>OX411548.1:50813738-51321247 GCA_948146395.1 Fragum whitleyi | reverse complement strand
AGACATAACACATATAATGCAATATTAGATTTAATAAAAATGTACAATCTTTTTAGACGAAATATAACAGTGGAAGAGTGAAGATGCTTAATTAGAAATCAACTGACAATAAAAAGCTCCTTAATTTGTGTTTGAAATAACACAGATTGTCAATAAGATCGAATATCTGTGGGAATCGAATTCCAGTAATGCATCCCAATATAGGAAAATGTGGGTTTTTTTAAATTCTGTTCTAGGCACTGTGCTTTTGCTCATTACATCGTTATTTAACTAAGACCTAAGTAAGTAATGTTGGTTCTTGGAATCAAGCTATATGAATCTTTATCTTATAATACAAATATCCGTGTGATAACATCTCCTACGATATTATTTTATGACTCCTCATCGGAAGTACCCCCCCTTTTTTTTAACTATTCTCAAAAAAAGTTGGGACCCGAAATTAGCGCGTGGGATAAAGATATAAAACCATTTTTCTAAATAAGATTTCAGTATTTTTATTTATTTCTCATTTAGACATGTAATCCTAGTAGGGTTATATATAAAATGTTAAATTCAAAATCTAGACAATATAATTAGCTCCATGCATATGCTTAAACACAAACCCTAATAGGGGAGGGGTTTCACGTCACCTTTAACAACATTCAAGTCATAAAGTGGTCTACAACTGCTATCGCACATAGGTTTTCGATTGTCCGCCTATTGGTGGGCGATAAAAGACAGAAATAATTTATGCTCTCGCCGGTGTTCGAACTCGGGACCATATGATTTGGTGCCCGCCGCACTACCAACTACCCAATTGCATTGACTTGTAGATAATTTTTGGTTGCGCGCGCATGTGTGTATGTGTGATATGCGAATTTCAAAGAACGATTTTGAACACAAGGATTTTAATTTAAGGACGACTTCAACGTGTTTTGTGTTGACTACGCGAAAGCTACGGACTCCTTCTACTCTCAAGCTATTGCCAATGCTCGAGTATTAGGGGCGTCAATATCTGTGTATATTGACGAGCTGACCTCTCAGGTCGGTATACCAGCCAGCGATGTCCATCTTATTAGCGACAGTCTTGGTGCACAAGTTGCAGGCTACACTGGACAGGGGCGTACATCTCCCATTGGTAGAATATCAGGTATAGTTTAAGGTAGTGGACCCGTAATATTTCCGCAATGTTTCGAAAGTAATGAACTTTCACGATGTTGACCAAGGTTTCCTAATGAAAATGATTAGGAAACCGCGGTCGACATTATGAAAGTTCATGAGCTCCGAAGTGTTGTGAAACTAATATGGTTCCACTACCTTAAGTAATAATATGACCGACATCGCGGGAGAACAAAAACAAAAACATGGAGTATTTTTTCATTTTATTCGGATGCTATTACACTAGTAGAATAACTATACAGATGAGCTAATCTGTACATATGGCAACGTAATATTTTCGTTGTGAAAATGACGTCATAATAGGCCTACAGTTGATGACGTCAATACGCATTCGGTGTAATATGTTACGCACAAAAATTGCTCTCGAATTTCGTTGTTCAATTGAAAAAAATCAGGTCTTAGTATTAATAGAATATCAAATGTGTGCACATGAAATACTGAATAGGTAATTTCGTTAACAAACACAGATAAAAACTCGTTGCAGCCTCTTTTTTGTTTGTTTATAGATGACTCGTTAAAAAAAAAAATCGGTATTCAATGACCACTCATTCAAAATTCTTTATTTATTTGACCTGGGTTTGACCTTTATGGAAACAGTTTATAAGCAAAAAATCAATAACTTACACATATGTTTTCAATTTACAAAATAAGAATTGCATTCAATATGAATAGTAGATGATGTAATTAGTTAAAGAAATGTGAATGAAACAAATGTCGAAATCCATGGTTATTGTTAACAATAAAAGAAATGTGAATGAAAAAAATATCCAAATTGGCAAAGTTAATCTTTGTTTGTTTGTTTGTTTGTTTGTTTGTTTGTTTGTTTGTTTGTTTGTTTGTTTGTTTGTTTGTTTGTTTGTTTGTTTGTTTGTTTGTTTGTTTGTTTGTTTGTCCGCCCGTCCATTCTTTCTTTCTTTCGTTCGTTCGTTCGTTCGTTTGTTTGTTTGTTATACACTGCTACGAAAACGAAAGTTATTTTAATCTTATCATACATACAGGTTTAGATCCAGCCGGGCTGGGTTTCATGAATCGAGACACACTTGTCAGACTTGATCCTAGCGATGCAACATTTGTCGACGTGATCCATACGGATGGTTTTGACGTCACTAATCCAACAGGTTAGTATTCTTTAGGTTTCAAACATTAGTCTAGTTAAGGGGGATCAAGGCAAATCTAGAATCGTTAAATCTGAATAAAGCTCTATGACGTGTGTACTGATTTGAATCTTCTCGTCGAAAGTTGGATCCGCAACATTTTGGCACTCATGAGCTTTCACAGTGTTGAACGAGATTTCCTAATGAAAATCATTAGGAAACCTCGGTAAACACTGTTAAAGTTCATTACTTCGGAAACTATGCGAAACTGTTACCGGTCTACTGTCTTAAAAGAACAACTTGTCATTAAATTTGGTTGATATCCGTTTTCCGGATGTTTTTTGCTTTTCGTTTAGTAAATTTACATTTCTTTTAACAAAATGAAGCCAAGTGATGAAACATTGTATGAGCCTGAGCGTGACATTTCTTACAAATTCAAATGTGGGCAAATTAAAGTTTCTGGTCATTATGTGCATCTGCAAATTCTGACCAAGATCTTAACTATGCACTTTGCAGATAGATGAAGTCTTAAAGTCACTTTAAGGTAGTAAAACCGTAATACTTCCACAACATTTCCGGACTCATGTTCTTTCACAATGTTGACCAAGGATTTTCTAATGAAAATCATTAGGAAACTTAATTCTTAAACTTGCAACATTCTAACAACAATATATGGCTGTCTGGGAGTCTAAATGTGGTCCCTTCACGCACATGTCAAATTGTTTGCAATGTCACGAACGGGATCATTTTGTAAATTTTGAAGACCGTACAGCCTGACAAGGGTCGGTATATTTTACACTTCCTATGTTGGTGTTTAATTTTCACGTGGTTGATCCCAAATATCTGTCTGTATTTAAATCGCCAGGAATTGGTAACCTACAAGTGAGTGGACACGCCGATTTCTATCCAAACTTGGGACGAGCCCAACCAGGCTGCCTTTCTCTGGTTGAAATCGCATCAGCAGTTCTTCTCGATAAAAGTAAGTTGAAAACAAAGTTTTAATCAATCCTTAACATACTGGGGTCTGTTTTACCAAATAAATTACGATCATTTTTTGCGTAAGTGAAAAATCAAAGTTGCTTCTATAAAAGTAACTAAATGTAGAATTCTGCCATGAATTTTTAAATCCTAAAGACGATTCTAATGAGATATTGCAAGGCAGAATCTAACAATGAATGAAAAAGTCAGGTACGATTTGTGGTTTTGACTTAAGATTAATTTTTGCGTGAGAAATTAATTAAAACGTGTCACTGTTCAAAACAATTTCCAGCTTTACAAAAAGCTTTGAGACAGTATAGACTAAGAACAGCCTTTACACCACAGCAAAAACTGCCTAAAAATTGAGAATAACACTTGGGCCATACTAGTTAAAGTGTCCAAAGATTTGACCATTTTTAACCAAAATTTAAACTCAGATAGCGAATAAATGATTACACACCATTAAACGATTGCAGAGAATACGCAAATTAGTTTGAAAAAAAACACGTTTATGTGCAATGGTGCACCATTTAACATTTGAAGGAGTATGTGTGAGCACGGACGATTAATTTATTGTATGGGTTTTAACGTCGCTTTCACCGTTATTGCAGTTATATCGCGGCGACTGAATCATACCAAGATAATCATTTTGAACAGTTAAACGTCGGTCCTATGGAGTGCACGTGTACAACGGATTTCTCAGAATTAAACCTGTGGCCTTCTTTTTTCTCCATTTTTGTGGGTTTATTTCTGATTTTTAGATTCAAAATGTAGCATGGGGATCGTCCACAATGATTTTCGAAGGTTTTACCCCGATTCTAGTTTTTACCCATATCTAGACAATGATATTGAAAAAAATATCAGGTAAAAAAGGACTTTTAAGAATGTGTCTTCTTGAGTTTTTACAAAGTAGATGTTGACAACGAACGTCGGACGACGTATGATTCACGGTAGACGGCCGACATCACGCTGTCAAAACCGCTGACTATGAACCCCTCGTTTTCATTTGTTTATAGATGACTCGGTTAATATATGAGCCAGTGCGTGAGATTTCCAACCATTTCAAACATGCGCAAAGCAAAGACTCTGTCCAGCCTGTGCATCTGCACAGTCTGACCAGAGTCTTAACTATGCGTTTAGTAGATAGATTAGGTCTCAAAGTATCTGAATAAAATCAGATAACTTTATATTTACAGTATATGGCTGTCTACGCTACTCAATGTTTGCACATCACGGATATTTCAATTTGTTGGAAATGTCACGCAGAGGCTCAAATTTGGTAGTACATGACCACTCCTCTATGTGTTTTAGGTCTGACGAATTCTCAGGAGGTATTCCTGGCAAGACGATGCGATCACCTACGAGCTTTCGAATATTACGTCGAGTCTATCAACTCTGCTTGCCCGTTTAGCGCGACTGCCTGTAGTCTTGAAGACGCCGATGTGGGAGCTTGCTCTGTCTGTTTGGATGCGAGTTGCCTGTCTAACATGGGATTTAATGCCGACCAAAACCAGAGGCCGGCCTCATACTTCCTGACGACAAATGCGATGTCCCCTTTCTGCGTGTCTTAATACAGCAGATTTTTCCTGGGGTATTTTTTCTCTGTTTATAACAAGTGACTTGTGTATCAAATATAAACAATTTGAGTGAAATTCGGCTTTATTTTTGTATCCGATGTATTTCGTCCAAAAAATACGTAATAGCGATATGCATTCGGAACACTGTTCGGTCTTTTCCGTAAACTGGAAAGCACCCCGGACGTAAGTGTAGTGTCTGTAGATAGGACTTCGATCAATCCGCTTTAAGGTAGTGGAACCGTAATAGAGCCACAACATATCGACACTCATAAACTTTTACAATGTTGACCGAGGTTTCCTAATGAAAATCATTAGGAAACCTCGGTTAACACTGTTAAAGTTTATAACTTCCAAAGCATGGCGGAACTATTACGGTTCCAATACCTTAGGAAAGGTAAACTTTTTTAGTGTATGGAGATATTTTGGTCATATTTTTATTTGATAAAAAATGTTACATCACCAGTTTTTATTAAATGATCATTAATTTTTATTACGACTACTCAACGTCATTTTCAGCAGGAACGGCGTATTCATGAGATCACTAAACCCACGTAGGAAATAACGTAGTGTCATGGTTTCGCCATTTACTATGCCCGAGGTCTATTTCGTAGAACCGCAAAGGCTCTAGATTGAGTCATGTGCTCTCGTTAATCCCCGGCGATTCTACGAAAAATACCTCGGGAAAAATATTGACACAGCCGTGATAGCACGCCTTCACGCGCTGTTTAGCCAATTATAATCTGCTTTGCACGCAAGTGCACGTGCAAATAATAATATGCCGAAGAGATCTTCATAGACGATAGGCGTTAAAAAATGTATTTCTGTAAGATGTATTGACCAAAGTAACGTAATAAGCAGAATTACTGGAAGTTGTCCAAAAAGTAGTTAACTTACGTCCGATGCCCAATCGAGAACCCTCGTCGATTCTACGGAATAGACCTCTGGAATACCGGTTATATGGTCGATGTCATGAAATTGCGTAATATCGCATGTGGTTTTATATGACGACACAAACATTACTGAAGATGACGTTGCCACACGCGATCTTGTAATTCTTCGGGCGATTTGACATAAGTACCACAAGAAGCATAATTAGAGCTACCTATAAATTGAAAAAAACAAAAGGCCATCACGGGCCTGAGATCGGTCTATTGCCTCTTTGAAAAGCGTATGTGTAGGTATTCAACAAATAACTAGAAAAACAGTTTTATGAAAATATATCCATATTTGGAGGCGGAGTTGTCATGACAAGGAAATTTACTTAAAGGCCCCTTTTCCCATGACGCCGCAAAATTGCACCAAATGGCAAAGTTGTGGTCATGGTCACATGAGAAATATTTCGTTTAAGTTTCACGACAATCCATGCATAAATGAAGAAGTTGTGTAAACAATTAATATGGCATAAAGTCCCTTTTCCCTATTATCCCCAAACCTCTGTGAAATGCTTATAGTCACTTGATAAATGGCATTCCATTATACAAATGTATCTTTAAACAAAAGAGGAGTTGTGTCAACAAGAAAGTTTACATTAAGGCACCTTTTTACGTGATGTAGCATATCACCAAATAGCAAAGTAAATGTGGCCATGATAACATGATTAGGTGTGTATTTCCGTTTATTTATCGTCGCTACCGTAGCACATGCCCATATAAGCGACGCCCCAGAAGACGGTTAGTTGTTACGGGGGATAGTGCAAGGATACATGACGAAACTACTGCTGAGATCCGCCATGGTTCTTTAACGTGCTCGGTGTAAAGCACCGTCTCACGGGGCCTCGGTTTAACGTCTCATCCGAAAGACAATTAATATTTTGTTAGTGTACCAGCCCGGGAATCGAACCCACGCGGTCGAACTTCATTGGTTTTGAAGTCCGGTGCTCTACCAACTGAGCTAATCGGAATATTCTGTTCAGTTTTTATGAAAATCTGTGTATAAATGAAGAAGTTGTGTGAACAATAGATATACATAAAGGTCCCCTTTATCATGACGCAGCATTTAACTCAACAGCCACAGATGCATATAGTCACTGGAAATTGAATATTCTGTGAAAGTTTCACACGAATGTATATATTAATAAAAGGAGAAGTTTTTATTGAAGAGGTTTTCATTAAGGTCCCCTTTTCTATGACGCAGAATGAAAGCACTAGACCACATCAAAATGCACAATGGTCACATGGTGTAGAATACTAAGTGAATAAAGGTTCTGCGATAAAGGTTTATGCCTTTTTTTACTTTACTTTTCAACACGCGACAGCCAATCTTGAGACGAGTGTCTGCATTTTTTACGTGTTTATATAAACACTTACCCTTTCTTTCTTTATTTGAGAATGAAATTCGCGGTACAATTAATTATTATCCCTTTAAAGAAATTTTTAAGCAGATAACACCATAATTTTAATAATGAGATTACGGAGAAACGATTAGCATTATAAAATAAGAATGATAATCGTAATCAGCTAATTGTCATTTCTTTCCTTATATACCAAATGGATCAGACAATAACTCTTTAAACTACACCCGGCATAATGCCGAAAGTTATCGAAACCTTGTAATTACTGGACTTTGGTCGACGAAATGTTGAGAAATGTATATCTGAAACAAGATGCGAACTTGGGTCAGGTCATTTTCCTTTTAGCTTAATTTTACATGTAAAATTTCTCTTTTCTCAACAAATGGAAGTATCAATCTAGTATGCCAACAGAAACGTCCACCATCAGTACTTTCAGTGCTTTGATTTTTTTCTGCTTTCTGCACATATGCATCATACAGGATGATAAAAGCTATGATTTCACTTGGTTTGATTGCTTCTTCTCGATTCAATTCCAAAGCCCTTGGTCAGCGGAGTTGCAAGATGGTCCCTCTTTGAATGACACATGAGCCTGTGCGTGATATTTCCAACAATTTCACATGTGCAAGAGTCACAAGCATTCAGTAATCTAGGCAAGAACACAATACAAAAAGAACGTTCGCCGACCAACTTATGATGGGCTATGACCTTACATATCTATAGAACGCATAGTGAAGACTCTGGTCAGGCGGATACCTTACCTATCTATAGAGCGCATAGTGAAGACTCTGGTCAGGCGGATACCCTATATATAGAGCGCATAGTGAAGACGCACATTTAAAATTGTAGAAAATATCACGCACTGGCTCATATCAAATCAATTAGTTTCTGATTTAATTAAATGCAGCACGATAATTTAATGTGTTGTGCTGATTAAATCTTTACTTTTCCGGCTATTGACCCATTTACAGTTGAAGATTAATGAGCCAGATCATAATATGCATTAATGTTTATTTAAAATGCAATATTGAAGCAAATTTAGGTAGTAATTAGTCTAATTAAAATTAATTTAAATCCGATTTAAGACTCGATTTAAGACTAAAAAATTGAATGATTTTTTTTTTTTTGTTTGTTTGTTTTTGTTTTTGTTTTGTTTAATTAAAATCCGACAGAATTATGATTATAGTTTTAATGATAAGGGGGAATATAATCACAAATAAGTAACAATTTAGTACATTAATATATATAATTTATTTTCACGGAGGTATGAAACAAAAACAAGAGGACCATGATGGTTCAATATTGCTCACCTGAAGATACAAGTTCGAAGTTTTCAAAGACTGTCTTCTATTTTTCCCAGTGACATCATGTTATCCGACAACAGCATTCTTCAAAGACTTTTTTTATAATTTTTTTGCCTATTTATGTTTGAAAATGCTGTCTAATGTTTTACCTTCTGAAAATAAAGATATTATTATTATTATATCATTACTGTTTACTTTAATTATTATTATTATTATTATTATTATTATTATTATTATTATTATTATTATTATTATTATTATTATTATTATTATTATTATTATTATTATTATTATTATTATTATTATTATTATTATTATTATAATTATTATTATTATTATTATTATTATTATTATAATTATTATTATTATTTGAATTATTATCCTCGGATGCGCCGGGGTCTCCCTATTTGCTACGCTTTCGACTAAGCGTAGCAAATAGGGAGACGCCGGGTCATCCGGGGTGAAAAGTTATTAAACACCATATGATCAGTGGATCACTGTGGAAAAAATCTATAAATTTCAAAACTGAAAGGCGATATAGAATGAGAAATACTTTTTTTTTTTTTAGTATTCATTTTTTTTACTTCTGTAATAATTGTTAAATGAAGCCCTTCAAAATTTTATTTGGGTTTATAATTAGTTCCATTTTGGTGAAAGAACAGTTGAAGTCAATGCTACATGCACAAAGGTGTAGTTTAGGTTTAGAAAAAAGAAGCATTTTGAGATTTTCTATGTAAAATTTGGGTACTCACCACAAAGGGGTCATTTTATAGAGCAATAAATTGAATCATTTCGATTAAGAACCGTTCTGTGATGTCACAAACCAAATCTTGAGACCTTACTAATTGGGAAGATAATATTTTTAACACATCCTTTCTTTAATATTAATTCATGGCCCATTTAGGTAGGGCTGACTTTCAAGTTACAGCAAAATTTCCGAAGAAGACCCCTAGGTTATGTAGAGTATATACTATTCAGGTTCTATGCCTTTGTCATGACAACTGGAGTTTTTCACAGATTACAATTATGTGGGGTATACTGTTAGCTCTTGGCCTAAGGATTTTTTCCGGTTGATATCCACTGGCGGTATAAGTAGGGGAAGATTTTCCTTTTGTAACAGTTGCTGGAAAAACAGACAGTCAGGCGGTCAGAGGCTGGACTTTGATAACTCACCTATGCAATTTGTTGTGAATTCAAAAATGTTTTAAAGCTTCTTTAAAGTAGTGGACCCGTAATTGTTTCGCAACGTCTCAAAAGTAATGAGCTTTAACGGTGTTAACCGAGGTTAACCATGATTTTCATAAGGAAACCTCGGTTAACATTGTGAAAGGATATGTGGTCCAAAATGTTGCAGAACGATTACGAATCAACTTCCTTAAACAATCGTCTAGCAATTTAGGATGAATGACTATTTTACTTTGATTCTATAAGCCGTGTAATCGACATTAATTTCTACATTTTTTCAAATGGCCTTTTGCTTGACGGATCAAAAATTATGATTTTGATTTGGTTGATATTTCATACAGTTAAACAAACTTTTAAACGGCCACATGTTTTTGCTGAAAAGATATTATTTCTTTTGGCATCTGAAACGGGCTGTAGTCGAATTGTGATAGATACAGTTAACCACATCGTGAAATTGTCATCTCGATCAAACCATTCAAAAGGACTCCCTCAGCGCTCCATTCATCCATTCCAACACTCACTCTAATCACTCAAAAACGCTCCGAAATTGTTCAAAAGCGATTCCAAATCGTTCAAAATGACCAACTTTTCAATCAAATCGATCAAAAAGTTGCAGAATTACTGACTGGTGTTGAAATTTAAGCGTTTGATTTGTCCGTGAATACACAGAATCAGAAAGGAACGTAGATTTTATTTCAGGGAGGTATATATAATACGTACTTAGTGTATTATATGAAAAAAGAAATATCTAACGAGGTTGGGAGAATTGATCATTGTCGAGGCTCTGCCGAGACAATTATCAATTCCCACAACCGAGTTAGATATTTTTTTCATACAATACACTAAATACGTATTATATTTATCTTATAACCTCTATCCCTTGTTTTTGTAGATGTTTCCAACAGAAATGCAAGTTTCTAAAAATAACCGCATTATATATTTATTCTAAAAATAACTACAGATATCCGTGTGATAACATCCCGTATGACATTTTTTATGATATCGTAAAAAAAAACCCGCTAATTTCGTTCAATTGGACAAAAGTCGCTAATTTCGTCCAATTTGACGAAATTGACGATTATTTTTTAAATCCCATGAAAATCATTCATAACTCGCTCCTCCCACTTATTCAATTTCGTCCCGAATTAATTCCAGAATCGTTCATTTTGTTAATTTAACAATGTTGTTAATTGTACTCCATTCCGGTAGATTTTTTTTTAAATTTATAAAAAAAAGTATTGAGGGAAAGCATTTCGGTCTGAATTCCGGGGTACCCATGATTTCTAAATTATCAGTGGAGGGTGGTTAATACTTCTATTTATACTTATGTGAGATACAAAGCAGTCGCAGTGGTTGTTTTTCTTCAACAATTTATTATCTGACACAAAAGATCAAGGAAGTTTGTCATTGGTCAGAATAATTTCTGAAACCAAATTTTTGAATTTGCTCCTAAAAGTGCCAGTTTCGTGACTTTCGTAAAGAAGCGAATTGCAAACCTATTCTATTAAACAGTCAATAACTGCAATCCAATAAAATGAAGAATTCTGATTGATTTAAATCGCATCACGTGGGGAAATCCATTGCACTTTATTTCTGTATAAAATGCAATAGGTCTTTCGGGAAACCCCCGACCTTCGATCTGCAAGTCCTGTGTTGTAAAACTTGAATTAACCTAGTTCCCGATCATTAACGCAACATTGCTATTTAATCTATTATAAATTAAGACATTTTCGAAATAATTTACGATTACAAGCAAACAGTTCTGATTCTGAGCCGACGTAAACTTAGAAAACAGCGAGTCGACGAAGGCCATCAAGCTTAATATGTTTTTTCCGAGTATTTTAATAGTTTCTTCGATCTAAAGGATTGCAATTATAAGGGATGGGTGTCTTTTTCACTGTATTTATTGGGGTATAAAGTGCAATTGCCTTAGCACATGGCTTAAACATAACGCCCTACGGGCGTTATTTGCCATGTGCTAAGGCAATTGCACTTTATACCCCAATAAACATAGTGAAAAGGATACTCATCCCTATATTCTTATAAAAATAAACGCTTACACTTTTAATTTATTGCCAAAAAATGTGCTAAAATATAACAAATGCAATTTAGCCGTTTAGAAGGTCATTTTTTTATTGTACACGAAATATGTTAATATTAACTTTGCCACTATATCTTTGCTACGTGTGAACACATAGGGAAAAGGAAAAAATCGATTTTTATGTTTAGCCTTCATATTTATCATCAAAAAAAAAACAAAAAAAAAAAAAAACAGAAAATTAAGTGGTTACTGATTTATAGAAAAGAAAAAAAGAAGTAAAATGAAAATCACAATTTGTCTCCCGGGTGCTTTTAATGTACTCACAGTGTACGAGGGATGATCCAGAAGTTCGTATAATTGGCCCATAACTTTGCCAATTCTAGCTAGTTCAGTGTAATATTTTTACTACGTGAAGTTCAGTATCTACCAAGAGTACAAATGTTTTTATTTTTTGAAGAATAATATTACGCGGCCTTGAATTTCGTTACCATAGTAACATATGTAGTCTTAGGCGGGGGAGCGTAAAAAATCATAGATATGTGTGTAATAAATCAAATTTTCTGAATGTTTTCGTGAATTTTATTTGAAACTTCTTACTAGAAGTTAATAAGACGTAAATAGGGAATCAATTGTCATAATTTAAACATTTTTGGGAGATTTTTGACGGACACAGGTTATTTTTTTAAAATGCTGTTTGCCAGCGAATGATGACCTGACGTCAACACCAAAATGTGAATTCTGTTTATTTCTCAAATTTTGTCATGATCATGAGTCAATCAACACCCTAAGCATATCAGATAATTTGGAAAAAATATCATTATGTCAAACAAAGAAGTCTTTCCTAACTTACCGTGGATTTTCAAAGAAAATTAGGCTTTATTAGTGGGTTAAGAATGGTATATTTGAGTTTCAACGAACGAAGTCGTCCCAATTGATCCTCAATATTATCAAACATCAAAATCCAACATCTGTGTCTACACTTCACTAGAAGCACTTTTCATAAAGAAATTGTAGACAAATTTGAATCCCAAATGGTATGGGGATACTTTATGAAAGTAAACTTATAAGGCGCAGAAAGGCATGCAAGCAAATGGATACTATGTAGAAAAGAGTTGATAATGACGTCGCATTCGACGTTCTTGCTCCCCCGCCTACGTGCGGGGTCCATGTATCTGATTAGTCACTATAGAGGCGCTATATAACTTACAAATTTGAAAATTTCCACATTTATTACACAGATGTTACATTAAACAGATGTATAATTTTTATTTTGATAGTCATCTTTTCTGAAGATTTATAACTCCATTTTACGAATTTCTGGATCAACCCTCGTACATTTAAGATTGTTTTTATAATGAAATTAAGTCATGCGTTCATATTGAACACTTTTTGAATATTGAATCAAACTCAACTCAACCATCAGGATGGTAAGTTTTTTGTTTTTTTTTTAAATTTGTTAAATTATTTTAATTTTGAAGATTATCCTAAAACAAAAACCCCTAGGAAGAACGGGTCCCGGATGTTACCCCAAATTTTACCGAATTCCGATTTTTTTACTACCAAATTAATAATCAACACGGATAAGAAAATGACAATTATCGTTTATTCTGTTATTTTTGAAGACTGGTAATTAACATGTTTTATACACGATTAACAGACTAACTATTCGTTGTTATTTAATCATTGTCATGCTGAATAAATTTTGCTAACATGTGCATCAAAATCAAAGGGCTGAAAGCATTGGAAGTACTATATGATGGTTGATCTTAATTTATAAACTAAAATCAGATTGCACGATTGCACCTATGTCTATACCTCCGGCCAAAGCAGGGATATTACGCGTTTAGCATAACTAGGGTTAAGAAATTTGCCCAATTAAAATAAATACAATACATTTTATTGCATTAAACATACATAATGTTTACAGGAAAAAATGTTCGATAGAATAAATAGAACCCTTCTCTTTCGAAAATTAATCAATGAAAAAGTCAGTTACAAATTTGTAAATTCGCTCAAATCAATGTACAGTACTGTCAAAGCCTATGTTCGATACGGATCGGATACATCACAGTTTATCTATTCAAACGTCGGTGTTAAACAGGGTGATCCCGAGAGCAGTATTTTATGTTTATTTTATTTAAATGACTTATTAAACAGCATAAACAGTAACGTAAACGGCATAATGACAGTTGATAACCTACAACTATTTTTATTACTATTTGCCGATGACGCGGCGGTATTCACGCAAGATCCCGAGTCACTACAGTCCATATTAAACGATATCGAGTTATACTGTAAAACATGGAACCTACAATTAAATGTGAATAAAACTAAAATAATGATTTTTGAGAAAGGTCGCCCAACTAAACATGATTTCTTTTTATATAATACGCGGATTGAAATCGTAAACTCATATCACTACCTAGGAGTTAATCTCTTCAAAAATGTAAATTGGAATCGCACTCAAACTGATATTGCTCAACGTGCATCATTCTCTCTACATATATTATTCGCAGTTTTTAATCAGATCGAACTACCTGTTTCGTCAAAAATACATTTATTCGATAGTATCATTTTACCGGGCCTCAATTATAGAGCGGAAGCTTGGGGTAGTCACCCAGCCCCAGACGTAGAATCGGTTTTTACAAAATTTTGCAGAAAAGTATTACTTGTCAAGAAATCCCCTAGCTTAGAAACGTTGTACGGAGAAATCGGAAAAATACCTCTTAGAATAAATAGAAAACTCATTATTTTAAAATACTGGATTAAAATAATAAATTCAAAACCGAATTCAATAGTTCTAAAAACATATCGTATGCTTTTGAATGATTTAGAGAATGGAAATACTTATCGTGACACTAACTGGGCTTACCATTTCAAATGTATCCTAGATGAATGCGGTCTTCATTATATTTGGCAAAACCAGTTTAACTTACCCATCAATTTTAATTTAATAAGACAACGTCTCTTGGATATATACTATCAAAACTGGTACTCATCTATCAATAATTCAAGTACACTCGAGACATACTCACTTTTTAAACATGAATTTCAATTTGAAAAATACCTCGACGAAATTAGTGAAACAAAATTTCGGTCTGCACTTACAAGGTTTAGAGTGTCTTCCCACGACCTGGAAATTGAGCGTGGAAGACACCTAAATATTGTGAGAGCCAACCGCCTTTGTAAGTTTTGCAATTCTAATATGAAAGAAAACGAATTCCATTTTTTATTAATCTGTTCAAAATATTCAGATTTACGCAAAAAATACATTAAACGATATTATTACACTTGGCCGACACTAAAGAAATTTGAAAATCTAATGTCATCTCGTTCGAAAAATGAAGTAAGAAACCTTTCAAAATTCATATACTACGCACAAAGTCTACGACAGTAGTATATAACATTCACATATTGTAAGAATTGTTCTTCTATTAAACCCATAGTCTAAAATAATTTGACTATAATAACCATAGTCAACTTGTAAATTTTGTTGATTTCCTCCATTTTCAACAATGTTTGTTGTTTGCTGTAAACATTATGTATGTTTAATGCAATAAAATGTATTGTAATTAAAACAAATACCCCTCTCCTGAACTTTAATATAATATAATAAATGAATCAATAAATTAATTAATTGATTAATTGATTGACTGTTTGATTAATTTATTAATTAACTAATTAATTAATTAATTAATTAATTAATTAATTAATTAATTAATTACTAATTTATTTATTTATTCATTTATTTATTTATTTATTCATTTATTAATATATTTATTTATTTATTTATTTATTTATTTATTTATTTATTTATTTATTTATTTATTTATTTATTTATTTGACAGTGGATGCTGTTAAATGTATGCATTTGTTCCAGGTTCAAAAGAAGATTTTTGGAGGATTCTTTAAGAATCTCGTGAATATTTTGTTCATTCGAGAGTTTACCTATGAAGGGATCAATTTAGGGACGTTTCGTGGGGGTAAACCATTCACTAATGTAGGACCTTTGAGACCCCAACAGCCCGACAAGATTAATGTGAGTAGAATGTTCTAAATACATGTACCGCGAGTACTATTGAGTTAATCACACGTTTTTGTTGTTGTTGTTTTCTGGGCGTTAACATTTGCAGGGACACGGAAAATGTAAACGTTTTTATGCCCGAGTGCGAAGCACGTGAGCGTAACACCATTTCTAGGGTCTCTGCAAATGTTATCGCCCGAAAAGATCAGGAATTGGCGCTTTTTTTTTTTGCGTATAAAGATATGCTATAGTTTTCTATTCCTACGATTGCAAACTGTTTCAGGATCGCTTTTAAAATTAGCTTCATGACGTCACAAAATTAAACGCAGGAATAAGATCAACGTCTTTGGTTATGCTTTATTCTAATTTCAGACATAGAAACTTATAAATCATATAGGCCCAACCGAGGATGTTCAAGTAAAAAACGGGCCTCAGCAACACGTGTATTTACTTATTCATCCACGTTTTCTTCTGTTACCGCCCGATTTTTGTCCGTTAACGTTTGCCTATAACAATCCGAAAACGTAAATTTCATGCAATTAAACACATAAATTTTATTTTTCAGGTACAGTTTTTCCTCTACACTCGTGCAAACAGGAATACTTACCAGAAAATCGTACCGAGCACTATAACTCAATCAAATTTTGAAGGGTCAAGACGGACACAGTTTCTGATCCATGGGTATAAGGATTCGTGTAACACGAAATGGATACAGGAAGCAAAAGTTGAATTGTTGAAAAAGGTAGGTAACTCAAACCTTGATTTTTTTTTTCTCTTTTTTTTTTTTCTTCTTTTTTTTTAATGCTTTCATTTCTTATATATCATATATTTTGTAGTGTCAAACATTTTATCTTTATACAGTAAGTTAGCTCGGTTACGTTTTTAGTTTTTAAACATCCATGAAAATAATATTCTCTTTATCTCTTTTATGATGATATGTTTGCAGGGTGATTTCAATGTAATCTGTGTTGACTGGAGGAAGGGATCGGACACCTTGATCTACGCCCAAGCTGCGTCCAATACACGGGTTGTCGGGGCAATAGTAGCCGTGATGATTAAAGAGCTGATCAGTCGAGCCAATGCTAAATACGACAATATCCATATCATTGGGCACAGCCTGGGAGCCCATACCGCGGGCTATGCTGGTCACGGGGCAGGTGGAAAGATTGATAGGATCACAGGTAAAAAAATAATTTCTTTAATGCTTTTCGGTGGTTTATCGAGAAATAACGGTAGATTATCACTTGATAATCTCACCGCAAAAGCAGTGAAATTATCAAAAACGTATACCCGGCTTTTGTGCATTTCATCCTATCTGACGTTATGTAGGCGGGGCGAAATAAGTGACGTCGCAATATACGTTGCATTGCAATCACGTTCAAAACGACGCGCTTTACGAAAGTATGTTCTAGAAATTTCACATTTTGTCTCATTTTTGCATTAAAGAAATAGAATAATCGTTTGTTTTTCGAGTAATATCGATTAATATTTCATTTCATGAACAACAAAAGCTATAATTTCACTCGAAAAATATAGCTTTTGTTGTCACTCAATGAAATATAAAACGATCTTACACTGAAACAAACAATTATCCTCTATATCCATATCATTGGACATAGTCTTGGAGCCCATACCGCGGGCTATGCTGGTCACGGGACAGGTGGAAAGATTAATATGAATAGGATCACAGGTAATATGAGCCTGTGCTTGACATTTCCAACAATTTGACATGTTCATTAAGGGCCAACATTAACCAACTTTTGCTGCCTTGTAATACAATTAAAAGTTTGCCTGACTTTCTAAAGACACTTTTGGACTCTCTCTTTCTAGTTAGCGCAAAGTGAAGAGCCTGGTCAGACTGTGCAGATGCACAGACAAGCCAGAGTCTTTACTTGGTGCACATTTGAAATTGTTGGAAATGTCATGCACAGGCAAATATATAAGCTGGAATAACGATGGTTTTTGTCAGCCAATTACGATAAAACGTGGAATGGTGGTAACCGGGGTTAGTTAATACACGTTGTATCAACTAGCCCCAAGCCACCCTTCTGTATTTAAATCTTCGCCAACGCTATTATGCTTAAGAACATTCAAGGCTAAGCACATCTTATCTTTACCTGATAAATGGGCTTTTGTTTGAATCTAGATCTAGTAAAAAACATTGAAACCACAGAACTTGTAAAGAATTCAAAAATTAAGTAAAGAAATAAATATTTACTTACATTGCTGAAAAATAGACAATTTGGCATTAAAAATAAGACTTTCGTCGTACATCTATGGAATCTAGAGCTGAATGAACGCTACGCGACTGCGAACCTGGGCGCGATAAAATATGACGTCATAAATGACGCCATTATAATTAACGCGTGATGTTTCAATAAGACTACCATTGGGCTTATAATCAGAAACCTAAACACCTGAAGAGTTATTTTTTTTTCAAAAAAAAACTAACTAATCCTCTCAAAGTTTCATGGCACCAGGCATCAAGCCAAACAATATACTTTTTACTGGCTTCGTAACATTGTTCCTGAAATTCTTTTGTAAGCATACAAAACGGTGGGGCAGGCTCTGGTTTATGCACATGGGCGTAGATCTATAAATGAATTTTTCATTCAATCGGAACGTTCAAGTATTCTTTGATGAGATAAAATCAGTATTGACTTTCATTAATTTACTAATAAAAAAGTTATTAATTAATTTTTATAGACGGAGTTAAATTAGTTGTTTTTAATTAATTAACCAATAAAAAATATTGATTAATTTTTCAAATTTAAAACTTTGTTTGGTATTTTCAAGGACTGGATCCTGCAGGACCTTCGTTTAGAAAAACAGCCCCTATAGTTAGACTAGATCCAGGAGATGCTAAGTTTGTGGACGCAATTCACACAGACGGCGAAAGACTGTTTCAGGGAGGTATAGTATCTGCAATTCTTTTTCGTCAAATCTTTAATTTGGCCTTTGTTATGAATATGATATACGAAAGCAAATTTGCTGTAGCATACTCGCGAGGGATAAAATTGGCGAACAGCTTGCACTGCTTGGTTATCCTGACCACAGGACAGGGCTTATATATATCAAGTTTAATGCAACCAAAATTTATTTGTTCAAAACAGGACTCGGTATAAACCAAAGAGTTGGTGATGCTGACTTCTATCCCAATGGAGGCAAGGATCAACCCGGCTGCCCCACCGACACAGGCTTCCATGCCTTTTCTAGGTTGTTCAGTGGACAGAAACTAAGCGGTAGGTACCGTGAGGGTTTAACAAATGACTTTATTATGTCTTTGAACATATATATTTTATTTTATATGAACTACTATTTCTAATAACTAGTAATTCTTATTGAAAAAAATCGGGTGGGTGGCTCATATTTAAAAAAAATAATCTTGTAACTCTTTCTTTGTCTGTTAGCATTTGTCTCCTTTTCCTCAAGAAAGTGATTATGGCATAATTTTATCTTTGACAAAAACAAAATATTTTGGCAAAAGGTATACAAAGATAGAAAAAAAAAACCAAACATAAAACAGTTGTTTAAAACATCTGTGACCCGTCAAGCGAAAAGGGACCATCTGTGTCGTGCGTAAAGTGTCGACCCTAGTCACAATGCGCGGATTGCGCAGACTGACCAGGGTCGACATTTTCACATTTGACTAATTTTCTAAATCTATAATAATCAATCTACCTTCCCGTGAAAGAATTTTTAAAATGGGGCTTATGGCTGACCTGTACTAGCGCCAATCTCTTTTTCAAATGTTTATTTTACGGAGTTCCCGGATGGTCCCTTTTCGCATGACGGGTCACATCTGTTTTTTCACTAATTTCAGATTTTGTTCTAAGTTTTGCCTGTGACCACATGAGGGCCCCGTTCTTCTTTGTCGAGTCCATTAACTCAAACTGCTTGTTTCGAGCTTGCGATGGGTCGAAGTGTTCGAGAATGGGATTCTATGCTGATCTTAATCGCTCTCCTGGAAGATATACATTGACAACTAATAGCGCACCACCTTACTGTAAAAATTAGAAAAAAATGTGTTTTTGAACTGTCTGCTTTTTTTCTCTATTTTTACCTGACCTTAATTTTCAATAAGTTTGTTGTATTTGTTAGTAAATGTATTTTTTATCTTTAACGTCAAGATATAACTATCAAAACAGCAAAATGTTTTACGCGCTTTTAAAAGATAAGTGATCCCATATCATGGTTCAATTATGTTAACTGAAAAGCTTAAGTTAGAATGGAGATATGCCGACCATCCCAGGATTCGAATAATCGCAATCCAATAAAATTAAGGTTTTTTTATTGGTTTAAATTGCATCACGTGGGGAAATCCGTTGCACTTTATTTCTGTATGAAATACATTAGGTATTTTTGGACACCCCCCCCCCCCCCCGACTCCCGACGATAGATGCTTATGTCTCCTAATTATATTTACTTTCCATACGAAACCGGGCGTTTCATCTTTCATGAAGAAGCAGCGTTTTTCTTCCGTCTTTGAATGAGTCCCTAAAAAGGACCCTTTTCCGATGTCAAAAAAGACTCATTTTTTCCCGAAATTAGGAATAAAATTCCCAACGATCATCTTACCAAAACGTTAGAGTAAGCATTGCGGACCAAGATCGCTAGCTGCGCCCATTTACCGGACCCGAGACACATCGACGTTCTACCCCTAGACAACAGAAACCACTCTTATATAATAATACATGTTTGAACAAAATATGCATTATACAGTCGGATTTTTGATTGCTAATCGTTATTGCCATTCATTTTGTCGTTTACCCGTCACAAGTATCATCTTTGCGGTGTCGGATGAACGTCACAGGCTAAAGTTGATTACATAATCTATAAATAGCACCGCAAGGTGACGGGAATCCGGCACTGTCAGTGATGATATTTATAGATTTTATGACACGCACAAATAGAACGAAATGTGTTTTCTCTTAATCCTACCCACTAATATACATTTATCATGCACTGAAGCCTTTTATTACCTGATATTACCTACCCGATAATATGAAATGATATCAAGCAGCCCATTTTTAGGAACAATTTGCATAAAAATAAATTAAACTAGAAACACTTTCAACTAAATTTCTTTGATTTTAAAGGCTTCATAAATTTCAAAAACTGAAAATGACTGCATGATAAATAGAATAATATGTCAGTGTCTTGATGTATCAATGTTATCTCAGTGGTCTCGACTGCGAGAAATTATCATGGCTCGGCAAAGCCTCGTCACATAATTCTCTCAACCTCGACCAGATAACATTGTTATCTTAAAACACACATCTTTCTCTATGTATCATCATAAAATAAAAAAAAATATAATAAATTACCACTAAATATTTGTATATTCTAGATATAAAAGATAACTTAGTACGACTTTTATATAGGCCTACAGTTTTGGTACGCCTTTTCCAAATAAAAATGTAGCAGATTCTCCAGCACGCGTTTGATAAAAAAAATAAAAATACACAACTACATGTATCTAAACAGCAAACTGATAATTTGAATTTTTCAAATTATCATAGCTAACACTTTTTGATTTGCATAATGGGTATGAGCTTGATATGATAGTTGTAATGGATAAAATAGCTTCGGGCACACTTTTAAGTACATTGTACATTACGCTCGTATAGTTCATTGTTGTATTTTCATTGCGAAATTAAGTCGTGCGTTTATGGTAAACACCATCTAAACATACACTAATTGGCCAAAATTGAGTCCCAAAATTCATTTTGCCATAAAATCACCCTTTGTTTCAGTACAGATTTAAAGCTTTCCTTTGAGTTTACTGTAGAATGAAATCTACACGAATCCACAATTTTAATTCATGAGCCAGAATGGGTTTTGCCCCCCCCCCCCCCGGGAGAATTTTGTAAACCGTATCTTTCTGAAAGTCCATGGTATATAGAACATTTTGAGACATGTAAGCACTCTGGCGAATGGGGATTTTGTAAGATACGTTACTTCAAAGTAACACACCCCACAAAATTTTGAAAATGAAATTTAAAAGAGTACCCAAAAAAATTAGAGTGAAAATGACAAAAAGTTGCCTTCTTATACATATATTTGTGTTGCTGAATAACTGTAGGGCCAATTTATGGTATCCTTTGAAAAAATCTGGACATCTTAAGAGGCATGATATTGAAGTTAAAAACGTTACCCTAAAATTTCATAGAGAACTATGCATATAGAAATAAATTGTCTATCCCCGCCTCACTGGGAATTTTGTTGATATTGCCTGTTTGATAGCCCATGGTAAATAAAACATTTTGAGACTTGTTAGCACTCTGACCAGTGGGGCATTTGTGAGATACGTTACTTCAAAGTTAATTACCCATCAAATTTCCAAGACAAGATTTAAGGTTTGTACAGTGAAAAGATGAATCAAAATGACCAGAAGTGATCTTTTAATACCAAAATTTATGTTGCGCAATGAATGTAGTGCAAATTTATATTAATACTTTGTAGTTGAATCCCCCTTGAAGGCATGATATGGAAGTAAAATACGTTACTATTGAATTTCAAAGAAAGGCACATAGATAGAAAGGATTTTTCCATAGCTGCCCCATTGGGAAGATTGTTCTTTTCTTTTCCAAAAGCCTATGCAAAATTGAACATTTTGAAACTTGTTAGCACTCTGGCAACTTGGTCAAATGCGAGATACGTTACTTTAAAGAAACCAACCCATAGAATTTTCATATAACAATTCTAGTTGTATGTCTTGTTATAGAAATTAATTGTAATTTAGTGAAAAAAAATAATAATTGATATTGTGTTTGTTAATGATGTTTGTGAGTCTGAAGGTATTTGAAGCACATTTATATTATGACTTGAAATATATAGCCCTTACAAGCAATGCATGGGAATAAAATATGTTACATTTAAATTTCAATTTAAAGTATTCAAAAGAAATGATATATTTATTCATCAATGCTCCACTGAATGGTTTGTTTACTGTGTTTTTCTATAAGCTTGTGTTCTTTGGGGAATTTTAAAATTTTTATGCATCTGGCCATCAAGCTATTTGCAAAATACGTTACTCTAAATTAACCAATTTACCCATCAATTACCATAGGCTTATTCATATCTCATCTGATTGCAATGGTTGTAAACTCCCTAATTGTCTAAATAAACCATAAACCATAACTATTTAAAGTATTTTTAAGGTATCAATATAAATTTTAATCATTTCAAGACTCAGCGTGGTTTTAAAAGCGTGCAAAATACGTAACACTTATTTATATGTATAATTATTATCGAACCGCTATCATTGTTTAAGGAAATGCACCAAACACCATGTTGAGGCAGCTCATGGCTTCTTCTATGTTTGAGACTTTTTTTCACATTTTTACACAAGTTATATACGTTACTTCTGATTAAAAAGGCAGTTTTCATTGTGAAAAACGATGATAAAAAAAGATGAAAAAGCTGTTCCTACAATAATTCTAAGCAATATTCTATCCATTTAGTACAGAAAAGTTAAAAATATTTCTTACAGTTGATCTTGATCATAGCCCAGTGGGTAGCGCATTTGACTCCATATCATAGGTAATGTTTCATCAGCCTGTACAAACGAGTTGATTATCATTAATCTCGGATGTATGAGTAGCTAGAGGCTTTAAAAGGATGGTGTGATGAATGGAATGTGTACGAAAAATACAAGGAATTCATGGTTAGTTGAATCAGCCACATTGATAAGAGCGTAATACTGTTAAAATGGTCTGAAAATTTTGAAGCATTATTCGCTCTCGATTGTTTCCAATTGAATGCAAAGTACATTACTTGCATTACTAGTTTTGCCAAGAAACAGCGCAATTCAGTTCAATACTGAAAATTTACATGAGTATGGCCAACATTAACATATACATTTTCATTTGGCTATCAAAGAGCGTAATCTATGTTACATTCAAAATACTTTTTTCTAGAAAACCAAACATAATGGCTGCTTCCAAAGGACAATTAAATGCACACCAATTGTAATTCTCTTGAACATGATTAGTTCTTACAAAAGTAAAGATTTTAGTAATATATAGATGCTTAAAAATGGTAAAAAATGCTACAACTTTGAACTAGATATAAAGTACAAGTACTTTTTTAGGCAGAAAGAAACATATCTTAGATAGAATTAGTGCTTCTTTTATATCTTACATTCTGAAACAATAAATGAATTATGATAAATTGCTTAAGCAGTAGGATTTCATCAATATCAAGCCCTCATTCAAATACAACCCAAGACTTGATTCATAAAAATAAGAATATTGCATGAGGAGTCTATAAGTCGATGCTGTTAAGAGCTCTAACCACTTGGCCAACATTCCAGACAAACAGTTGGTAAAACATGCAGTAAAACAAAAATAATCTATCTTAATCAAAGAGAAACAATGATTTTCATTTAAAAGTATTGACACTGAAGTGCATTTAAGTTGATTGCGACTTGTTTCATATAAATGGTAACATACATTACTAGATTATGACCATCGGAATTCTGTTTCAAAACATTTATAGGCAACGAATTAATGAATGCTTGAAATTAGAGATGAATGATATACATGCTTAAGTAACTTAGTTATTTAGAAAAAAGTTTCAATTACTTAATTTTTTTAGCTGTCATGCTGCATTGTGTGATAGACAGATATGTGATTGCACTGAACATATATTTCCCCCATGGTGAAATTAAATAATCGGTATAGTACAACACAAAGTACATGTCCATATCTATCAAAAACCCAGTATTTTGATTGAATATTTCAAGGTATTTGTAATTTCTAATTTAAAATGATTATCAAGATGGTTACTACAAATGATACTAGCTTCAATTTGTGTTATTTAACACTTAACACTAAAAGACGAAACGTAAAAAATAGCATTCAGTAAGAATTTCCTTCTTGGCTGTTCAAAGACATAACATTGACTTCTCAATTACGGTCTAAATTTTATTACCATTAGTGCTAGTGGATCTTTGATCTTTCGTGGGTCAAGCATTTGCCTTCAGTACTGATGCCTTTTCCAAGAAACAGAACCGAGAGCTATAAATTTCAAAGAATTTTAATCCTTATTGATAGAAAATGAAACAGTTTAAACGGGTTTTGGTAAAATATTTTGAGGTAACGTAAGTTACAACAATTCCTCAGAGACATTAAGTATTTGTTGTTATAAGGATGTCAGTTATAAATGATATTCTTGTTTTATTATGCATGATAAGAGTAGCAAATTGCAGCTGCCATTCTTCGTCTTCCTGTTAATTAGCGGCATATTAAATTACATTGTATAAAGGGTTTGAAAGGACATGTGCTCAATTCTTTTCATTTCTACGTATAAAATAAGTAATATGCAGGCCAAAATAAACTATGTAAAAATGAAATCATCATATTATATTATGAATTTTGCCAACAAGTGTTGACTTTAAATAGTTTTGGCACCCAATTGCCAATATCTTTATATAGGCGAAAATGGAGAAACAATTTTGTAATTGTAACGTATATTTCACGCATTTTCTTGAACCATACAGGATTCTGTGGATGTTTGATCACTCATACTCAAGAATCATATATGAGATAGTACTTAAAATCGCAATCTTCCCAAAGAATTTCACAAAATGGGAGCAAAATGTAGCATGTGATAACGATCTAGGGTGGGTGATTTCAAAGTAACGTATCTTACAAAAGCCCCACTCGCCAGAGTGCTAACATGTCTTAAAACGTTGCTTATACATGTACCTTTCAGAAAATCATAGTGTACAAAATTTCCCCTGGGCGGGAACAGGGGTCCCAGTAGCCCATAGTCTATATAAAGCATGCGCGTGTTGCCATGACAAGATCTATAAATAGAATTCTGGCTAGTTTTATAGCAGTACCCCTTTATTTTCAAAGTTTACCCAAAATGTAAAAAAAAAAAAGTCTTGTCATGTTATCGAACATTTAATTATGAATGCATTTATTCACTAGAATTACTTGAAAATAGATGAATTTCACAATTGAGCACTAATATTGATATTAATTCCTCTAAATAATGAAAAAATGCGTATTTGAAGAAAAGAAATCAGGATAAAAAGTGAAGTCGGGTACCTATTTTATTAGTTCTAATTATTCAAAATGGTTAAACTAAAAGTTCTATAACTGGTTAATAATTTGAATATAGAATATTTTCTGCAATATAATTTCGTTAGTGACATCTTTGCATTTCCATTTTTCTTTGTAAGGAAGAAATTAACACAAAAAAGCGCATTTTGTGTAAGTTTGACTAACAAATTAAAATTCAATGATAAGAATCGAAAAACAGATTATGCAAGTATATTAAATACCTCCCTTAATCAGTTCTATTTCATTTAGAATGGTAGTTTCAACAAATTTCCGTCTGTGTTGAAAACTGAAGCGTTTAGAAAAATTAGGTTTTGAGGGCCAAACGTCATCATAAATATACTATTGGCTATATTTTTACGCATAAAACTAAAAAAAACAGAGATTTCATTGGGCCAAATTATTTGTCGCCCGCTTTCGGGTCGGGTGTAGACTGGTCTCACTGTCGAATATCAGAATAGCCTGTTCTAGGCTATTCTGATAGTCGATATGTAGACCAGTCTAGAGCTGGTAACCCGCTTTCTGAGAGATACTCTGAAAATGCGGGCAACAGTACCCGCCCGGGGACAGAAATAAGTTGGCAATTGAAAAAAAACTTTTCACGGAGTGAGTACGTCATCATAGCAGTAAGATTATTTACTTGAATTTACATTTAAGAAATTTTGTAATTTGCCATAGATTTTTTTTCTTCTTCTTTTTAATCAGTTTTAAATCTTCGGCCAGTCAGACGAAAAGGGAACATCTGGATGGTGTGTAAAGTGTATTCCCTTAACAGACTGGGCGTTCTGCGCAGGTTCACTATGGTCGAAGCTCATCAAAACTTGCTAGGTTTTTTTTTTTTTTTTTTTTGTTAAAGGCAATTAAATCTGACAGCCATTACAAAAAAAATAAATTCGGTCCCGTGTCTCTAAGAAAGTTCGTTACTGGTAAGGAACAAGGACTTAGACAAAGGATGCAACCACAAGGAAAAAATACTGCCCAAATTAAACGACTGCAGCAAGTCTAGAGGTTGACCATGATAAAATAATTTAACTAATTCACGCAGGGTATGACCTCTAAGGCCAAAACAATCAGCCAATCGTTCAGGATGACAACTTGAATAGCGCAAATTGTTTGCAAAATTATACCCGCTTTTTGACGTGCAATTTTGTGTAAAGCGGAGTATAATTTGCAAAGATTTTGCACCATTTTGTTATCCTAAACGCACAGGCTCATTTCGTAGTTTAAAGTTTAAACATATCTTATTGCCATAACTCGGACATACATGGAACATAATGAATATAACAAACATATTTAATTTGGCAAAAGGGTCTGGCCATAAGTTCTTACAACTTATATTCGGCGGGATTTCCTAAACGCATCACTCCTTTACCCAAATGATTGGTGGATTGGTGGCTCCCACCATTGACCTCGAACAATGCTCTATCTATATATAATTATTCTCTAAATCTAGCATGTTTTGTTATAGATCTAGGTCTTTATGTTACGTGCAAATATTGAGATAGAGGTATACCTTTGATGATCAACTTCAGAAAAGAATGGAAGACTGTTTAAAATTTGATTAGGCCAATGGTTTATCATTATTTTTCTTGCAATTGATAGCATGTAACCTCACATTTGACTAGATTAAAATCCTCGGACTATTTCCGTTCCTAATTTTCATAGCTTTTCAGGTCTTCATGCTGCGTTGTCGTATCTGTCTGTCCCTTCGTGTTCACTGACTATGCGGGCAATCGTCTGCAAAAAGGCGAGATCTACTTTTGACCATGTCAGATAGATCACTGTAGAAGTTAATTAAGCCTATGTAGGCTAAGACTCAGAAGAACTAGGTTGGATCGCCCGGAGTACAGACGCGGCCTTGTGGGACAGCTGACATGATGCTACGGGGAGTTATTCAAAGCAGATTGGCCCATCAAGTACATCGGAGCGTGGCTTTTGGTGACTGGTCGGTATTACTGGGGATGGTCATAAATCTATGGTGACACTTCATTGTCGAACAATCCTAGGTAGTTTAGCTTATGAGTATCCGCGAGACACCAGTTTTGACGCCCATAAGCCCGTTTCAAGATGTTTAAAGCAGACTAATTGTTCAAAACCCTGTCTGGTCTTGTGTTGGTTTTATTTGCACTTTTTACAGACGATATTAACCCTTTATCGATTGGAATGAGAAGTCTGATAAACAAAGTCAAGCCAAGTCAAAATTCTATTCAAGACACCCTAACCGAGGGTAGGCCTATGTGAATTTAACATACATGTAACAATTACAAACAAATATGAACAATTGATGGACATAAAACTAGCATTATAAATAAAATGAAACTGATATGTCAGACACTACAGACAGACTTTTTACAGCTATAGATCAATTTAATTTCATGAAAATGTTCATTTAACCAGCACTTTAATCAAAACTAAGTATTCCATTATGTGGTCAAAACAAGCACTACAGACCCCGATAAACCTGCTAAGCAGCTGGTTTATCATTGTCTGTACCTAATGCATGTAATTTTAAAGTGTCCTTGTAAAAAGTCAAAATGCATATATTTAGAAGAATCAAGGGAAGGTACAATTTAAGCAATATTACTTAAATAGTGCTTAAATAATTTTACAAAATGTTGCTGTTCGAATAATGGTATTATAATCAGTACTGGTAAAAAGTTCGAAGAATTTTTGGGCATTATTCCGTTTTTCATGAATTTCTTGAGGAATGAATTTTTTCTGTCTGATTTTAGAAAGCTGCATTAAAAAGAAAATGGTACTCATCGCCTAAGTTTGCGCTGTTACATTAACTACAATTCCTGTCATCCCTTGCAATACCAAAAAATCTTCCTTGTTCAATAGGTAGTTTGTGATTTATGCATCTAAATCTACTATACGAAATCCTTAAATCAGCTGGTAATACAGATAGATAATTTTCAAACTGATTGTGATTCGTTTTAAAAATTCTACAGTTTAAACCTTTTGAAAGTTCAAATATAGAGTTATACTAATTTTGTTTGAACTGGTCTATAAAACGATTTTTAACCATTTTTGCCAAGCAGCACTTGTCAGGGACATTTGATGAATCCAATATTCAGAAAAAGCACAATTATTCAGTGTGTTTTGTATATAATTTATCAACTTGGAAAATTAAACATTTCTAGTATGCATTTTATACATAAGGTTATACAATATACATGAGATCTTGTCTTGTTTTCCACAGACTAAACGTTTCCAGAAACCAATCATACCCGATTTGATTAAAAAATCAGTAGGATAAGGGCCTAATTCACCATATAAAATAGCAGTTGGAGTACTACTCTGGTATTTAAACTTCTAGTCTAAATTTAAAGGTAGAATTATTTCCCTTGGTTGATCTTCAGTTACATGTGAAATCTAAGATGGCGGACACTCTAACTTTCGAAACAGAAATTTAGAAACAATTTACTTTATTTCCGCGTTGAGCTAGTATTTTAACATGACTATGTGAAATTATCATTAAACTTGCTCTCGTTTATCATATGCAATAATGGAGGCTGACGAAGAACACGTGCAAACCTTGTTACTTATGGGGTTTCCGAGTGAGTCGGACGTTCGCAAAGCTTTGCGATTATCGAAAAATAACTTGAATGATGCCGTTGCAATACTCACAAATGATCACCCAACCACAAATTTTGACACGCTTGATGATATTGACGTTGATATGGAAATGAAAGATTTTGCCAAAAGCTCAACAACACCAGTGTATGGGCCAAATCTTCCACCGACTTATGAAGATGCCGTGGATGCTGAGGTTTGTTGAAAATCGTACTATTTCTATATATACTGCCTAACTCCCCTTTCAGGTTTTTCTGGCAGGTGCGCATCAGCACTGGAATAACAACTCTTACTCATTTGTAAGGGTGCCAAATTCAAAAAGAATTGTGAGTGCAGACTTCACGAAATACCACCGGTCCCATTGACATGTCTGGTAAAAAACATGCCCGTCCGATAAGCTGTGCATAAAAACAGGACGGACTGACCTGTAGAAATCTAGCCACAAACATAATGTGTTTTATTGTTCCTTCTGGTGAAATTTACTGTATTTCATCCATTAACAGGTTGGTGAGCTGGCTTGATCGAGCAATATTCCCCAATCGGGCAACCATTGCCTGATCAGGCAACTTGAAATTGAAAGACAAGTGAAAAATTTCGGAAAAATAAGTATTGCTATAAAAGCTCATTATCAAAGTTTTTGGAGCCCATAAATGCGACCTCAGCTATGAAATACTATACTACATTTAGCTAAGTTCGGTCTATCTTCATGCGCCCAGTTTTTTTAAGTTTGCATTGAAGCAGGCGAAAGAGATGTAACATTTCAAAGTTTTCCGAAATTTTCCACTTTTCTTTCAATTTCAAGTTGCCCGATCGGGCAATGATTGCCGGATTGGGCAATATTGCCCGATCGAGCCATCTCACCAACCTGATTTATTCAGACACAATAAATTTTTTTTTTTTTTTTTGTTTAATGGATAATTAATTAAGCCCTCGTCTGATAACATAAATAAAATATCAATGTCAGGAGAGGGGATTTATTGCTGATTTCAGCAAGTAAAATTGCCGACTGTTTGGATAGGTGTTTGACTTCCTTATTATTTAAGATTTTACCAGATGATGGTATTTCAATGTCAATTATTTCTTGATATTTTTATTCTTTTTCAGACGGCCGATCGTATTGATTAGATTAATATTTGCCCAATAAATGATTTCTGATTCTCAGGATGTTGTTTTATTCTATTTTTTTCAAAAATTGTTAAGTCCCGAATATCATCGCTGTTACCAAAATATGGTAACCGCATCTGAAAAAGCTCTTGTTATGACTTCATGACAAGTAATGAAGAAAAATCTGACGAGAAAAAAACAAAGCTTTCTTTACAATATACAATCGCAGTATCAATAAATCAAACTAGATCCCGTTTGATAAAAAAAGTGAGTAAGATTAAGCAATTTTGGATAAAGTCCTACCTGTCGCGAAATTAATAAAGTTATCCCGTTTTCCCAAATTAAATCGATAAACAGAGTGGAAAGAGGCATGTCAATTTATCCACATTAAAAAAAGGGTTTGATATCTCATGAGGTTTAAAAGCGTGTTGGACGAAAGCCAAGTCCAGAAGCTACCAAAAAAATAGCTGAACATCTAGCGTCGGCGCCTTTGAACACCCATTAACCCTCTTCGAAAAATAAACTGTTCCAGATGCTTTCCTCTGCAACGAGAATAAATTTTTAATTTAATGTTGATTTGCCAGAAAGTATCTCAGACTTAATTTTGGATTATTGGAATAAAACATGAAGTACCGGTATTTTCTTTCTTTGGTTAAACTTTGCACAATTTTTCGTATTTTTGAATGAAAAGATTATGATGTTTCAGGCAAATGTCAAGTTTATTTATTATTTTGTCGTCACTTTATTATCTAAACGGCGTAATTACAACAGACTGCCATTATCAGCTTAATGTTTTGCTTTGTCTTGACTTGCTTCCCGAGCTATCGCTATTTAATTAGTCCGTGTGAATTAACAAACCTGTCATACCATTCGACATTCCAAAGCAATTGTTTGAACAGAGTGCCAATTTGGGAAAAGATGCCAATTTGGGAAAAGATCAGGGATTAGAGAACAATAAGTGTGAAATTTTAATCGTGTCACTGTCAGGTAATTGACCCTCTGTCGAAACGGGTGTCTATTCTCAGTTACCCTGTTATTGCAAAGCCTATACCTGTTGACACCTTACTCCAACGATCCCCGTTAATGGCAACAATTTTGTTGCTGCTATACTGTCAGGCTAAAAATTGGTCTCCGAAATCATAGATTAATTTCCGACGATGATTGTCCGAAATTAGAGGCACAAATAAATTATTTCATGAAATAATTAATGGTGTTTGAATTCTTGGAGTGTCCAAATTTATGGATGAATTACGGTAGTTTTGTCTGGTAAAATTTTTAAGTTTACCAGACCCATTGTCTGGTCAAAAATATGGGTAGTTTGTGATGTCTGTGAGTGTTAGATTAATATAAGCCATAAAACATATTTTGGTCATTCAGGGATTGCTCACTATCTGAAAAGAATCGAGACACTTTTTGAACCCTGTAATGTCAGGCTGTCATATGATTGCTTCTGGTAGGCTGTTTGTAGGGAAAAAATAAGAAGAAAGCATATGAGTAAATCTGTCTAAAAGATGCCGTGTGCATATGTCAGGTGATCCTTACTGGTCTTTAAGATAAGTTGGTATGGGTGGTTACCAGTCAACTCGGCCCGGTCAACTCCGCCCAAACCTATAGTCTATAGTAACATAGATTATTTTTCATGAAATATGTACAAGTTTTGTACAGGCGATGCTATTATACCTTACTGGGTTTATCTTTATTATTATAAATATTTATATTTTGTCTTTTTAATAACATTTTGTAGAATTATTGTTAATGTAGGAATAGTCTTTAAATGTCAATTTAGATTTTTAATTTTCTTAGGCATACATGAATATCCTTAAAACTTGATGAAAAATAAATTCTTTTGTATATTTGTATTAAGAATACTGATGAATAATCGAAAATAAGGCTTTTTGCATGAAATTAAAGTGGACCAAGTTATACGCTGGACCGAGTTGCCGATGGGCTGAGTTGAAAATGGGCTGAGTTGACCAGTCCTCGTATGGGTACTGCAACAAAACTATTAATGATTTAATAAAATATGGTAACTCTGGTTACATCTTGTGTGTATTGAAGAGTTTGCCAGCCAATCCCCTTCTGCATGCAGGTGACAGTGTCATAATAAGAGAATTTAGAGATTACTTTTAAACCATCTTGCTTCTCAATGTTGTACTTTTCTACTTTGTTGATGTAGGTTATTGTGTACTCACTGACTATTCATTTCAATCAAACCATTTATCATTATTATCAGCGTTCCCACTGCTTTTTCAATCTGAGGGTAAAAATGGGTACTTTACAGTGTGCATGTACCCCCTCTATATAACACAAAGAAGGCATACTTGCAAAAATTGGGAGTACAAGCTTCAATTTTGGGGTAAATCACCCCCATTTGGGAGTTTTGGGGAACACTGATTATAGCCCAATCATTATCATTGGTAAGATTTGACTATGAAATAATTGTTCTAGAACTGATAATTCAAACTGCTGATGCCAGTGATGTAATTGAGCAGCATGGCTGCATACTTTTATTGGCAAAATGGTAAGATTAATTCTTCTCATTATTTTAAGCTGAAATAAAATATGTTTTATATTATCATTAATTGCAATGTTCACAAGTTACCTTTTATCATATTAATACTACTTAATTCATCACTTTTATTGTTTTTTGGAGAAAATACCCATATCCCTAATGTTAAATATTGAATTTTTGCAACCTGGGCCCCTAAGTAAAATTAGTTTGTCTTTTCCCCTGGAGAGTGCCTCAATGTAAATGTGGGGGCCATACACAGGAAGAAGATTCCACAAGATTTATATAATTTGAACACAAAATATTGGAATTAATTTAAAGTTGTCAACTGTCAAGACAATTCCTAAGAACTCAAACTTTGGCTTCAAATGTGAAATAACAAGGACATCAATCCCTCTTATCTGTAGCTCTTGTAAACTTATGTGTACTGTTTTGGTTTTTGACTTTCAGAAAGTAAGTGTAGAAGCCATGACTGATAATCAAAGTTCTGAAGTTACAGAAGAAGAAGGAAATCCTTACGAATTTCCCGTTACTAATCTGTATGAGCTAGAAGGAAGGGTATTTGCTGAGCACTGGTCTATACCGTACAAGAAAGAAGAATCACTCGGGAAATGTTTGATAGCTGCAACAAGACTTGCTACTGCTGGTATATTACATAAAACAGTGTTTTTTAAAGATATAAAGGAGATAATTTAATAAATTCACCAGTAAAATAAAAATCATTTTACCTATTATGTCCACTCTTTAGACCATTTTGACCCCTTCAACAGCACTGCAAAGAAATTCTGACCAAGAATAATCTCTGCACTGAGTGCAGGGATAATTCTTGGTCAGAATTTCTTTGCGAAAAATTTCATTCAGACAAAACTTATGAGAAATACTGAGTTTTCAAAAGGAAATTGAACCAAATCCTTTGTTAAAATATACTTTGCTGTGAGATTTTTCTCTCATTTAGCCAAATGGAATGAGATATCTGGCAGGAAAATGAGAGAATTAGCACAGATTTTGCCCAAAAATGATCCCTGGGACTCCTGATTAGCTAGGGCTAGTACAAGCCCTGAAACATACACATTCAATCAGATTTTCCCTTTACACTGTCACTTATATAGATTGACCATATATAAAAAGGAAATGCTGAAAACTTTGTCCTTTTTGCTAATGATACTGTCTGAATTATTTTTTTCAGTACACATAAAAGGACAAATGGTTGATTTTTTGAAGTCATTTTAAGTGTTTTACTCCAAATAGCAGGGTTACTAGACTTGCTACTGCTGGTATGTCCCATAATACAATACTTCCACCAGAGTGCTTTTTTGACTGGCATTGTTTCATGTTGCCGAAGCCACATTAGCCAAGTGCCTTTTGAGTGATGTAATAAAATTTCCCAGTTTAATTTTAACTTTGATAAAGATTTGTATAGCTCTAACCAACAGACCAACTTTCTTGCATAGCCAAATATTTCTAATTTAGCTCTTGATGGGCCCTATCTCATTCTGTAAGTACGGCTTTGTTCATAATGACAAAAGGGAATTTCATAAGTGTGAAAGTTCGGTCAATTAAGTTACCTATGCCGTTACTGGGTTATCATTTAACCCTCGTCATGCTGAACCCGGAATATTCCTGCTTTGGCAGGAGCTATAGCCAAACATCAGCCTGCACATATGTGCAGCCTGATGTTAGTTTACACCACCTGTTTCTCACATTCAAAACAGAATCATCAATAGATTTAGTTTTTCAAATAAAAATTGACCTACAGTTGGTACTTTCAGTGCTCTTTGTCCTTTGATTTTGATGAAAATTTTTTGCCAAAATTTAGTCAGCATGACAAGGGTTAAAAGTGACATTATAGCCTTTTCCATAAACCAGTATCCATTCATATACATGCAAAATATACAAAACTGATAAGACTGGATTTTTTTTCATTCGGTAATAAACACTCATTTGACAACTGGATCTCCCTAAGCCAACTAAATTTCCAATGAACCAGTATTGACCACATGTTTTTGCAATCGACCAGTATTGACTTGTATTGACAGGTATTGACCAGCACTTACCACTTTCAGGAGTTTTGACCAGGGCGGTTTTAACCAGTTAAAACCATGCGGTCAATACTTGCCAACCCTGGAAAACAAATAATACACTTATATAGGCAATTCCATCATCTTTCAATCGTGATACAGCAATCTGCTAAGGCTGCGTTTTTGTGCCATTATCTTTAAAAACAACAACACTCAAATCCTCTGAATTTTAAGACGAATATGGATGATGTCCCTTGATTCCAAATCCCTGGCAGAAAAAATGACCAACCAAGTGTGACCAACAAAAATTTGCAAAATGTCTCCATCTATTTTAGTCTTTTTAGACTGTGGTGATTATTTTGCCTTGCATCAAAAACCTTCCCTGATCGCTGATAATGTTTTCCCAAATTTTTGCTCTATGGATGCCTATGTGAATAATCTTGTCAAATCAAATTAGATGGGTCATGACAACATAGGGCTCTGTAGAGAAATACTGATTTTTGACTATGCTTTCAGGTCTAATGGACAATGATGAAAACTGTATGAGGTTTATAAATAGAGTGATGACTGAATCATTTCAAAAGGTAAGTCCCTATTTGATTTTGTGCTAAATTACTGTAATATCTAGGCAATAAGCTGCATATTAGTTGTTTAAAAAAATCTGAAAATGTAAAAGTTGCAGCCTATATGCTGATGTGGTTTATACATTGATTGTATTTCTTTAAAATGAGACTGTAAATCAAAATTATTCTCAGTTTGTAAGGTGAGATTAATAATGGTTGTTTAATAGGCACGAATCTTATCTTTTGTTAACTTTTGTCATGCTGAACATATGTGCAGTCTGATCTTAGTTCATACCACCTGATTTTTCATTTAAAATCAAAACATGTAAATGATGTTCTAGAAATGAATTGATATTTACAATTCACAATTTGTGCTTTTGGTGCTTCCAGGACATTGATTTAATTCAGGATGAAAAGTTTAGAACCATTCCCTGGTTGACCTAATCATGTTATATTCTTTCAGTTAATGACATCTACAGCTGTACACAGATGGAACAGCGAGATTCAGGAAGGGATTTATAACATGTTGCAACTCTTGATAGACCTAGTGGCCGCTAGACTACTGCATACACCCGTACCTATCAGTCTAATGGAAGTCCTTGTTATGGTATGTGATGACATTGTTAAGAATTTAATTCATCTCTTAAATGGTAATATTTTTTTCAGCTTGGCTATTGTCGGAGAAAAGCTGAGGTATTGCTTATAGCCTTGGTGCCATTGTTATGATAGTAGTCTTCACACAAAAACGTGGACATTTTGTGATATCTTTGGTATTACAGGCTACAGGCCTTTATTTGAAACCTTGCACATATGTAGACTTTCAAAAGAGCAATCAAGGAATAATTCTAGCTACATTCTTGCAAATTATGCCCTTTTTATACCCCCCACCTACAAAGTACAGGGGGTATATTGGTTTCACCATGTTTGTCTGTCCGTCTGTCTGTAGACCTTTTTGTTTTCGGAGTCTAACTTGAGGCCAAAGTGATCTAGAATCATGAAACTTCATGCAAATACTGCTTATGACCCAAGGAAGTGCCCTATTGTTTTTGGGTCACATAGGTCAAAGGTCAAGGTCACAGTCAGCATTAAAAAGATATATCATAAATCTAGAAATTTTGGCTCAATCAATGGAAGTTTAGGATTTTTCATTTTGATGATTTTTAATTTAATACTGAAAGTTGGTAATGCTGGGTTAAAAGTAAGTCACATGGTCTTTCTTGTCAAGATCTTATTATGCTAAGTTGACCCTATTTTGTCTCATTGTATGTCAAAATTAATCATTAGATTTGCTGCTAGGTCAAAAGGTAGGTTACTTGATACTAGGTCAATTTTGCGTTGGAAGTCAAAAGCCTAGCTAAATCTTTGTCAAAATTTTCAAAGTGTTTATCTTTATATATTTTAAAAATGTACCAAGCGAGAAATTAAATAAATGAGTCAAATCCACACTGAACTCAGGATGACAAGACAGTGTAAACTGTTTGCAAATTACACCACACTTTGCACACAAGTGCATGTGCAAAGTGTGGTGTAATTTGCAAACAGTTTGAACTGATTTGTCATCCTGAATGGCTGGCAAATATTCAGTAGATGTTCTCAAAATACAAAGTTTAAAGGAGCATGATAGATTATTGGTGGAATTTCAGGACAGGCTAGTAATTTAGGACCATCATGGTCCTATTGTTGAAAATATTGAAAAATTGTAGTGATGTTAATGTTCCATTCCTGAGCCTCCAGTGAATATTTCAGGCTTTCAACCCAGACACTGAGTTCCACTATAAGAACAAAAGTCGGAGAGATAGGACGGCCTGGGAAGAGAAGTTTGAAGATGGAAAGCCATATGCTGGAGGCTCTAGCACATACAATAAAGATCCATATGGATGGTTGACTTGTCTTATCAATAGGGTTAGTTGATTTATTTGAAAACTACACTATACATGACATACAATATGTTAAAATCATAAACTAAAGAAAAAAAGAATAAAAGGAAAAAAATGAAATTGTTCACTGCAGTCTGTTTTATACAATATCTTAAAAACCTTTTGAGTAATTCTCTATTTGCCTGTTTGTATAGAAGCTCTAGTAACTTTTCTAATAATTCCATGTGTTGAAAGTCCTTGATCGTTCCTTTTATAAGCTTGGCTGTGTTTGGAGAAAACAAGGTATTGTGATCACCTTAGCTTTGATGGCTTTGGCGTGACAAACTTAGATCTTGGTTCTTTCTCCGTAGTTATTGAAGATATCTTCACAAAAAATTGGTATGTATGTTGTAAGACATATCCAGATTTAAAAAAGGGGATAACACTAGATGCATTTATGTAAGAGTAATGCCCCATTTCCGAACTAGATTTTTTTTTGCATTATCCAGTACCTGCAGCTGAGTGTTGCACCTGGTTTTTTGAATCATTGAACACTTCCAATAGACTTTGTTGACATCTTAAATGATTTATATGGTGAAGTTTGTTTATCAGGGCCGCCCCCATAGCGCAGTTGCTAAGGCATAAGACTTCCAGGCTGGAAGTCATGGGTTCGATCCCCGGTGGCGGCAAATATTCTTTCCGACGTTTGTCTCTCACCAATGGGTATATAATCGTAAACCTATGTGAGATAGCAGTCTGAGGCTAGGAAAGGGTGTAATGGTAGTGCAGGTGAAAGAAATACCAGGAATCCATTGTTAGGTGCTCCGGCCGCCGCGATATAAGTTCAAAATTGTTGAAAGCAGCGTAAAACCCATTCAAACAAATTGCTCATCAGGACTTGTATTTATATCTTTTTCAGTTTGCCATGCAGAATGGATTCGAAAATGTTCAAAAGATTTTAGAAAACGAAGATTTAGATGCTCCTGTAAGTTTCATTTCATTCCATTTCTATGATCAAAAGAAAATGTAAATGGCAAATGTATAAAATCAGAGCTTCAAAACTGGAAATTTTAACTCTGAAAAAAATTATAGAATGTCAAATGTCATGAAACAAAAGAATGGTATTTCAAAGAAGGAAAAGAAAGGAAAAAAGTCAAATTGCACTTATAAGTGTCCAAAAGTGCTTTCTTTTCATTTTGCAGCTATATCAAGTAAAGTACAGTGGTGCCGCGATATCTCAAACACACACGGGCCTGACCAATTTGCTCGAGTCATCGCATGATTCGAGTTAGTGCCAGTTCGCAAAATTGTCCTCTACATAGACGTTTCTCTGCGTTTTAAACTTTACCTTTACCTTTGCATATTTTGCCTTCAAAATATGCAGTACCTATGTAAATTACTCCTAGAGAAATAGTTTTATGAAGTACCAATGACTTTACGATTTAAAATGATTGGTTAATTTGGTCAAATTGTCAGCATTGAAAACCCAAAAAAGTTGATTAAGGCGTCTGTGTCAATCTTAGTGGTGTCTGTCCTCTGTACATTTAGCAATCCTAAAGAGAGGCATGATAACATGCATATTGTTTCTTCCTTACTATATTTTTGTAGCTATCGTTTCTGAATGACAAAATATTAGACGTTTTATTAGTCAGAAGATAGGCTAGTTTGCAAGCAATTCTTTCTTTTCTCACATTTTTTTCTTTAGAGCTATCTTCCTTCTAGACAATTAAAAATCAATATTTTTTCTTTAACCACGTTTTTGTGCCGAACACTATTGATTTGTGACCGAAACAATGAAACTACAGAAGAAAAAAGTGTAGCTATGATGTTTCGGCGGGCAAGCGTCAATATCTTTCGTTATAAAGGAGAATAATTTGCTGAATTACTCACGAGGATAATTTTCAAAGACTTTTAAAATGATGATGAGCATTGATTCGACAAAAATGCCTATTTGTTTTATTGTTGTTTCAAAGTCCCAAAATTATTTTCTGGTCCTTAAATTCCAATCATTTACACCCTACAATTGAATAAGTGTGGCATACAAAAAGTTGTGAAAACAAAAGTAGTCTGACTTGTCAAAAACTGTGAAAAGTCATTAAGGTATTCTTGACGATGGGCCGAAATAACAAATACACGCTGTAAGTTAATATTGATGCAAAACAATGGATGTCATAAAGACGCGAACACCTTTGCTCGAGTGAATGCAGTAAAATTTGACCACGGGACTGAGATTTCTGCTGGAGCGACCGAGCAATCGCGCGTTCGAGTAAGTGCAGTAATAACCAACAAGAAAATAGAGTAAGACGCGTCGGGCCCGGAAGGCGATCTCGAGATTTTGCATTAATTCGACTTTTCGTCCTCTCCAGATAATGCCAGACCACTGTAATTTAAATTCATGCAAGAATAAGAATAACGAGTAGTTCAAATTTAGGAATATGCATTTTTCCCTCTATAGATCTAAATATTCTTGTTGTGATTGTTGATTACTTTAAAGGAGTTGATATATTCTTGGATTTTCAGTCAATAGCTGGTTTGTTAAAGCCATTAGGTGTATGCGCAGAGTTCATGATGCCTGAAGTCATGAGGAATGTTCTGGCAAATGGGATGGAAAAGTCCATAAAATATGTACAGAACTTGGAGGAAAAAGATTTTAAAGAAAAGGTTAGTATACGTAAGACATTTGATTAATCTTCTGTAAAACCTTGTAGTTTATTATCCCCCCTACACACACACACATACAAAGAAGAGATGGGTGTATTAGATTAAGCACATCTGTCTGTCTATCCATCTGTCTTTAGACCTTTTTTCATTTCCAGACTCTAACTCAAGAACAAAGTGACCTAGAATCATGAAACTTTACACAATTTTGCTCAAGGCCAAAGTGGGAGCCCTATTTTTTTGGTCATGGAGGTCAAAGTTCAATGTCACAATTGTACTTTGTTTGAATAGCATTTAATGACCTGGAACAAAGCGCTTGTGGTGGGTATTAGTCCACTTTGTGACAGATGTAGTTTAAATTTTATCAATAAACTAACAGATTCAAATTATTATTATTTAATGTCTCTTTTGAATTTGATGAAAGGCGACAGCTTGATAGGTCAGTATGTCCCTAAATGCAGGAACAACAAAGGCTTTATCAAAATGTGTTTCCATTTATTGTTTAACCATTTCTTTGTTTGCTAAGGAAAGAGGGAGTAAGGACATTCTTAATCTCAAAACTTATAAAAGTCGTAGGGGTTGACAAGAGGATTTCAATGAATGCCAACAACATTGGGTTTACCAATCTAAATCATATGTTGAGGGTTCTCATTGAAATAACTTAAAAAATAGAGTTTCATTATTTACCATTAAAATAGGGTTTGATGCCTGTTAAAGGAAAGTTTACTATTAGAAATAAAAATCTTAACATCTATTTCTTGCCTAAGACAATGACAATATTTTTCATGACAGAAAGTGGGCAGTGTAGCAGATCTCTTGGCTTCTATGAAGTTACTGTGTATGCATATTTGGCCCACTGATACAGATGCTTTAGATGATTTGAGACTGGATGTGGCACTGAGAATGTTGAAATCTCCACACTTTAATGCAAAAATGAACTCACTGAAAGAGGTTTGTATTAGTAATTATAATTCCTTTTCTAAATGAAAGTCTTCCAGTTCTGTAAAACTATAGCACAATACTTTTGCAAATGGGTATTTTATATTTTATATCATATCCTCAACTCAGCTGCTGTTCGATCAATCCAAAGCTGTTGCTAAATAGCCTTGGCTACATCCTTGAAAATACCACATGATTTTCAATGTAAGTAGTATGTGAGTCTATTTAATACAAAAAAATCAACAACGTTTGTATTCCAACTATTAACAACTTGATAGTGCCGTCGTCAGTGGTGATGTGTCAGACTATCATACTAAAAGTCCTGGGTTCGATTCTTGATGGCGTAATTCATTTTGCCAACAATTTTACTTCCACCACTCGGTTGATAATCATAGACCTATTTGGGATAGCAGCTGGAGGCTAGAAAATGATGTAATGGTAGAACTGGTGTGAGAAATAATAGGAATTGTTAGGTGCTCCAGCCACAGGGGTACAACTCAAAGTTTGGTAAAAGCGGTGTAAAACCCCATTTAAACAAATAAGGCCAACTTGATTATGAAGCATTTTGCATTGTAAGGAGAGACCAAAAATTGGATCTATTCTGTTTAAGGTAGTGGACCTGTAATAGTTCCGCCACATTTTGGCCCTCATGAACTTTAACAATGTGAACCGAGGTTTCCTAATGAGAAACATTGGGAAACCTCAGTAAATACTGTTAAAGTTTATTACTTCCAAAACGTTGCAGCACTATTATGGGTCCACTACCTTAAGAAATACAAACCATTTGTCAAGATTCCAATATTTGCTATTCATACCGGTAGGTCACAAAGTTGATAGAGGATGCCACCAGCAGTAAAGTTCCTAAATTAAAGACAGCTATACCAATGGAGAAAATTCAGGCATGGCTTTTGGAGAATAAAGTATTGTCCATTGCTCTTGAGGGTAAGTATTAATAGGTCTGAAAGTAATCAGATGTATTATGATATGATATATGACACAATGATAATCAGTTACCCTTAATCTTGAGCAGACTTGAAACAAATAATTTAACTGTTTGAAATCTCAAGGGGGAACTGCCAAACTACTTTTAGTGCCCTTAAATTAATTGATACTTCAAATACTTCTCCATAAACCTCTTGATATGGCTTTTAGCTGTCAGTGTTGAACACAACTGGACACACTTATGAGCGTGAATTTGAAATTAACAACAATTTTACATTGGCATAAAGCCTTAGAATTAAGCAGAATCAAAAAATTGCATTTAAATATTCCCTGATTATTTATAGATACTTTTAAACAGAGCTAACATTTATATTCATACGGATAGCATAATTGGAATATTTTGCAATAGGATAAATGGCTCTTTAGAAATCTAGACATCACTTCTGTCTGAATAGTTTTGTTGAGCCTTTCATTTAAGGCTTGTCTTTGATAAAGCTGCCCTTAACATAGTTTGCCTAACTGCAAGTATTACCAATAGCATTGAAAATTTTGTCTGTATGTGTTTGATAGAGTCAGCTTGATGGCTCAGTGCAAAATAGTGGTAACTGCCTATAACCATGTAGGCAGTTACAACTGTTTTGCACTGAGCCTTCAAACTGAGTTAAATGAAGGAGCTTGAAACATGTTTTTTTCATCACCTCTTAAATTCCCATTTACGCTTTAAGCTTATGTCTCTGCAGTGATTGTCAATTAATATTGGGCACGGATAATTCTAGCTCAGTTTATCCTGAGATAAAAAAATATCTGATTTAGCGGAATCTTTTGAGAATTTACAATTTTTTCAAAGTACAGTAAAACCCCTCCTTCCGACCACCCTGGAAAAACAGGCACCCCGCTATTGCAAACAATTTTTGACAGAACGGAATTATTTGTTCTTTATTTCAATGGTCACAGACCCCTCTAATGCGAGCACGACCACTAATTTCAGTACAAACGCCGTATAATACACTATTACGAACCTCGCCAAAAAGACCAGTAACTTCACACCTCCGGATCGACCATCCGAATTTCACGCTAAGTAAGCTTGACACTAATCAAACAACCTTAAGTAGCCAATTGTTTTGATACATAGCATTTGTTTATCAATGTAAGAAGTTTGTTACATGTTTAACTGTAGTAAGGAAACCAAAAGTAATGTTAATTTGGGCAACTTAGAGGAATTCCATTTTGGTGATCCGCAGACCGGTTTTAATTAGCGATTGTAAATTTGCTAACTATTGATAGGCTTCGTTTTAAGATAAAATGATTTTACTGACTGTGTGCCCTATATTTACAGTTCAACCAAAAGTGGCCCTTAGTTTCTTATAAAGTAATCCAAGGAAGGTTTTCAAATCAGATCAATTACAAACATAACAGGGGAAAAGAGCTTTATTGAAAGAGGTTTTTAGTTAAGGGAAAAAAGATGTCCACATTTTTTAATTGAAAGCAATACAAACAACTTTAGACAAATTTTTTGCAAAAGAAAAGTTTCTTCTTTGGAAGGTCCTTTGTCCTAGTTTTTGCATAAGCAATGATGAGAATTTAACTTAGTTTATACTCCCAAATGAAAAAAAATTGTATCATTGTCCATTATGAAACCAGCAATTTCAAAGAGTCAATTTTTGGTTTGGCTTGACAAAACAAAAACAACAAAAGTTTTACATGTAAATGCATTTTTTATAGATTAAATGATGTAATGTAAAATACACGATGAAGTGAGTTATAAAATAAACTAATTTACGTAGTTTTCTAAATTAGCAATAATTTGTGTAGGAAGTTTCGCATCCGACCAATCCTCAGAATTAAGACCACCCAGCTATTAAGACCACTAAAAGAACCCCAAGTGGTCTTAATAGAGGGGTTTTACTGTATTTGACCATATCCTTTACTAATTACATTTTGCTTCGAATTTTTTCTCTCATTAAGCCAGTTTCAATGAGATTTCTGGCAGAAAAATGAGAGAATCTCTCAATATCTAGCCCCTGAATAAACAGTGACTGGGCTGTATCAATCAAAGTACATTATCGAAATAATTCTGTTTTTAGCTCGGCTGTTTTCGGAGAAAACCCGAGGTATTGCTATAGCCTCCGTGTCGTTGTCGTCGTCGTTGTCGTTGTCGTCGTCGTTGTCGTTGTCGTCGTCGTCGTGCGAAAACTTTGACATTTTGTTATATCTCAACTTCTACTGAAGGCATTCACTTGAAACTTGGCACACATGTTCACCATCAAACAACCTATTCTATCAAGGGGGATAACTCTAGATGCATTTTGTGCAAATTATGCCCCTTTTTCGACTTAGATTTTTTCCCACAATCCAGCACTTGACAGCCGAGCGTAGGCACCCGTAGGCGGTGCTCTTGTTGTTTTTTTTTACAGGAAATATTGACCAAGCCCAATACTGTGATAAAATTAAAGGGATTGTAGACTTTCTGGGAACAGATTTGACCTCAGATGAACTCACCATGATCTGGAAAATGCAGGTATGAGATTTAAGGTAGTAGAACCGTTATAATTTCGCATTACTTCAGGTCTCATGATCTTTCACAATGTTGACTGAGGTTTTCTAATGAAAATCATTAGAAAACCTCAGTTAACACTGTTACATTTCATTACTTTCAAAATGTTGCGGATCTATTACATTTCCTAGTGAAAATCATTAGGAAACCTCAGTTAACGCTGTTACAGTTCATTACTTTCAAAATGTTGCGGATCTATTATGGGTCCTCTACCTTAACTAAAAGATTACTTACCCCCTCAGGATCTTAAGGGACGCAGGTCTTGCGAGTCTGAGTCTCCCAAATAAGTAGCAAGGACCCTCAAACTATCTGATATGAGTTCCAAAGACTCTTTTGGGAACAGCTTTAGAAAAGAATTTAAGACTGTTTTAAACAGTCTTCAATTCATTCCTGAAGTTGAGCCCCAAATAGTCAATATATATCTAATACCTTCTTTACTTTATGCCAGGGAAAGCTCAAAATTCAAATAAAAATAAGTTAATTTCTTAAAAATATAGTCCTAATCTTTAGCAGGGACTCCAAAACTTAAGGAATAAACCCCTAAGTTCCCAATTATTGAGTCTTTGGACCTGGTTTTGTTGAAATCAGACTAAACCCTACCCCCTGACATTGTAGAACGTCTCAAACATTATAATGTTGTATGCTAAATATATTTTAGTATTCTTTTATTAATTAAACAAAAATTAATTTTTTTAGAATATCCTTAAAATTGTCAGTAGAGCTTGAATAAGCTTATATAACCAAACCATGAAAATGTTTTGAGTATGGAGTGTTATATCTGAAAAATTTAAAGAGTATTATCTGTCACACATTTTCTAGAAGAGAGAAGTACTTAAAATTGTTTATGCTTGCATAAAATCTTCCCTATTCTGAGCTCAAATAGTATTGGTTTGTCTGAAATTTTTTTTAATTGATTCCTATCTTTCTTCTGTTCAACTCTGATTTTGGTTTCAGATTTCCCAGACCAACAATGTGATAGACAACATTCACTCTATCATTGCTGCAGCTGCTGTTAAATTTGATCCCAATCAACTGGAACACCTTGTTTTACTGATTCAAAAGGTGAGATTATAACCAGGTGCCAGTTTCATCAAAACATTTAAGACGTATTTTTGTCTTACTGATGACTTTCAAAACAGTTACAACATCAATTACTTTACATAAGTTTTGATAGATTGGTGATACGTGATTTTTGTCCTTAATATTTGGTAGATCATTGTTAGGCCAAATATGTGTCTTAAATATTTTAGTGAAACAGGCCCCTGGGACCTGTTTTACTAAAAATAAACATTTTTTGCTGAGTTAAAAATTAAAGTTGCTCCTGCAGAAGTAACTAAATATGAAATTCTGCCATGCATCATCTCATTGGTATATAATGGTAGGCAGAATCTAACAATGATTGAAAACACCAGTTGATATTTGTGATTTGACTCCTGATTAAATCTTTCGTAAGAAGTTAGATAGCAGGGTTGTGGAAATATTGAATTTCTCAACTTGTACCTGGACAATTAAGATAATTTTCTATTTGTCCAGGATCAAAATAGATTGTCTGTAAAAAGAAAGAATATATAAATTTTGAGAAAATATTGTCTTTAAAGAAGGAAATACCGGAACCCAGCATTTTCTTCATAAAAGCAATATTTTATCTCCTTTGATCCAAAAATTAGGCTAATTGATCTCTAAGAGCTATTTATTGCTATTCCAAGATTTGTCCTGGTATTTACTTGCCCACAGACAAAAGGCCCAGAAAATGTACTTGTCTGCAGGTAAAAAACCCTTGATGGACAAGTCAGGCATTGGAATTCCACAGACCTGTTATTACAATAGTTAAAGTTCTTATAGAGCAATAGTTCAGGTTAGGATAATAAATATTGCCACTTAATGCAAATGAACAACCCTGTCATGGTTCATGCTGTCTGTCATGGTTCATGCTGTCAAAATTTGGTGTCTGGGATCAAAAGTTAGACTGTCTGTCTTTTAATCATTAGGATCCCAGTTCAATTCCTAGGAATGCCTTCATTCCTTTGAATTTGTTGGCCCACACATTTGATGCATGTACAAGTTTATCTGAAATGGTAGAAGTTTAATAAGTTTTCATTTTTAAATTGGCGGCTGGTTGGGCATTCCTATATAACAAATGCATCTTGTTTAATTAATATCCTCTATCTTTTTACAGAAATGGCAAGAGGAAAATGATAAGACAAGAGAAAAGCTACTCAGCTTGATAGGGAAAATAGGACGAGATGCTAAAATACCAAAGACAACTTCTCAGGTACTAGAATTACATATTGTTTAAGTGAAGCTTTTAAATATGTGACCCATCACATGCAAAGGGATCATCTGGGTAGGGCGTAAAGTGTTGACCCTAGTCAGACTGCAGGGACTACACAGACTGAATAGGGTTGAAAACTTTGACATTTTGTTATATCTGGTTCTACTGAAGGCATTCACTTGAAACTATGCACACATGTTCACCATCAAAAGAGCAACCTATACTATCAAGGGGGTAACTCTAGATGCATTTTGTGCAAATTATGCCCCTTTTTCAACTTAGATTTTTTCTTACCATCCAGCACTCGACAGCCGAGTGTAGGCACCCGTAGGTGGTGCTCTTGCGCTTTTTTTGTGTGTGTGCAACAGGTCATATATAAAAAAGTTACAGGGTAAGTAAGTTTGGGTATTAGTTATTAAGTTAACACTTAACAGCACAAATCAATTCACTCGTAATTCAAAATCTTAAAATTTTGCCATGAAATTAAATTTTAAAAGATCGAAGATATTATTTTGTTGATTTCCTGGAGGTATAAAACTAAAAACCTAATCACTCTCATGTATGAATCCACTTTGCGTATTCATACAATGTGATTAGGTTTTCAGTTTTATACCTCCATGAAGTCATCAAATATTCTCTTTATCTCTTAAGGCATTGGAACTGTAATGGATCTGCAACATTTAGGCACTCACTTTCACAATGTTTATCGATGTTTCCTAATGAAAATCATTAGGAAACCTTGATTAACACTGTTAAAGTTCATCACTTCTGAAATGTGACGCAACTATTACAGGTCCACTTCCTTAATTTCTTATTTGTAGGTTTTACAGTTATTATGGGACTTGTCCCATTTACCTGCCCTGTCAACACACCTTGTGGAGCTCGCATTAGAGGAGCACCTGGCTATCTTAAATGACTCCTACACTGTAAAAGACACAGTCAAGAGGAATTATGTCTCAAAATGTGTGGAGGACATTAAAAAGGTATGTTTGATTGATAGCTTATTGGATAAAATAAGCTTTTTCAAGACTCATTTTCTTTATCTGATTCTCTTTGGCCTGTTTAAATTATGTAAAAATAATCCCTGCATGAAGTTTCATGTATGAGTGTTTATAGGTTTCAAAGCTAATTGGCACTTATTATCTCAATGTCAATAGCTAAAGGTTAACTATTTGTCACTTCCTTTATATTTATAGGCAGTAACAACTGTTTGTGCCATCAAAATAGAGTACCATTTCTTTTTTGTTTCTATATGTGCATTGTTTAGGCTAAAACTAATGGTAAAATGACGAAACTAAAAATATAAACTCACACATTCATGAAATTATTGTTAATAGCCAGTGAAAGATGAATAATTATCTCTTATGTTAATGATATATGAGCCTGTTAGTGACATTTCTAACAATTTGAAATGTACACAAAGCAAAGACTGACCAGCCTGTGCATCTGCACAGTCTGACCAGAGTCTTCACTATATGATTTGTAGATAGATAAGATCTCAAAGTATATGTAGGCAGTTAGGCAATCTTCTAATTACACCATGTAATTGTCTTGGCTGCGTAATGTTTGTACCTAATGTAGGTGTCAAATTGTTGGAAATATCACACACAGGCTCATATTTAATAATTTTCATCTCTAGGGTGTTTGTGTGTTACCAGCATTAAAACAACTTCATCAACTCAGTAGAAACATACTGAAACACAGCTTTAAACAGGATAAGGTAATTATCAATGATTTCATCCATTTCTGTGTAAATACTATTTGTCTGCATGTGGTAAAATATTCCCCTATTGTTTAATATATATTTGTCTTAGGTTTTGTGGTAATAAGTCTTGATTGGATAGATGTTGCTTTATGTATTTAATATGCTTTATTAAAGTTCATGCTATCATTGAATATAGCTTATGAATAATTAAGACAAACATTCCATTCCAAGCTATTGTTACTGAATTTCAAATGAGTAGACATATTCATCTTGTTAAAGCTGAGCTTTACATATACATAGTTTTATTATGTTATATAGTACTGTACTTTAGTAATATGGAATATGATAACAGTATTATAACATTAATGATAGCTCATTTTTCCGATTATTTCATATTTTCAGTCAATTTTACAAGAGCTCAACAAGAATTTTGACATCATCAAATTGGTGACCCAAAGTCTTGTGAAATGTCACAAACAGTCAATTACTGCAGCAGGGGATGCACAACTGGATGAAAACACTGTTGTAGATGGAAGATATCCTCATTCTGAGGTAAAACTAGAATGAAGAAGTAAAACTGTTATTAAATTCTCTGACAAATGATGCAGAATATTAAAAGAATACTGTTAAATTCACATTTTTGTGGGTGCCAACATTTGCAGAGACATGAAAAGCACTCTGGAGATAAAGTTTTTTGAGGGTCTCTGTAAATGAAAGCAATGGAAAAAAATTGAATTGACAATATTTTGCATAATAAGAATAACAGAAGTAATTATTCAAACAAAGATTCAGAAAGATTTTCGAAACGCTTTTACGCTTGTTACAAACTTTGACTTTGCAGGAAAATTGCCCCCTTTAAAGGAGAGGGGGTATATTTCTCTGCAATTGTTGGTCCGTCTGTAGACCCTTTTTGGTCTGGAGCATATCTCAAAAAAAGTAAAAAGACAGGCTTTTATGGGGGGCATAAATGTTTTAGGCTGGCTTTATCCCCTTCTGTCTAAACTTTTAGAGTGGCCTCTATATGTTTTATTTTGTTTTACAGTATATGGAGTCACACCTGTCATTTCTGCAGTATGTTTTAAGGTAGTAGACCCATAATAGTTTTGCAACATGTCAGAAGTAATGAACTGTAAGTGTGTTAACGAAGGTTTCCTAATGATTTCATAAGGAAACCTCGTCAACTTTGTGAATAATCATGCACAAACCCTATGTTGTGGATATTCTTTGGAATTGTCTCATTGAGATAATTCCAACTAATACTCACACCATTGGCTTTCAAGAGAAATAAAGACTGAAGATTGACTCTGCACTCTATTTTCTGTACCCCTGAGTGTAACCCTATTTTTATGTTTTATTTTGTTTACAGTATGTGGAGTCACACCTGTCATTTCTGCAGTATGTGTTACAAGAAGGGGTGTTGTATTTACCGTGGAACAGAGCTAAAGAGATCTGGGGAGTTCTTGTGGCTTCACATGAAGCTTGTAACTGGGATAAAGAGGTAACTTGTTTATTTTGCTTGTTTCAGAGAAGACTCAAAATGTTGCCATAGCTTGCTAATAATCATTTGTGTCTTGCAAAAACCTTGATACTTTGTGAAACCTCTGTTAACTGTATTATTGAATGTATTTACCTGAAATAAGTAATATGTGCTCACTTTCAAAATAACAACCTATGCTGTTAAGAGGAATAACATTAATTGTTTTTCCCCTTTTCTAGTACATATTTATCTATTGTCCTAAACTTTAACAGTCCAGCAATGGCAAAAGTAGGCAGTTTCTTTCTACATTTCTTTTCAGACATGTTATGAATGGTTCACTAAAGGCATCATGGACCTGGATAATGAAACACAGAATAAACTCTTCCAGAATGAACTGCTCAAGTTGGACCCTTCCAAAATCAATGAAAATGGTGAGGGTTTGTGAATTTGTTTTTATTATTAGAACATTGCAAGGAAATGTTTAAATCAAGATGTAAAAAAAAACTGACAAAACCTTGATGCCTTGCTGTTTCAACTCATAAATGAGCCTGTGTGTGAGATTACAACAATATCAAATAAATGAAATGCAAAGAATCTGACCAGCCTGTGCATCTGCACAGTCTGACCAGTGTCTTCACTATGCATTTAACAGGTAGATAAAGTCTCAAAGTATCAGTAGACCATCAGGTTACTTTATATTTACAATATGTGGATGTCTCTTGTCAATGTTTGCACCTTATGAACATTTCAAATTGTTGGAAATGTCACACACAGGCTCATATATTAGACAACAAATATTGCTATCATTTTCATTTCTAGCGCTGCTGTTTTCGGAGAAAACCCGAGATATTGCTATAGCCTCCAATTCGTTATTGTCGTCATCGTTGTCGTCGTCGTGTGAAAACTTTGACATTTTGTTATATCTCTGGTTCTACTGAAAGCATTCACTTGAAACTTGGCACACATGTTCACCATCAAAAGAGCAAACTTTACTATCAAGGGGGATAACTCTAGATGCATTTTGTGCAAATTATGCCCCTTTTTCGACTTAGATTTTTTTCCACCATCCAGCACTCGACAGCTGAGCGTAGGCACCCGTAGGCAGTGCTTTTGTTCTTACTGAATATTCTGCTCAATATTTTAACACTTTTTTTCTAAGGATGTTAATACTAATTTTTTTTTGTTTTGATTACAGGGTTTTTATGCTTTAAAACCTACTTTGAGAGTGTGAACAAGAATGATCATAGGTTAAAAAAGGACACAAGTGGACAACTAGTAAGTTTGTATAGAGGAGAATTGTTTGTTTCAGTGTAGGATTGATTTGTTAGCTCACCTGAGCACAAAGTGCTCAAGTTGAGCTATTGTGATCACTCACCATCTGTCTTCTGTCCATCGTCCATCTGTCTATCCGTCCGTACGTCAACAATTTCTTTAAACATCTTCTCCTCCTTAATCACTGGGCCAATCAAGCTGAAACTTGGCAGGGATGTTCCTTGGGTGAAGCTCTTCAAAAGTTGTTAAAAGAATTTAATTCTATGAATAACTCTGGTTGCCATGGTAACAGAAAGGCTGAAAATCGCAAAAGTCTTAGAAAAATTCTTCTCCTCCTAAACCACTGGGCCAATCAAGCTGAAACTTGGCAGAGATGTTCCTTGGGTGAAGCTCTTCAAAAGTTGTAAAAGGAATTTAATTTCATCAAAAACTCTTGTTTGCATGGTACCGGAAAGGTTGAAAAATGGTCAAAAATGGCAGAAAATCTAAGAAAAAATTCTTTGCCTCCTAAACCGCTAGGCCAATCAAGCTGAAACTTGGCAGAGATGTTCCTTGGGTGATGTTCTTCAAAAGTTGTTAAATGAATTGAATTTCATCAAAAAATCTTGTTTGCATGGTAACAGAAAGCCAATCTAGCTGAAACTTGGCAGAGATATTCCTTTGTGAAGCTCTTCAAAAGTAGTTAAACATTCATTTTCATCAAAAACTCTGGTTTCCATAGAAAGGGAAAGGGTGAAAAATGGCCGAAAATAGCCGAAAATCTTAGAAAAAATTCTTCTCCTAAACCACAAGGCCAATCAAGCTGAAACTTGGCAGAGATATTCCTTGGGTGAAGCTCTTCAAAAATTGTTTAAAGAATTTAATTTCATCAAAAACTCTGGTTTCCATAGAAAGGGAAAGGTTGAAAAATGGCCGAAAATAGCTGAAAATCTTAGAAAAAATTCTTCTTCTCCTAAACCACAAGGCCTATTAAGCTGAAACTTGGCAGGCATGTTTCTTGGGTGAAGTTCTTCAAAAGTTGTAGAAAGAATTTAATTTCATCAAAAACTCTTGTTTGCATGGTGACAGAAAGGCTGAAAACTGGTCAAAAATGGCTGAAAATCTTAGAAAAAATTCTTCCCCTCCTAAACCACTGGGCCAATCAAGCTGAAACTTGGCAGGGATGTTCTTTGGGTGATGCTCAACCAAAATTGTAAAGAAAATTTTATTCAATCAAAATCTCTGGTTTTAATGGTATTTGAAATGTCAAAATATTGCCAAAAATATCAGAGAACGTTAATCTTAGCCTTAACCATTTGGTATATCTTAAATTTGGCAGGGATATTCATAAGGTTTAGGTCTACTAAACTTGTTTAAAGAATTCAATTTCATCAATAACTTTGTTTTCAATTTAAAAGAAAATCAAATTGCAGTAGGAGGAAATTAAAGTCAGGCAATCTCTGGTATTTATGACATTGTTGACAAGTTATGAGTTGACTTACTCAGGTGAGCGATATAGGACCATCATGGTCCTCTTGTTTTTCATTGAGTGAACAACAACAGCTATATTTTCACGGGTGGCATCGCCACTTGTGAAGTAAAAATGTAGCTTTTGTTGTTGACTGACTGAAATAGCAATCAATCTTACTCGAGCTTACGAACTTATTCTATTTCTTTAATGGAAAAATGAGACAAAATGTGATAATTTTAAGACAAATTTTGCATGCAATGTTCATGACATCACTTATTGGGCTCTGCTTAGATTACTTCAGATAGGGTGAAATGAATAAAAGTGGGGTATAAATTTTTGATAATTTCACTAGTAAAGTGGTAATTTGAACGATCAAATGATTATCTACCACTATTTCTTGATAATCAAACATAAAAGCATTAAAGAAAGATCAATTTTATCTAGATATTTCTATTAATGTTTCCCAAAAATTTGAATAAGAATTGAATTAATAGAGATTGAACCCATTCCAGTTACTCAAGAGTATGTTTAAGTGCAGAATGACCAATATGCATTCAGAAGTTTGTCTTTGAAGTATGTGAAGTTTTATCTGCCATAGGGGTGCACATAGGAAATAGTGCTTTATTAGCATCATACTTATACATATTTTCTTCCCAAAGTTTTCCAATTCTACATTTGTCCCTAAAGATTTGTGTTCACTGAAATAGATTTTACAACACTCTTAATGGCACTCTTAATAGGACTACAGGATTTATCAATGGCACTAAAATTATTGGTGTTGGACAGGAATCTTTGTAGTACCAATGAATATTTTCTGACAATTTGGTTCTTTAAATAATCTTTGTAGGTTGCAGAGAAGACTGAGCTGTTAGGACTGGAGTATTTGTGGTTGCTCTGTTTAAACACACAGGATGAGAATATCGCAGATATGGCCATACAGCTACTACTTGGGATGTCTTATACAAACCTTACACAACGGATAAAAAAGGTAGATTAACCCATTTCCACCCTACTCCACTCAGAGGTACAGATGAGTGTGGGTGTTGCTAGTCTAAAATCTTTATTTCTCATTGAAACTCTATGCTGTTGGTACTCATTGGAATCATCTCAATGAGATGATTCTAATGAGTACCCACAGTATAGGATTTACTCAAGAATGATTGAAATAATTTTATTTCAAATCCAAAATATCCCTGTTTCTCTGTAAATGATGAGAATATTGCGGACATGGCTATATAGCTACTACTTGGGATGTCTTATACAAACCTTACACAAAGAATAAAAAATGTAGATTTAAAAGATAAAGTAACATTTATGAGTATACAGAATGAACCTTACCAAATCAAGTTTTTTTATTCATCCAGTGAAATGAAGTTTTATTGTAACACATCCCACCCCAACATAGTTATATGTTGGGGGTGGGGGAGGTAGGAGTCCTCATTTTCAGTCCTTCTGTCTGTCTGTCCATCTGTTGCTTTTTGGTGCTATTCAATTTCTCAGCAACTAATGGACAAATTTAATTTAAGCTTTACTTATTGACAGAGTTCTGTCCCTTTGATAGAAAATAACATTTCATTATGGACAAGCCCTTGTAGGTTGTATCAGTTCAATTTGCCACAATCTAGAATTAGCATCACTAAGCAAGACAATTTTGTGTAGAGAAATGATAATGCCAAAGACCATTGGATATTATTTTTGCTAATTGAAAAAAAAACTAGCATAGCTGTAAAAAATAAAGAATCTCTTCCTATGATCAAGAAGATATTATCTGTAATTAAAGAATAAATACTTACAAAGCACAAAGAGTATACATAAGTGTGTTGAAATCCTTTAAAACTGGTATTATTTAATGTAATCAATGGTGCAACAAAATTTTCTATTCAGCATCACTAAAAGATGGAATGTAGCGTTGGTGTAATTCAAAAACCATTGTAACCAGGGCCTAAATAAATAGAGGATATTGAATGAGTGGTCATTGAATACTTAATTTATTAAATGAGTCATCTATAAACAGATAAAAACGAGGCTGCGCCGAGTTTTTATCTGCTTTAGATGACGAGTTTAATAAATTCTGTTTTTTATGAGCACAAATTTTATATTCTGTTTATAATATGACCTGAATTTTAGCGAAAAACAGTCAAAATCCTCATTTGCATAGTTTTTCCACTAGTGTAATAACACCCGTGTAATATCAAAAATATTCAACAGGATTATTTCACTCCGGCGACATAGGTCACATTATAAACCTGGTTTTGGAATTACCCAAACAATAAACAAGTCCTTCAATTTCAGGATCCCATCAACCTACACAAGAAGTTTATAAATGAATGTCAAACTAGACTAGAGGTATGTACCAATTTGGAACTTTTAAATTACACAGAGGTACAGTTCAGAGTCTCAAATCTATTTTTTCCTCAATAAAACATCAATTTTGTGTGTTCTCTTAGAAATCGACTAATCAATAGGATTTCATTGAGTATCCACAACATAGGGTTTGTGCCATACTTTTGAAATATATGAACCTGAAATCCTAGAATATTCCTTCTATCTGCTGTTTTGATCTTGTTTAAAATCATTTTAAAGCCTATATGTGTTTAAATTTTTATTGTGTCCATCTTGATTTGTGCATTCTGATTGGTTGAAAAAATTGATTTCATTCCTCACTAAAAACAATTTTGCAAGCTGGTGCTCAATGTATTCTCTGAATTTGTATTATAATGGCAAATCTTCACATTTCAACCTTCATTATATTAGATTATTAGATTATAAGAGATGAAAATAGTGTTTGTTGATTTCATGAAGTTATGAAACTAAGACTTAATTATACTCATGTTTGCATTTGCTTTATGAATCCATACAGTGTGAATAGGTTATTAGTTTAGAACATTCATGATTCCAACAATTACTATTCTCATCTTTTAATTGACTTGACTTGCCATCAAAATTAAAGGGGACAAATGAGAAAGAGTTCAAAGTTAACAAATCAAGGAATATTTGGTTATCTTGAATATCCAGTTTTAGCCAACTTTACTTATCTAGCAACAATATGAAAAGCAAGATATTTCAATCATTAAAATCTGTGCTGATTTCTACACAATCATAGCGCTATAAATCTAAAAAAAAAAAAACCACACATACAAATTAACATTACACTAAGGTTGAAGAGTCATTCTAGATTCAGAAATTTTTTTTACAATGTCAATTGTTTATGCCTACTACACTGCAAAAAGGGTGCTTTTCGTTGTGATGGGTTACCAATTTATGATCATCAGAGAAAAGCTCTTTTGTCTTCACTAGTTGAATTCACTGCAAATATGGCTTTCAACCTGTCAATTCTCGAATTCAATCTAAAAACTTGTACAACCAATCATCAATCTGTTTGTTTGATGTTATTCTGTAGGCTGCCATGATAGGTGTAAGTGGGTCAGCATTGTCACAAGCCATATCCAGCGCTACAAAAACTTTAACTGCAGTCATAGTACCTGAAGTTGCTAATGTTTCTGTACCCTCAAAGTAAGTACACATAGAGGATAATCGTTTGCTTCAGTGTAAGATCGATTTATATTTATTGAGTTAACAACAAAAGCTATATTTTCATGAGTGGCATAGCCACGAGTGAAAATATAGCTTTTGTTGTTCACGAAATGAAATATTAATCGATCTTACACGAAAAACAAACGATTATTCTATTTCTTTAATGCAAAAATGAGACAAAATGTGAAATTTCTATGACATATTTTCGTAAAGCGCGTCGTTTTGCACGTGATTGCTATGCAATGTTCATTGTGACGTCACTTATTTCGCCCCGCATAGATGACGTCAGATAGGGTGAAATGCACAAAAGCTGGGTATAAGTTTTTGATAATTTCACTGCTTTTGTGGTGAGATTATCGAGTGATAATCTACCGTTATTTCTCGATAAACCACCAAAAAGCATTAAAGAAATGGTTCTATTTGTCCGAGTTTTGTGTTTGCAAATATTTGTAAACAATAAATAAGAGTACAGTAAAACTTACCTTATGCAAATACAAACGGGACCACCAAAAATTTACCTTTAAGAAAACGGTCACTAATTACACATTTTGTTTACAAAGAAAAACATTATTATAATTGAAAATGTATATTACTGCAAAATTCTCAATAATCCTTTGTTGTCTAAACTCAATAGAATTGTCTCAGGAGATGATTCTTGTGCAATTAAACAAAAAAGGGTTCATTTACAATTATTTTCATACCAGTGATATCTACTTTTTAAGATATTTCATTTCAAAGAAAGGGATTTTGAATATGGTCGTTTAATAAAATTGGCCGCTTTATAGACATTGTCGCTCAAGTAAGTTTGACTGTATTAGTGTGATACAGAAATAACTTCACTCTTGATGATTCCATCATATTTTTGTTAATTTTCGTTGGCTGCAAATTGGTTTAATTTCTGAATGAAACAATTTTTAGTTTGCAGCTATTTTTTGTAAGCTTTTGCGACAAGTATTCCCGTAATAAATCTGTTTCTTTAATGACAATTCTTTACATTTTTGCTAAATGGTATTAAGTTATAAGATATAAGAAGATAATGTGTAGATTTCATGGAAATATGAAACTAAAATCATTTTCACACTTTTGTATCAATTTGCTTCATGTATAAATACAGTGTGATAAGGCTTTAAGTTTCATACTTCCATGAAATCTACAAAAAATCTATTCATTTTTAGCTCACCTATGCACTAAGTGCTCAAGGTGAGCTATTGGGATCGTAGAATGTCCGTCGTCAGTCGTGCATCGTCCGTCCTCCACAATTTCTTTAAACATCTTCTCCTCCTAAAACCAGTGGGCCAATCTTGATAAAACTTGGCAGGGATGTTCCTTGGGTCAAGCTCTACCAAAGTTGTTCAAATAAATGAAATCCACCCTTTATTTTCCCTTTACCCTTAACAAAACGGGTGAAAATATGAAAATCTTCAAAAATCTTCTTCTATGAAACCAGAAGTCAGACAGATTTCATATTTGGTATGTAGCATCATCTCGTGGAGATTCTACCAAATTTGTTCATATCAAGACCCTGGGGTCATATTTGGGCTTTGCCCGGGTGCAACCCTTTTTACATGGAATCAAAGAGCGAAAATCTTTTAAAATCTTCTTTAATCGAAACCAGAGGGCACACTCCTTTCATTTGTGGTATGTAGCATCATCTTGTGGGCCCCTACCAAGTTTGTTCATATCAAGACCTAGAGTTCTGGGGTTCGATCCTGTACAGTTGCACTCATTTTTTCCGACTATTTGTCTCTCACCAATGGGTTGACAATCGTAGACCTATATGAGATAGCAGCTGGAGGCTAGAAAAGAATGTGGTGGTTGTACTGGTGATAGAAATACCAGGAATCCATTGTTAGGTGCTCCAGCCGTCGCAATTTAACTGAAATAATGTTGAAAGCGGCATTAAACTCCATTTAATTAATCATTTCAGCCTACATGGAAATGATTAAATTTATTGTAAAGACAAGAATATATCAAACAACTAAGTCAAAATTGGTCTCTTGGGAAACTGTTATTTATTAATCTTCTTACCTTTGGATTGTTTACTGTGTCAGGGTTTAAAGGGATGCAGGTATTGCGATCTGAGACGCAGAAATAAGTAGCCAGGACTCTAAAAACTATGTTATGTGAGTCCCAAATACCCTCTGGGGATCCACTTCAGAAAAGAATTGAAGATTGTTTTCAATACTTTCTGAAGTTTAACTCCAAACTTTAACATACTTCCATCAATTTCTTTACTTTTAAATAGATAACAGCTCTAAATACACTTTCTACAAGATTATAGCCTAAATGAAACAGTCTACATCTAAAGCAGGGACTCCAAAATTTAAGAAAGGAACCCTAAAATCCTAATCATGGAGTCCTTTGGACCCAACTTTGTAGATGTCAGACAAAATTCCTTCTTTGTAATGGTAAAGTAGTTAATTCTTCCATGTTGTATTTCAGGTCTATAAAATTACTGAACATAGAACGTTTACTGTGGATAGCAGAAATGTATGTTTTGAATGTGGAAGAGACCCATGTGAGCCCCAGGACTATTCTCCCTCATGGGGCCTCATTTCAAGGTTATCAGATCAACTTGTTTGTGACCTGTGAAGTACCAAAACAGGAGTTTATGTTGGTGGTATGTTTTATCTTTATCAAATTGTAGAATTTAGGAATAAAAAATGTTTGTTTGAGATTTGCTGAGCTAGAGAAAATGGATAAATATTTTAACATTTGTATTCAAGGGACCATCAGGGAAATCTGTTAAATATTTGCAAAAGAGATTGGTGCCAGGTTGGGTTGGGCTTCATTTTTTTTTTATTTCACAGGAAGGCAGAATAGTCATTCTAAAATCAGAAGATTGTTGAAGTGCAAAAAGTTTTGATCCTAGTCAGTCGGCACAGACTAAATAAGTGACATTTATCTTTCATAACATTACAAGGTTTCCATTTATATGTTACAAACTGATTAATTGATTTTGAGATTTCTTAATTGATAGTTGTCATTGGAAGCCTTAATTGTCATAAACACAGGTGTTCTATCATATTCCATTGTTTCAAGCTATTTGTCTCATTCAAAGTTATAAAAGTGTTTACATTTAGAACAGAATGATTTTTAGCTCCACTGGCTGAAAGCCACTGGGGCTATTGTCATGGCGTTGTGTCCGTCGTGCGTCCGTCCGTACGTGCGTCCGTGCGTCCGGTCGTAAACTTTTTCTTTAAAAATCTTCTCCTCAGAAACTACTGGATGGATTTCAACCAAACTTCACAGAAATGATCCTTGGGTGACCCTCTTTCAAAGTTGTTCAAGAAATTTTGATCCAATGAAAAACATGGATTTAATGGGCGTGGCTAATTTCCAAATATGGAAAAAAGTGACTTTTCTCAGGTTCTAACAGATGGATATCAACCAAATTTTACATGAATGATCCTTGGGTGACCCTTTATCAAGCTACCAAAAATTATTGTGATTGGATGAAAAATATGTATTTTATGGGCGGAGGTCATTTCTCTATATGTTATATAGTGGAAACTTTGAAAATCATTTTCTCAGAATCCAACTGATGGATATCAACCAAATTTTACATGAATGATCCTTGGGTGACCCTTTATCAGTCTATCAAAAATTATTGTGATCGGATGAAAAATATGTATTTTATAGGCGGAGGTCATTTCTCTATATGTTATATAGTGGAAACTTTGAAAATCATTTTCTCAGAATCTAAATGATAGATATCAACCAAATTTTACATGAATGATCCTTAGGTGACCCTTTATCAGTCTACCAAAAATTATTGTGATCGGATGAAAAATATGTATTTTATGGGCGGAGGCCATTTCTCTATATGTTATATAGTGCAAACTTTGAAAATCATTTTCTCAGAATCTAAATGATGGATATCAATCAAACTTCATTAGTATGATCCTCAGGTGATCCATTATCATTCAGCCAAAAATTATTGTGATTTGAAGAAAAATATGTCTTTTATGGGCGGAGGTCATTTCTCTATATATGTTATAATAGGGGAAAATTTGAAAATCTTTTCAACATCAGTAGAAGCCAAAATATCTAAAAATCTAGTCAAAACTTAGATTTGCTATTACAAGAAATTCAAGCCTGTGGAGCGACACAAGCCATTCATGGCTTTCTAGTTTACTATGTTTTTACATAACTCCAGTTTGATTTCTAATCTATTGAGATAATGCTTGGATACCAAAAGAATCTTTCATTTGCTCTTTATTTTTTTTCAGTGTCACAGCAATGAGACTTTAGGAAATGTCCGATTAAAGATAGCTAACAGACTACGGCAGACCACGGAAAATATTCAAGTCGTGGCCCAGGAAAAGCAAATGAGTAATATTGTATGTTGAACTTAAATTCAACCACTAATGATTACTCAGAACAATATTCTAATGCTTGATTAAAAGGTACAGATAAGAGGGAGTATTTCCAGTTTGAAACCTTTATTTCTGAGTGGAACCCTATATTGTGGGTACTCATTTGAATCGCCTCATCATGATGATTCCAATAAGTACCCACAATATAGGATTTGTGAAAGTATTGTTGAAATAATTTTATTAAATTCAAAAATACCCCCTTTACTTGTAGCTCTGCTTGATTTTATGTTTCTGTTTCAATTATTTATGAAAATAATATACGACATAATGTTTAATAAATTAGAAAATCAAGTCTTACACTCAGGATGTTAAAACCCTTAGAACATTAGAACATTTTACTAAAAGATATTCATTTTCGCATTTTTGCATTTTCTTTCTTTGAAAAATATTTCAGGACAGAAATCTTTTCAGATGTTTTGAATCCTTGAACGCAGGGCTATTAACTCAGATTAGAGACAGAGAAGAACAAAACTGTTTAAGGTCACTGAATCATTTATTGGATTCACACATTGAGTATGATTAGGTTTTTAGTTTCATACCTCTATGAAATCAACAAATATTACCCTCATATCTTAAAATTTAATATCACATGGTAAAGATTTGTCTATAATAAAACAGATTTTTCATAGGACTATTTGTGCAGAAGCTTACAAAATAGTTGCATGATAAAAACTGTTTTCATTGAGTAATAAAACCAACTTTTCAGCCAATCAGAATGCACAAATATTGATGGAATCATCTAAAATTAAATTATTATAATACATTTTAACCAGTAGTTAAAATCATCAACTTATGACTTCTTGTTAGATTGATAAGATGTCATTTGATTTTCAGCTTGGTCCAAACAAAGATCAGAAGTTATTACATCAGCTAGAATTCCAGGACAATCAAATGATCCAAGTTAGAATGGTTACGCCTTCTTCAACTTCACAAAGTAAAGAGGTAGGTTCAAGGTTTGACAAATTTACTAAAACCATCTGTATTGTTTTAAGGATAACTACTTGGAACTTGGTATGTGCATTCACTATTGCAAATGTCCATACCATCAAGAGAAGGAGTTAACTCTAGAAGCATTTATGTAAGAATTATTTCCACCTTCTGACTTGGCTATTCTGCTTTTCCATTGATTGCAGCTGAATGGTAGTAGCCACAAACAGGTCTCTTGATTGTTGTAATGTACCCAATATAATATATTGCAAACTGATATTGTTTTGTATTGATGACAAGCTGTCTTGATGAAGTAAATATAAATGGACATCAATTTGTCAATTGACTTTCAATGTCTTCTTTATCCAGGTGGTAATGGCGCCCATATCAAAACAATCCTTTGATCTAGAACAAGAGAAGATGTTACCTGGAGTCATCATGGCTGCTGACGGACAAGTGTTTGAGATGTTATATCAGCTGTCTGAACTCGAGGAATCAAAGTAAGGAAAGATTGGAAAAAAGTCTAAAAATCAAACTACCGAAAAAAATTGAAGATGAAATCTAGTAATCAAAGTAAGAAAAAATTAGAAAATGAACTGGAGGAATCAAAGTAAGGAAAAACATGGAAAATGAACTCGGGGAATAAAAGTAAGGTAAGAATTGAAAAATGTACTCGTAATCGAAGTAAAGGAAAAATGGATAATGAACTCGAGGAATCGAGGTAATGAAAAATTATTAAATGAACTTGAGGAATCAAAGTACGGAAAATTTGGAAAATGAAAACAGAGTCAGAGTAAGGAAAGATTGCAAAATTTACTTGAAGATTCAAGGTAAGGAAAAATTGGTAGGATATTAATACTTTATCCAAAGAGCTCCATGGCAAAATGTCCTCTTAGAATTTTAACTTTTATGGCTCAGACATTATGGATTGCTAAGAAAAGAACTCTCCATTTATGGATTGATTTTGTTGATATGCACCATCACAATAAAGGGGGGCTTTCATTTTAATGATAATCCTTTTGGTGGCAAATCTTGTATCAATGGCACTCTTGTTGGAAGAAAATCAACAATATTAAGTTGTACCATTATATTTTCTGTTCCTTGTAGAATCACAACCAGGGTGAGGAAGTTACTGATGCTGATCCCTACAGACCCAGCGGTCAATGAATGTCTTGATGTCATATCAAATAGTCGGGTCAGTACCAGTTGTTGGAGTTAGAACATCATACATCTATTTTCAGATTTGATTTATTAGATACAAAATGAGTTAAGCTTGGCTTGTGTTTTAGAGACTAATGAATGAGTGATCATTTGATGCCAAATTTATTAAAAGGAATCATAATTCAACAATTAAAAACAAAACAAGGCTGTGCTGAGTTTTATCTGTTTTAAATGGCAAGTTTGATAAAAAAAATGGTATTAAATGAGCTTAAATTTGATATTCTATTTATAAAATGACCTGTAATTTTGCGATAAATCATTGAAATTCCAGACATTTATGGATTCAAGTTATTCCGCTGAACAAATAACATTGTATGTGAATTGACGTCATCAAATACATTATGACGTCATTTTCACGATGAAAATATAACATTGCTGTAAGTTCTTAGCTAATTTGCATAGTTATTCCACGAGTGTAATAACACCCATGTAATATAAAAAATATTAAACAGGATTATTAGTTTCTGTTATGTAGGTCATAAAATTAAAAATTAATTGATTATTTTCCTTGTAAATTTACATTGTTTGCTATTCACTATTTCCAGCTTCCAACTCTCGGGTCATCAGATGATCTCAGCCCTCGTGCTAGCCCACGGAAAACCCAGGTGAACAGTCCGAAACAATCTCCTCAGGAAATATTGAAGAATCTATTTGACTCGTCTAGTCCAGATATGTCAGCTTTTAGAGTTCTTTATAACTTAGAGGTGAGTAAAAACTGTCTACAATGACCTTTGCTTTGTGTATTGGAAGATTATTAAATTGAATGAGAAGTTATGTTTGATTTGAAAAAAATGGCATTATTAAGGGTAAAAATAAAAAAATCTTATGCTGTTCATGGCATATGCTAGCTGAATACAAAGCTTTGGTAGACAGTTTAGCCTAAGATCAGCCTGCACAGATGTGCAGTCTGATCTTAGCCTCCACTGCCTGCTTTCTATTTAATAATAGTGGCCTCCCAAAAAAAGAAAAAAGAAATATTCAAGACAGAAAAAATTGCTGTAAGCTTTGCAATTTTTTTACCATAAAGGTCTCCATCATGGATGGATACCATGGTCCATGAAATTTAAAGAATATTTAGGTGAATTCCCCTCAGCGTAACTCGGTTAATACCAAATCTTTTGAAATTATCATTTAATAAGATTATAGTTTCAATTAGTGTCGTAGTGCAATAGATCTATCTGTATTTTCAACAGGTGCTAAGTAGTCGACTCATGCCCCCATCACCTGATATGGGAGCTAAAGTGAGTTCCCAGCAGTTCTTCGAGGATTTTCTGGCTGCAGGAGGCCTGTCTACCGTAGTGAATGTGTTACAACCTGAGTCTCTACATCAGGACACTAACTATACAACTAGGCAGGGCTGTTATTCTGTGTGTCTCCAGTTAGCCAGGTTTGTTGAGTCAAGGGGTTTGAGGTACTCGAGGTTTAATGAGTCTTTGACATTTCGCTTGTTATATGCTGAATAAAAACTTTGGTAGTATTGCATTAAAATCAAAGTACTGAAAAAAAAAGAAATGCTTTCATTCAAAGTCAGTTATTCCGATTATAGTCGAATCTGTGTACAGCAGCCAGTCAAGGGAGAGGGCCAAATTGGCTGCTGTTCACAGTATCCTTAGGGCGGCCATTTTGTCGTACCACTTTTATTAAGCTCATTACCATATTGCAAAACTTTAGACTTCTCCAAATTCTAAGCAATTCCAAAGTTTCATTTTAAGTGTTTGTCATTAAAAGAATAAGGAATAATACCATTTAACATAAAAAATATTGTGACAACACATGATTCATATTCATCAAGAACTTCTCGTTTGCGTTTAGCCACAGTTTGGACCTTCGTACGACCTACACCAAACTCATTAGCAATAATCCTGGAAGAACGTCCAGATTCAAGCATGCGTATCACTTTCACACGATCCACTAGTGAGAGGAACTTACGTTTAGAGAGCTACATTATGTTGAAAATTGATATCAAAAGCAGGTTTTTGTCCATTTTAAAGACCTTGAGAAATCAGTTTGCTAAATGTGTAAACAACCTGTAATATTCAAGATCATTTTATTTAAAGAGACCCGACAACTGAGAAATTCAATATCCTTTAATTAATTATCATCATTTAAGTAGATCAAATAAATAATAATGGCCAATTACACTTCATTTAATCGACAACACGGGATTAAATCGATAGTTGGCTGTTTATAACTTGTACATTACGATAAAGCAACTTCAGCTGTTTACTATAGTGGTGATTATCGATTTTTTCAATTAAGTCACGTGTTTTGTCAGATGACCGTTGTATAGGTGTGATATACAGTTGGAATTAGACCAATTAAGGTGACCGCCGGGCGCATTTCAGGAGATCACGCCATTCACAGTGCAATTAAAGAAGGAATTTGCATGTGGGGAAATCGAGTGGCTGCTGTCTGCAGATTGGCCGCTGTGCATAGTTGGCCGCTCACACAGATTTGACTGTATTTATTTCGCAAATACAACTTTTAGACTTGTAGTTCATATGGAAAATCAGATGGGTTAGACTAAGATCAGCTTGCATGTAAGTGTAGTTTGATCAAACAGAAAAAGAGACCTTCATGTAAATTTTGTTTGTGACATTGAATATTAAGATGATGGCACTTTAATAGTGGAATTGTAATAGTTCCGCCACATTTTGGAACTTCTGATCTTCACAGTCACATTTACCAAGGTTTCCTAATGAAAATCAAAAGGAATTTTCAGTTAACACAGTAAAAGTCCATTACTTCCAAAGCGTTGTGGAACTATTACGGGTCCATTACCTTTAGTGTTGAGTTTCCCATGCTTAAGGTAGTGGACCCATAAATTTCCTCAAAGTTTGGATGTAGTGAACTTAAGCAGTGTTAACCAAGGTTTCCTAATGATTTTCATTAGGAAACCTCATTCAACATTGTGAAAGACCATATGGAGATTTATTACGGTTCCACTACCTTAAGGTTAAATTGACAGTCACTATAATTACAATTAAATATTACTGAAATATTTTTCTGTGAAAATTTCTGTATTGATGATTATAAAAACTAATAAAAGGATGTACCTAGAAGTAAAAGTAAGACTATTTATTTCCCACAGATATCTTCTTTGTGGTCAAACAGTGACAGGTGACCTTGCCTTTACCCCAGCAAAGGAGGACCCCAAACTGATGAGCCATGGATCTGCAGGGGCTGTGGCCCCAGCTACCCCTACATTTGGGAACAGTCAGTTCTTCACTATGGAAACCAGAACTGCAGGCACAAATGCTGTACAGGTATATGGAGAAATTGCTTATTTTACCTAAAGTAAGGGGTGTGGAATTTCAATGTCTGACTTGGGCTTTTCTAACTACAGACAAGTGCATTTTACTTGACCGCTTGTTCTTAACAAGTAAATACCGGGACTAAATGTACTAAATAGAGGATATTGAATGAGTGGTCACTGAATACCAAATTTACTAAACAAGTCATCTTTAAACAGATAAAAACAAGGCTGCGCTGAGTTTTTATCTGTTTTAGATGACGAGTTTAATAAATTCGGTATTTGATGAGCACAAATTTGATATTCTATTTACAATGTGACCCAAATTTTCGGGGAAAAATCGTCAAAATTCAACATTTCAATTTTCCACGAAACTTATAACACCTTTTAAAACATACATCACAATATATACACTATGACTTCATATTCACAGTAACAAAAAACATTACTTATCCCTTTGAGCTCAATTGCATAGTTATTACATTAGTATAATAACACCCGTGTTATATCAAAAATATTCAATGGGTTTATTTCACTTCAGCGACGTCAGTCATATTATAAAAAGATCTGTGAGATAGCTTATCCAAATATTTATATCAAATGGTAGATACCAGTGTTTGTAATGAAGAAATGCTAGGTTTCAGCATTTCTTCTGAAAAAACAATATTTTCTCAAAACTTATCTATTCACTTTTTGAGGACAAATTTATTTTGATCCAAGACAAGTAGAAAATCATCATTCACTTGTCGAGGGTCAATTGAAGGAAATTAGAATTTCCACATCCCTGGTTAAACAACGCCATCCAAATTAACCATTTAACAGACAAATATTACTATTACCCTATTTGGATGGTCAAAGATATCTAAGGCAATTTTTTTATCCGTTGAATTTGTTTAGAGTTTATTTTTAAGATTGATTAATTATTGTTACAAATTTACTTCAATGTCATAAAAATCTTTCTCTTTTTAGTATCTTTTCTTGGCAGAGATCACTGACCAAGATTTTCCAATGTTGTTTATTCGACCAAATATTTTTGGGAAGAAATAACCATTGAAGTCTTTCTTTTATTTTTAGACTATGGGTGTACATGATTTCACAGAGACAGTTTCTTGTTTCATGAGAGTTGCGTGGGCGGCAGCTGCTGGTAAGCTCCACCTACTAAGTACACCTCAGCCAATCAGAGAGAGTGCTACAGCATACAGCTGTGGGAGGCGGAGCAGACAGAGTAGTACTGGTAAGTAATTTTTAGTTTTTAGCCAGTTTGTGTAAAAAGAGAAAACCTTCGGTATTATTTCAGCATTTGTGTTGTTGTTTTCAAAAAGAAATGAAAAAATATATTGGCTATAACTAGAGAAATTGAATTGTTTTCAAAAAATTGAACTTTCCTTTTCTTACTCAAATCTTAAAGAGAATGATAGTTACCAATTGATTGAAATGTGAGCAGCAAGAAAGATTTTTATAAAACAAAATTAATAAATACCATTTTGAGTATATAAGTAACATTCAGTAGGTTCAACAGCCAAGGTGGCTTAATTAGGTCTTAGGTTTATATGCTGACCAATTCACAAACTTTTACATTTAACTTTAAAGAACCTGTAGCTACAAGGTTTTAGTTGCCCAACTCTGTCATGTTTTATGTTTTAACTATACAAATATCTGCGTTAAAACATCCCATATGATATTTTTTATGATATCTCATGGATATTTTTTGAACAATGACATAATGCATAATAATAACTTTGTAAAAATTGCTTTTGTGTAAGAAACATCAACAAAATCAAGGCAATTACAGGTTATAAGATAAATAAAATACGTACTAAGTGTATAGTATGAAAAAAATAACTAACTTGGTTGTGGGAATTGATAATTTTTTGGCAGAGCCTCGACAATTATTAATTCCTCAAACCTCGTTAGAATTTTTTTTTCATACAAAAAACTAAGTATGTATTATATATTTATACTATAGGTTCAACAGCCAGTACAGGGAGTGAGAGTGATGGTGGCAGTTTACATGGGGGAGTGTGTGTTAAACAGAATTTTATATCAACCAAAGATTGTAATATAGCTAGAGAGGCCTTAGAAATACTTGTTACTTGTTTACAACTACGGAATGAACTCATTGGTAAGTAATTTAATTGTAGTTAATTCCATCAGATTTTGCGCATTTTGATTGGTTGGAAAATTGATTTTATTTCTCAATGAAATAAATTTTGATAACGCAGCTATTTTGTAAGCTTGCACAAAAAGTAGTCCCATGGGAAAACTGCATAAATGTTTAGTTATATGCAAAAAGTAGAATCCAAGGGCGGAGCCCAAGGATTTTTACTTTGCATAAAACTCCTTCTCCCCATCAGACTTTATTCATGGACATATCAACACAAAAAATCAAATTATGTCCATTAAAACACTGTCACAATCCTAAAATAAGTTTTAATACCCTTTTCTGGGTGAGAAAAGGTAAAATCACATTTTTTCTGGATTTAGAATTAATAAATTAATGATATTGGCATTAGTAGAATTTAACAGAAATCAAAGTGCATCACTTAGCATGTTGGTTATATGTGACTTTTAAAGCATCAACATTCCCCCTATAGATGACATATGATGTCATTAATAGGCAGAGCTGTCTATGTACACAGTAAAACACATGACATTTCATATATGCGTTTTACACCATTATGTGATAAGTTAAAAGGACATGTACCTTTTATGGAATGAATAACTCTTCTTTCATTGATAAATGCAAGCTTGATTTTGCTTTTTGTTGTTCTCACATCCATAGTAAGTCATTTCAAAATTGGGGAAAATATCTATTTTGCATCTCCTTGCAAAATGGATCAATCTAAGATTTTTCATCCAGTCATAAGTAATCTCTTTCAGCTACATTTTATTCATTACCCTGTGTGAGTGACTTTATCATTGACATACTGGTTGGCTGTTCACAAAAAGATATCAGAAACGCTGCCCTGGATCAGTTTTTTCTACTCAGCCAGACTGATCTCCCTTTCTCAGATGGGCAGACAACTCACCAAACACCACATCACTTCATCATACAAGTTCTACTCAAGGCTTACCTCCCTTTCTGGGTATCTTCGTCATCCACTAGAGGCGCTAGTCAGAGGTAAGGAGCTTTTGAACTTCTTATGAACTGGTTTAGATGTCCACAAAGTGTTCTATATAAACTTTTTTTAATTCAGCAGGCTAAGGGTTGAATATAGGGAAAAATGGAAAAGGAAAGGGGTTGAACAATTGTGTATCTTTCTGCATTTGTAAATGTGTACCTAAACTGACAAAAATATTAAGTTAGGTAAAAAACAATGTGGGTGATGATGAAATTGCCAAGTATTTCCTTCATCTTTAAGCGTACTTTCCCAAAACTGTTTCTTTTGAGTACGTCAAAATTTAGAAAAATGTGCTTATGGGTCAAATTAGCCCAGTAAACATGTTTCTTCTCTTTCAGACTACTATTGCAGTGCTCACAGTACTTTGATCTCAGATGTAAGCTTCTTGAAAACCTTTCAAGTAAGTGATTGTTATTGGTGTAATATTTTTACTAGACTTACACATTGTTAAAAAGAAATCTATTAAAGAGGGAACTTTGGATTGACAATGTCCTTTTTCTGTCTATATCATACATTATCAATCCATATCTTTGTAGACTTTTCATATCTGTGCTCTATTTTTGAAACATGAAAAAGTTTACAAATGATGCCAAAGACCAATGGAACTGCCTTATTGTTTTGAATTACGTAATTTAAGGTCAATGTTACAAATTTAACTTTGTTTGGAAAATGTTTTTGTGTTCTGAGTTTGAGAGCTACAGTATTAAGCGACCACTTGAAGGACCACCAAAAAGTGGTCGTTTAAGAAAATTGTCGCTTAATACAAGTTTTGTTTACAAATAGGAAACATAACTTTTATTGAATATGTATATTTTTTATTAGAATTTCTCAATAATCCTGTGTTGTAAGCACTCATCAGAATCGTCTCAATGAGACGATTCTATTGAGCTTTAACAACATAGGATTAATTTATGATGAATTTTAGACCAATGATATCTACTCTGTCAGATATTTTTAACATCTAAAGGGGATTCTGAAAACGGTCGCATATTAAAATTGGTCGCTTAATAGAAGTGGTCGCTCAAGCAAGATTGACTGTATTTAATATGAAGCTGTAACTATTCAGAAACTGCATACAATTACAAGCAATGACCCTAGGAAATGATTTATTCTTTTTTATCTGTTTTTGTGTGATGGTTTATATTTGTGACCTGTCAGGCAAAAAGAGACTATCTAGTTACCAGTAAAATAAATATTTGGAAAAGAGATTGGTTCTAGTAAGGTCAACTAGAGTTTGCATTTCAAAGATTCTTTCACTGAAAGGTAGATTGATTATTCTAGATTCAGAAAAAGAGCAAAGTGCAAAAAGTTTCAACCCTTGTCAGCCTGTGCAGTTAGTGCAGCCTGCCTGGGGTAGAAACTTAATGCAATACCCATATGGTCATATTTACATCATTACTTTTTACAGAATCAGATCAGCTGTTGTTACAAGTGGATGTAGCCAGTATGTTGGAGGACGAGATTGCCTGGTTGTCCAACTACGTACCATCTGATCATCCGGACCTCAAGGAGATTGATAATCAGTTGTTGGCAGGCCATATTAAACTGATAAAGACACTGTTTACTTGTGAAGGGGTGGATAAAACCGAACATGGTATGTGGAGAAGGATCTTCTTTTAGCTGTTGTATTGTTAGATCATCTGTATAAAGACAAAACTGAGGTATTGCCTAAAGCCTCATTGTGTCATTGTTGTCCAAAAACTGACATTTAGCGATATCTCTGGCATTACTACAGGCATTCACTTGAAAATTAGCACACATGTTCTCTAATAAAACAGTAACATCAAGGGGGATTACTCTAGATCTATTTTGTATGAGTTATGCTGTATTTTAGACTTAGATTTTTAATCTCTCATCCATCACCAAACAGGGAAGGGTAGGCACCTGAAGGCAGAGCTCTAGTTTATCATCACTATAGTCTAGACTTAAAATAAACAAAATTGCATGACATTTCCAACAATTTAAAGACCCCTAAGGAATTATAGTCTCAGTATATTCTTAATGTCCTTTGTGGTTGTCTAGACCTTTGATGTATGAAATTGTTTGAAATGTTTAAGCACATGCTCAATTGTTAGGTATTAGATTTTATCAGAATGTGTACCCATATACTTCAACTTTGTAATACTGTAACTTTGTTGTTTCTTTTCTATAACGAAACCTCAAAACTGTTTCAGTTAAATATGAAATGTCAAGCACCAGCTTATATATATTTTGTTCAATAATTAAATGAATTCATGCAAAATAAGATGAAATTTTGAAGGAAATATGAGCCGGTGTGTGACATTTCCAACAATTTCACACCTGTGCGAGGTACCAATTTTGGATAGTGTCAATAACGACACAATGCCATAATAAATATATATGATGACTGCATGAAAATGGATTAAGATCTAATCTATCTATATAGGTCATAGTGAAGGTTCTGGTCTGACTATACAACTGCACAGGCTGGCCAGAGGCTTTGCTTTGCACACATTTGAAATTATTGGAAATGTCACGCACAATCTCATATGTAAGACACTGCCTATTTCACTGTTTTTCAGGTAAAACTTTGATCTATGATCTCCTCCATGAGTTTCTGTTTCCTGCCTCTAAACTCATGATGGACAGCATGAATGGAGGACACTCACAACAAATGCTACTGGAGTTTAATCCTAGGTAGGGTCCTTTTGGTATTTTTAGAGTTTTTAATAGATTAATTATGATTAGCCTGTGTCTAATGCTGAACCTGGAATATTCCTTCTTTGGCAGGAAGTATAGACAAAGCTCAGCCTGCACATATGTGCAGTCTGATCTTAGACTGTACAATCTGATTTTCTCTTTTAAAAACCAAATGAAATAAAAAAAAAACTGACTTTCAACTAGTGATCCAGTGTCTTCAGCCATTTGATTTTGCAGCAAATTTTGCTGAGGTTTTTATGCAGCATGGGAAGGGTTTGGTGTTTATAAATTGTGTACAGATACTTGTAGATTCTGCATATTCTCAGTAGAAATGGGTCAAAGCCGAAGCTCAGTAGGTTGCATGTCAAGACTTTCAATCATGCAATGCCAAATGTGATAACCATGTTGCAACAAATATCATTTTCTAAGTTTGTCTCTCAATGATTGCTGGATAATCTTAACCCTTGTCATGCTGATCCCGGAATATTTCTGCTTTGGCAGGAGGTGTAGACTAACATCAGCCTGCACATATGTGCAGTCTGATGTTAGTCTACACCACCAGTTTCTCATTTTCAAACGAGAATTGTCAATAGATTTAGTTTTTCAAATAAAAATTGACCTACAGTTGGTACTTTCAGTGCTTTTTGCCCATTGATTTTGATGACAATTAGCCAAAATTTATTCAGCATGACAAGGGTTAAATATGTGTGGGTTGAGAAGTTAAAGGCTCAGAAAGTATGTTTTGGTCATACTAGTTTGAGAAATACCATGAATTCATGGTTAGGTGCTCAAGCTGCCTAAAATTAATAGAAATACTTGTCAAATGTAGAAGATAAACTGGATGGTAAATCTTGTACTTATTATATGCAACATGTCACACGAAAACCTTAGTCAGACTGTCCAGGCTGCATTCGCTGGCTTAAAGTAGTGGACCCGTAATAGTTCCACAACATTTCAGACCACATATTCATTCACAATGTTGACTGAGGTTTCCTAATGAAAATCATTAGGAAACCTGGGTTAACACTGTTAAAGTTCATTATGTCCAAAACATTGCAGAACTATTACGGGTCCTCTACCTTAAGTTTGAAATTTTTGCACTTGGCTGATTTTCTGACTCAAGAAGGATCATTTAACCTTCCTGTATAAGAATTTTTTTAAAATGCTATCTCCAGTTGACCTCTACTGGAACCAATTTCTGTTTAGAATGTTTATTTTAAGGAGGTCCTCCATGCATGGTTCTTTTCGTCTGAAAGGTTGCATGTATAAAATTATTTGTTGATGGATAGTGAAAACGCATTTTAAAAAGAATTGGATATGTAAAGAATATCAAAATAGCTCGATGAAGCATGCCTTGGTCTTTATACATAAAATTAGAACATTTAACCTTTCTTGTAGATGTAACAGTTCAGATTCCCGTATAGCAGCCTATGATCTGATCACAGAAATAGCCAACAAGTCTCTTGTTAATCTTAAGGAGGTGTGTCAACAGTTAATAGAGATGCATCATCAACCTAACCCAGACAGTGCTAATGAATGGGAGGTATGATTTGAAAAGTGTATTGTGCTTTAACCCCTTCTTATCATAACCCCCACCTACAAATTAGAGGGGGTATATTGGGTTGCACCTGTCTGTCTGTCCATTCATCCATCTGTCCGTAGAGCTTTTCATGCCCCTGCATCAATAGATAGAGGGCATATTTTTTTTTTATTTGTCTGTTTTCCCCAGAAAAAAGTTTAACAATGGCTATAGCTTTGATTGGCAATGGATAGAGCATCATATTTTACATGATTATTGGTTGTGACAAGACCTTTCTGTTGGTAATAAGGTCAAGGTCATCGGACAATGTCATTTTTCAAGGCAGATCTAGTTTTCAGAGTTCCTGTCTAATACAAAATTGGAGGGGTTGAAGAATACAAGGTTTGTTCTATAATAAAGATTGTGGAAAAAGAAGAATTGCTTGTTCAATGGAATTACTTCTTTTTAGCTCACCTGAGCATGAAGTGCTCATGGCAGCTATTGTGATCTATCAATGTCCAGCGTCCGTCTGTCCATCACGGCATCAACAGTTTCTTTAAATGACATCTCCTAAACTTCTGAGTCAAAATCAACCAAACTTGGCAGAAATATTCCTTGGGTGGTTCGTTGTAAAAATTGCTAAAACTGAAAGGATCCGTGCCATATCACAGACAAGGGGGCCTTAATAAGAATTTTCTTGTTTACACTCTAGAAGCCACAAATATGGTCCAATTGTCAAGAAACTTTGTCAGAATCTTTGTTAGGTCTCAAGAATGAACTTTATTGAAAGTGGGAAGGATCCATTCCATATCACGGGAAAAGGGGCCTAAATAACAATTTTCTTGTTTACACTCCAGAAGCCGTAAATATGGTCCAATCATCATGAAACTTGGTCATAATGATTGTTAGGTTATGAGGTTGAATTTTATTGAAAGTGGGAAGGATCCGTGCCATATCACAGGTAAAGGGGCCTAAATAACAATTTTCTTGTTGACACTCTAGTGGCCACAAATATGGTCCAATCTTCATGAAATTTGGTCAGTTTGTTTGCCAGGTCACAAGGATGAATCCTATGGAAAAAGGGAAGGAATCATGTCTTATCATGGGAAAAGGGGCCGTAATGACAATTTTCTTGTTTACACTCTAGTAGCCACAAATATGGTCCAATCTTTATGAAATTTGGTCAGTTTGTTTGCCAGGTCACAAGGATGAATCCTATGGAAAATGTGAAGGAATCATGTCTTATCATGGGAAAAGGGGCCTTGATGACAATTTTCTTGTTTACTCTCTAGAAGCCACAGATATGGCCCAATTATCATGAAACTTGGTCAGAATGTTTGTTAGGTCATGAGGATGAACTCTTTTGAAAATGGGAAGGATCCGTGCAATATCATGGGAAAAGGGGCCTTAATGACAATTTTCTTGTAAGAGCTCCAGACGCCACAAATATGGTCCAATCTTCATGAAACTTGATAAAAAAGTTTGCCAGGTCACAAGAATGAGCTCTGTTGAAAATGGGAAGGATTTATGACATATCATAGGAAATGGAGTCTTAATGATTATGACCAGCATGGTCCTCTTGTCTCACTTTGTGCTACTAAATAATTGATTGCATTTGATCTTCTTCTCCGGGACATTTAACATTATTAAAACATTACTCAGGTGAGTGATTTAGGGCCCTCAGGGTCCTCTTGTTTTCTATTCATTTTCTCAAAGTGCATGAAAAGAAATTTTCGATGATGAGATATTGATGTTTAAGCATGTTTCAGCATGTAATAAGATGATCCCATTTACAACTTGTGTCACATTTTAAATTGATATTGAAATATATTGTATAAAACAAAACTCAGTATGTTGTGTATTGAGTTCAAATGCTTTTCTATTTTGATGCCTTAATCACCATGATATGACGGGAAAACTTTCTAGAATGGAGTTGAACCATATTCAAACAATCATTTGAGCATTGGATATAAATGAAAAACTTTTACATAACCTGGGTAGGACCTTAGATAATATGATATAAAAGATAAAATCATTATACCTTTATTATCAACAGTATATGCCCCCAGTGGATGGTCGTGCTGTGTGTGGATATGTTGGACTACGGAATGGTGGCGCTACCTGTTACATGAACTCTGTCATACAACAACTTTACATGGTCCCTGGGATACCAGAAGCCATTCTTAGTGCTGACGAAGAAGATAATGATGAAGAAAAGTAAATATAAATGAAAATTGTTTCTTGTCTTGAAAACACAATCTTGGATTAAAATCATTTAATATAGGCTAAAATTAGACTGCATATACGAGGGTTGTTCAAAAATTAACCGGATTTTTCCTCGCAAAATTTTATTTTTTAAGCAATCAGACTAAATTTGGTATCATTCACTGGCGGAATTCAATTCACATATGGATAGGTAAAATTGGTATAGTTATCGAACATAGCGCTTGCGCATCTGCCATTTGAAATGCCTTGGAAACGAGTACCCGGCGCAGCAAATAAAATAATCAATATATTTGGTCTTCGTTTGTTAATATTCTTTCTTTTCTAACTGTTGAAAAACTTGAAAATTAATTGAGTTGCTGGAATAAGTATTACAAATGCCTTGTCTGAATTTGAAGTAATTTGACCGTAGAACTTTTCGTTACGGTTCGTTTAAAATGTGGTGGGTAAGAGTTTCGGAACGTTCTAGAGGATGCCTACTGAATGCTCGGAATTTTGATTTTTAATTATTCTATTAGAAATCTACAAAAATACCGAAATAAATAAATCAAATATTGGTCACGCTGAAAGGGAATGGTTCATTCTTTAAATGCTTTATTTTCATCGGTGAAGACGCTTCCGTGCCCCGTAAGATAAGAAGAAGAACGCACAGGAAAAAACTTATCCAAGCATATGTAGGGACGTCAAGTGCAGAGTCTCGAAGATATAGGCAATTTACAAAGGGGCACCTTTCTGAGAACTTTGATTTTGCACCATCCGATATTACCTTTATACAAACCATAAAAGCCAAGCTTAATTACAGGAACGCTGAATTCACCCTTTTCATAAATAACGAGCCGTGAAAAGCTAAATTACACAACATCAAATGTCTCGTTTTTCGACAACGTCGCTAGCCTAATGTACTGTGCGCCGCCACCTATTACCCATGTATTTTTGTTTGCGTGTGATATTAATATACATTGTTCAAATGCTTCATGTTTTGGCAAGTTTGAGTATATGAAGTGTCTCGTTAATATGAGGATACTTTTATCACATAGCGATAAACCAATGATGATTTATTGACCTAATCTGGATAAAAATTGAACATCCCTCGTATGTGCAGCCTGATCTCTGTCTATTCCTCCTGCAAAAGCAGGAATATTACAAGTTCAGCATTACAATAATTAAGCATTTGATCAGATTTCAGGCTCTGCTAGAAAAGAAGATAAGTTAGTTTGTAATGTCTTCTTGCTGATTTATGAGCCTCTGTTAAAGCGCAGTGTTATCAAATCTTGATGTTTCTTGGCAAAAAAGAATTCTTCAATCTTAAGACTTGTATTATGCTGAAAGCCCTTTCAATTTATGTATATCAATAGATATTATTATATAGTAATTTAAATTTCCTATTGGTATTTAGCTGTTTAAAATGTCTTAAGTGTTTAATATAATACTTCTGTCACATTTCCAACTTAAAAAAGGGCTATTTTATTTTACATTAATTTGTTTCCCATGTATTTCAGTTTGTACTACCAGATTCAGCAAGTGTTTGGTAACCTAATGGAGAGCCGGCTCCAGTTTCATGAACCTGAACGCTTCTGGAAGGTGTTCAAGTTGTGGGGGGAACCAGTCAACATCCGTGAACAACAGGATGCCTTTGATTTCTTCCAGGCCTTGATTGATCAGGTGGACGAACAACTCAAGGTAAGTGCCATCTGACCTTAAACTCAATTAGGGGTCAGGGTTAAACTATGTGAATAAAGGCACTTAATGACAGTTTTACCGTGACCCTCATTTTGATTTCCTTTATAACAAACTACAGTCAATCTTGCTTGTGTGACCACATCTATTAAGCAATTATTTTTATTAAGCGACCATTTTCAAAATCCCCTTCTTTGAATCAAGATATCTTAAAGAGTAGGTATTGTTAGTCTAAAAATTGATTAAAAATTAAACCTATTTTGCTAAAACTCACCAGAATAGTCTCAATAAGACGATTCTTTCGAGTTTTTTAAAACAGTATAGGATTTTTGATAATTTCTCAATCATATGTATATTCAATCAAAAGGCATGTTTCTTATTTGTGAACAAATCGTGTTTAAAGTGGCCATTTTCTTTAACGGCTGCTTTTTGGTGGTCCACTCAGTTGTCGCTTAAAACAAATTTTACTGTAATCACATACGCTTTTTGTCTAGGATATTATGTAATGGAAACTCATATATGGAAATGTAGAATTGTTTCACTCTTTTTCCTACATGATATGATAAAACTTTTCAGTCAAATCACTATTTTGATTATTATTCCTTGATCTGTGACCTAGCATCCTCTATTGCCCGCGACGGAAAGATCCCAACTGACTGGGAGGACAGCTTCATCCTCTCCCTTTACAAGGGTAAGGGTGATGCCCTGGACAGAGGCAACTACAGAGGCCTCAAGCTGACCGAACAAGTCATGAAGGTCATAGAGCGAATAGTAGACAACCACATCAGACAGTCTGTGTTCATTGACGACTCCCAATTTGGTTTTGTCCCTGGCAGAGGTACAACTGACGCAATATTCGTCGTCCGACAGCTCCAAGAAAAGTACCTGGCTGTAAACAAGCGACTCTATATGGCCTTCGTAGACCTTGAGAAAGCCTTCGACCGTGTCCCCAGGAAAGTGATCTGGTGGGCACTTGGTAAACTTCATGTCGAAGAGTGGATTGTGCGTCTAGTCCAGGGAATGTATGCAAATGCCCGTAGCTGTGTGCGCGTGGGAAATAGTTACAGCAAAGAGTTCGCAGTGAAAGTTGGAGTTCACCAGGGATCAGTTTTAAGCCCCCTCCTCTTCATCATCGTGCTAGAGGCCATGTCACGTCAATTTCGAGCAGGTGTACCTTGGGAAGACCTATATGCAGGCGACCTTGTCATCATTGCAGAAACTCTGGAAAGTTGTGTCGAGAGGCTATTAGTATGGAAAGACGGTATGGAAGAGAAAGGACTCAGAGTGAATGCGAGGAAAACCAAGGTTATGATATGTGGAACCGGCCTAGATCAATTGCAAGAGTCTGGAAGTTTCCCGTGCTCAGTTTGCTTAACAGGTGTCGGCAGAAACAGTATACACTGCAACGGATGCCAAAAATGGGTGCACAAGAAGTGCAGTGGACTAAAAAGACTGACAGCAAACCCAGATTATAGATGCGCTCGTTGCATGGGAACTGCGCGCCCAATAGATGGCCGTCCACAGAGTGAGGTCCAGGTCAGAACGGACAAGCTGGAAGTAGTATCCTCGTTTTGCTACTTGGGGGACATGCTCTCCGCTGCTGGGGGATGTGACCTCGCCACTACCACAAGGGTCAAGACAGCTTGGAAAAAATTCAGAGAATTAACACCAGTCCTCACATCACGTCACCTGTCCTATCAGACCAGAGGCCGCGTGTACAGCACATGCGTGAGGAGTGCAATGCTCCATGCCAGTGAGACCTGGGCCTTGACAAAGAAAAACCTCCAACGACTACAACGCAACGACAGGGCTATGATCCGCCAAATTTGTGGCATAAAACCAAAAGACACAGCCACTGTAAGGTCACTGGAGCTTCTAATACGTATCGGCCTCGAAGACCTTGCCCTTGTACTGCGAGAGAGACGACTCCGCTGGTATGGCCATGTACAAAGATCAAACAATGCAATTAAGACTGCATACCAGCTCGAAGTCTCTGGAAAACGTAGCGCTGGACGTCCGAAAACCTCATGGAAAGACCTATCAGAGAGAGATGCCAGGGAATGGAACATATCAATATCCCAAACCAACGACAGGAAGAAATGGAGAACTGAAGTTAAATCTGCTATGCGTGCAGCCAGCCAGTCATCTGGACGGGATCCCGCTGACGGTGGAACAGTCCCTACACCTGCACGTTAAACTAAACACCGATGATGATGATGATGATGATGATGACAATTCTCAGTCGTTTTGGCCAGTCAATGCAAAAGAAACAATACATGATTGTAAGATATTAGAGCCTGTGAATGACATTTTCAGAAATTTCACATGTGAACAAAGCAAAGTCTCTGGTCAGTCTGTGCAACGGTATGGTCTGACAAGAGTTTTGTGATCTGTAGATAGATAAGGTCTTAACCCTTCTCTAGGTGGTCAGCAAATATCCTTTTTGTACTACATGGCTGTCTAGAATGCCTGATTTTTGTGCCTTTAGCTCATGTGAAATTGTTAGAGATGTCACACACGGGCACATTACAAATTTTGTCATTACAGAAACATGGTAAAGAGGAGATTTTCAAGAAGAAGTTTCAGGGGATCTTCTCCGACCAAAAGATCTGCAAGGACTGTCCTCACAGGTATTTCCATTTAATTGCTTGCTAATGACATGATAAGTTGGTAAAGAGATCATCATGAAATTTGTATATGAAGATATGGGGTTAAGCATTTGGGATGTAAGCTGCTGTAATAGCGCAGTTGGTAGCGCATCAGACTGTCTTTCTAGAGATGTTTGATCTCTGACGGCTGCGCTCATTCTTTCTGACTGATTGTCTCTCACCAATGAGTGGATAAATCATAGACTCATGTAGGATAGCAGCTTGGGGCTAGGATAGGATGTAATGGTAGTACTTGGGTGTGAAATACCAGGTATCCAATGGTAGATGCTCTAGCCACTGAAATATAACTAAGATTGCTGAAAGCGGGGTAAAACCCCATTCATACAAACAAATCTAGAGCAAGTTAAAAAATTTTTTCTTTTAAACTAAATACTAAAAAGGAAACATAAAATTACTTCCCGTAGTATTGATCATTCTAGGAATATTGTTCTGTTTATGAGTTGGTACAAACATTCCATTTTTGTCATTTTGTAAAAAACAGGATATTTTCATTTCCCAAAATAAAATAGTGCTTTCCACCACTTTCGATTCTTTCTGTTTATGGATCAAGTGATATGTCTTGTTTATATTCTCTATAGATATGAGAGAGAGGAAGCCTTCACAGCCCTTAACCTCACAGTGAAGAATGCCACATTACAAGATTCTCTAGATCAGTTTGTCAAAGGAGAATTATTAGAGGGAGATAATGCATACTATTGTGAGAAATGTGCAGAAAAGGTGAGAGTTTGATTAATTGTTTTGCAGTTGTCCCAGGAAAAGTGATTTATGTAAGACATTTTCAATAAATAATAAATATTTATAATATGTCCTTGTTGTAGGAGTGTAATAACCACATTGAATATTTTTGATATTATGCTGGTGTTATAACACTAACGGAATAACTATGCAAATGGGCTAAGTTCATCAAGGAATGCTGTAAATTCTGTTCTGAAAATGACGTCATAATGCATTTGATGATATCATTCCACAAATGGTGTTATATATTTGTGAAACAACTTGAATCAATAGATATTTGGAATGTCCTCAATTAATCACCAAAAAAATTAGTCATATTATAAATAGATTATCAAATTTGTGTTTATAGAATACCAAGTTCATTAAACTCGTCATCTAAAACAAATAAAAACTCTGTAAAGCCTGGTTTTAATCTATTCATAGATTACTTGTTTGATTAATTTGGTATTCCATGCCCACTCATTCAATATCCTCTATGTAAGGGACTAGAACAAGCTGAAGAACTGAAAAGCGCATAAAACGTATAGGCCCAATTGCATAACAAAAAATTAGTGGTCATCTCAGGGTCAACCATATGAATATAAATGTTAACCCCAAGGTTACTAATAAAACTTTAATAATCTGCTATGTAGAGAGCTCAAGCTTACCATTTTGGAAATAGAATCATCAGATTTATGGTAAAAAAAAACTGTGAATAAGTAATTCTGTTTGTTATAAGCTAGAAGGAAATGTCATTAAAAAGATAAAATCTGCTTTCACTATATTTGTCCCAATTATAAGTCATGGTTTGGTAAGAAGTTATATTATTTTCTTGAAGTTACATTCGAGGAATAACAGTAGATTTTCATTTTGACAAACTTACCGCCTAACTTCTAAAATTATCAAAAACTTATGCCCAACCATCATTCATTTCACCCTATCTGACATCATCAAGTGGTGCCCAAAAAGTGAAGTCACAAGGAATGTTGCATAGCAATCACATGCAAAATAATGCACTTTATGAAAGTTTGTCCTAGAATTTTCACGTTTTGTCTCATTTATGAATTAAAGAAATAGAATAAGCATTTGTTTTTTTGTGTACGATCGATTGATGTTTCATTTCATGAACAACAAAAGCTATATCTTTACTTTAGACTAAGCCACTTATCAAAATGTAGCTTTTACTGTTCACAAAATGAAATATAAATCAATCTTACACTGAAACAAACAAACATTTACAAAAGATGCTATCAGAAATGAGTATTTTATCCCTTCATCAGTTTCATGGAATATCTTTCATTCTAATTTCAGAGAAATACCATCAAAAGAACCTACATCAAATCCTTACCACCAACCTTATGTATACACCTTAAACGATTTGGATATGACTGGGAAGCAAATAGGGCTCTCAAGTTTGATGATTATTTCAAGGTAAAACTAACAAAAGTGTTGTTTTATCAGCACCAATTAGATAACAATAGTGCTTATAGAAGATAAAAAAGATCATACCAACTCTATAAACCTTAAGCCATTTCATGGAATACTGGCCAAGATAATCACTACAGTGGCAGTGCATTAGACAATCATTCTAAAAGGTCCTGGGTTCGATTCCCAGCGGAGGCACTGACCCATTTCAACTAATTGTCTTCGACCAATTTGTTGATAATCATAAACCTATGTGGGATAGTAGCTGGAGGCTAGGTAAGGATGTAATGGTGGTACTGATATGAGAACTATCAGATAGGTGCTCCAGTCACCACAATATAACTGAAAGATTGTTGAAAGCAGCATGAAACTCCATTCAAAAATTAGATGAAACTTGGAACAAAAATATAAAATAAGATGAAATATGTTGAAAGTTAATCCTAAATTTGTAATAGCACAGCTGACAACTTTCAAGTCTCCTGACCACAAAATTTAGAAAATAGAAGAGATATGATAAGGATGAAAAATGTATTGATTAATTAAACAACATATTATTTTCTGGAAATCAATTCATATTTTTTATTTTCTTGTCCTATAGTTTCCATGGGTATTAGATATGGAGCCTTATACAGCAGAAGGTATGGCCAGGCGGGACAAGGAAGCTCTAGAAAATGGAAATGAGGCTGAGACTCCGCCCCCTGAATCAAAGACCAATGAGAATTCAACAATGGAAATTGCCATCAGTATTACTCCAGAAGCTAGACAAATCAACTATGAGCTTGTGGGTGTGGTTGTACATAGTGGGCAGGCTAATGCTGGTCATTACTATTCATTCATTAGGGAAAGAAGGTAAAGATTTATTCTATATTCATGTTTTAAATTTTAGAAATAGAGGATATTGAATGAGTGGTCATTGAATCCTGAATTTATTAGTCCCCCACCGGTTACCGGTTGGGGGACTATAGGTTTGCTTGATTCCGTCCATCTGTCCGTCCGTCTGTCCGTCTGTCCATCATGCTTTTGTCCGGGCTATATCTTCTAAACCATATGTGCTAGCGACTTCAAACTTGGTATACTTAAAGATCTCATTGAGGAGAAGTGTCATGTTAAAGAACCGTTACTCTGCCATGCCCACTTTTTGAGTTATTGCCCTTTGTTGTTTTTACCCTTACATTCTTGTCCGGAAAATATCTCCTAAACTATGTGTGCTAGCAACTTCAAACTTTGTACACTTATAGATCTCATTGAGGAGAAGTGTCATGTTCAAGAACCATTACTCTGCCACACCCACTTTTTGAGTTATTGCCCTTTGTTGTTTTTACCCTTACATTCTTGTCCGGATCATTTCTCCTAAACGATAAGTGCTAGCAACTTCAAACTTTGTACACTTATAGATCTCATTGAGGAGAAGTGTCATGTTCAAGAACCGTTACCCTGCCACGCCCACTTTTTGAGTTATTGCCCTTTGTTGTTTTTACCCTTACATTTTTGTCCGGATCATATCTCCTAAACCATAAGTGCTAGCAACTTCAAACTTTGTACACTGATAGATCTTATCGAGGACAAGTGTCATGTACAAGAACTGTTACTCTGCCATGTCCACTTTTTGAGTTATTGCCCTTTGTTGTTTTTAGTCTTACATTCTTGTCCGGATCATATCTCCTAAACTATAAGTGCTAGCAACTTTAAACTTTTACAGTTATAGATCTAGTAAGTAGGAGATATATTATAAGAGAGGATTTTTTGTTATCCGGTGGGGGACTCCTGTATTGCATCGCAATAGGACATGCACTTGTTAAATAAGTCATCTATAAACAGATAAAAACGAGGCTGCGCCGAGTTTTTATCAGTTTTAGATGACGAGATTAATAAATTCTGTATTTTATGAGCACAAATTTTATATTCTGTTTATAATATGACCTGAATTTTAGCGAAAAATCGTCAAAATTCTTGAAATTCAACATTTCAATTTTCCTCGAAACTTATAACACTGTTTAAAAATGACGTCACAAAACAAAGATTATGACGTAATTTTTGCGGTAACAAAATAGCGTTGCTATTATTCCACTAGTTTAATAACACCCGTGTAATATAAAAAATATTCAACGGGGTTATTTCACTCTGGCGACGTAGGTCATATTATAAATAGTAATAAAGGTATTGTTGGCTTGAATGTCCCATTCAGCAGCTCAGATGATAAGGATACTAGGCTAAGGCTATTAATCTAGGTCAAACTTGGATTAAATTCTTTTTTGTGTGTGTGGCATAAATGTTTTAGAGTCACAACTTGTTTAATTTGGAAATTTATGTAAACCATTCATAATTGTGAAGAAGTGGTTCATCATTCTGAAGCCAGCTTTTGGAAAAATAGTCATCTGCATTTCAGTGTGTGTGCTTCAGTTCATCTGTATTCTATAATCTATCATATTCTATCCCAACTATAACTGTTATACTAGTGGATTAAATTTTGATAAAAAAATGTTCACACAATTAATCTGAAGTAGTTGATTGGCCATCTGACACATTATTTTTCTGGTATAATAAGAGTTACATTTTTGTCCAGAACAAAACTTTAATATTTGAGCCTGTGTTGGAATTTCCAACAATTTCATGTGTGCTTGATTGAAGGGCATTGAGTAGCCTGGACTCTCATACATTGCATTGAAATTAATTTTGGGTTGTGAATAGCGATTTTAGGTTTGTGGCCATCTATTAAGCTCATAATTAAGACTCTGATTAGACTGTGTGGCCGCACAGACTGATCTGAGTCTCAACATTATGCACATGTGGAGTTGTTGGACATGTCATGCACAGGCCCATTTATGAATTTCAAAATAATGTGATATTGATGTTATCATGAAGGAGTTGATGTGCCAACCAAGTTAGTTATCACATTAGGTCAAAAGTAAAATGACAAATGAAATTCTTCATTTGCAAACACAAAATTATTTGTCTTCTCAATCGATTCATCTACTTTCAATCAGTTTTATGTTGTGTATGATGTATATTTTCAGAGGAACTGTGATAAACAATACAAACAAAGGAAAGTGGTTTAAATTTAATGACACAATCGTTGAAGAATTTGAGATGACGGATGGGAGTGTGGAGGCGGAATGTTTTGGTGGAACTTACAAGGCAAAAGTTTATGAACAATGTAAGTAGGGAGCTTTAAAGCAAATGCATTACTTCATTCAGATTTGTTTCTCAATTTTAGAAATATCATCACATCTGAAATGTCATTTATTAGATATCTTGTTTACATATGTGGTCTTGTATGGCTTAATATTTATGCCCCCCTTTGAGGAAGAGGGGGTATATTGCTTTGCACTTGTCCGTCGGTCAGTTTGTTGGTTGGTCTGTCCATAGACCTTTTTTGTCTGGAGCATATCTCAAAAAGTATGCAGGCTAGAAGCATAAAAATTCACAGGTGGATAGATCTCATTGAGGAGAAGTTCAGTGCACAAGAACCATAACTCTACCCATCATATTTTGTGAGTCATTGCCCTTTGTTGATTGACAAAGAATAGGCTATTGACCTGCCTTTTGGGGGTGGAATAAATGTTTTACAAACATCTCTTGTCTCATTTTAACCTTAGTAGAAGTAAGCTTGTCTCAAGAAAATCTCATGACAGATAAAATGAATGTAGAATATTTCTTCCAGCCAATTCTTACCCAGAAGATCGTCTTAGATATTGGAATGGTTACATGCTGTTTTATGAGAGAATGGAAGATACAAAAGGACCTTTATCAGCCAAAAAGAGCAAACTAGTGACTAGAAAACTGTGGCCAAATGGTGTTCCGTAAGTAATAATGAGATCAAATGTAGAAGAAAAAAATGAATCTAGTGCATAATGAATCTTTGAAAATAAACCTTTTCATATGGATACTTTTAGATTTATTCAGCATTTTGATCCTTGAGATAATTTGCAAAAAAAATGAAAAAAAAAAAAATAATAATGCATTGAAACTATAAAGATATATTGATTGTCCATCAGTCTGTCCTTCTGTTTGTGTGCAAATATACTGGCTTACGGTGAGCAAGACAGTTTTCACTTTGAAAAGTTGATCAATGTGTCATAGTTAGTGTCAGTCAATCCCAATATCTAAACGCCATGATTCCATCATTTATGGATGAATTTCAAAACAACTAGGCACAATTGTTCACCATGAATAGATGTGTTGTATAAAACAAATTTTAGATAGCTTAGGTAAAAATCATGGGTCATGGTCAAATTTATTTATTGATTTCAAAAGACCTTTGAACACTCAGTTTCCTTGAATACATGTCATTTGATTTATTGTATTGTTACGAATGAGCTGTCCTCAACTGAAGCATAGGTAAAAATATTTGTTGTGAGCCGGTGTCGAATCCATGCTAACAAGTAATATTGAAATACAGTAAAGTCTCAGTAGTTTGCACGCCGGTGGTTCGTAGGTATGTGTTCGTTTGTTTACATTCTCTGGTCCCAATTATTCCCTTCTTTATCTTTGTAAGAAAGCTCTGTGCTATTCGCACGTCGATCGTTCGTAGTTCGTAGCCCTTGACAAGTCCGAGGGATGGTTTACAACACAAATTAATATGTGTAATTTGTAGATGTGAATTGTGGATCAATAATTGCCAAAGGTGTCACAATTAGACATTTACCTGTATTTTCACACCTCTTGATTTGTAGACTACTAATTGATTGTTGTCATGCATCTTAATTTAGAGGCCCTGTTTGATTTGTTAATTTGGAGGGTTTAATCGATTAACAATTTCAATCAACCAAGACATGAATTTCATCTAACGATCTCATAGAAATGAATCTGCAAATGTTCGTAGGCTTGATTGTCAACATGTTGTCCACACAGATACATGTAAATTCTACTTCCGAGAATATGTCATTCACTGAAGGAGTACTCAGAGTCATTTGATCAAAAAGGGGAAACACTCTAATGGGGTTATTTACTTGCGTGTAAATGATTGAATAAATATTAAGGTACATGTATTTTTATATATTTCTATAAACATATAGGCAGTTACAACTGTTTCATAATGAGCCATTGATATTTGATTTAATGTACCAGTTTTACCTTTGAAATTATGCTCCTGCTAGCAAGACACAAATTGTAAAGACAACCCACTGGTTCATGAACAAATAGTGCATTATGATCACTAAGTGCACAACAGCTGTAACTCACTATAAACATTAAGGTAGTAACAGCAGTTTCACAATGAGCCATTGATATTTGACTAAGTTAGTGGACCTGTAATAGTTCGGCAATGTTTCGGAAGTAACAAACTTTAACAGTGTTAACCTAGGTTTCCTAATGATTTTCATTAGGAAACCTCAGTAAACAATTTGAAAGTTCATGTGTTCCAAAATATTGCAGAACTATTACGGGTCCACTACCTTAATGTACAAATTTTACCATGTAGGAGGACAAATAGTGAGTCCGACAGCCTAATGGAGCTCACAGAACTGGTCCACAAAGGTGAAAAGAAGGGGATCTTCATGGACAAAATGCCAGCTAGTATTCAGCGAATGATTCACAGTGAAAATCTAACATTCGTCAAAAATAGGGACGTCTACAATCAAGAGTATTTTAAATTTGTAAAGAACTTGGTGGCGAGAAATTCGGTAAGTGTGAGTTGTTTAATAGATGTGTATAGTTTCAGAATTTAGAGTGAGTGATCAAAGGTCAATTTTGTCTATACAGGTATAGACAAAATTAACCTTTGATCACTCACTTAAACTTGTAGATCTACACTTATGAGGCAATAGTGGTAAGACATATGTAAAAGGATGAATGACCAAAGCTGCCTATGTGCTGCAAAACCCGATTCATCAATTCAATCATTCATTCATTTATTTATTCATTCTCTTGATTTAATCATCTAAAGACACTTTTTATGCCCCCGTATTGAGAGATCGGGGGCATATTGTTTTACTCATGTCCGTCTGTCTGTCTGTCCATCTGTCTTTCCATCTGTCTGTCCGAAAACTTAACCCAAAAACTTAACCTTTGCCTTTTCTCCAAAAGTATTTGACATACAAAGCTGTACACTGAAGTCAAGGTCATGTGACAAGGTCAAGGTCATCTGTCAAGGTCAAACTTTAAAAAAAAATGCTGTTCCGGGGGCATTCGTGTTTCACAAACACATCTTGTTACTTTAATGATTTTAAGTCAATAAACAAGAAATAATGGTAGATTATCATTTGATAAACTTAGTGCCTAACCAGTAAAATTATCACAAACTTCTACCCTGCTATTATTCATTGCACCCTATCTGATGTTATCTAAGTGGAGCCCAAGAAGTGATATCATCATGGATGTTGCCTAGCAATGACATGCAAAATGAAGCACTGTAAGAAAATCTGTCCTTTAATTTCACATTTTGTCTCATTTTTGCATGAAAGAAATAAAATGATAGATTGCTTAGATTAGTAAGATCAATTGATATTTCATTGAGTGATCAACAAAAGCTATATTTTCACTTGTGATTTTTAGAGAAAATATTTTAAATGTTACATCTTATTACCTCAACTTTTTAGCTCACCTGAGCACATCGTGCTCAAGGTGAGCTTTTGTGATCATTGAATGTCCGTCGTGCGTCGTCTGTCGTCCGGCGTCAACAATCTTAGTGTTTACACTCTAGAGGCCACAAATATTATACAATCTTTATGAAACTTGATCAGAATGTTGGCCAGGTCACAAGGATGAACCCTATTGAAAATAGGAAGGATCCATGCCATATCAAGAGAAAAGGGGCCTTAAGGACAATTTTCTTGTTTACACTCTAGAGGCCACAAATATGGCCCAATCTTCATGAAACTTGGTCAGAATGTTGGCCAGGTCACAAGGATGAACCCTATTGAAAATGGGAAGGATCCATGCTATATCAAGGGAAAAGGGGCCTTAAAGACAATTTTCTTGTTTACACTCTAGAGGCCACAAATATGGCCCAATCTTCATGAAACTTGGTCAGAATGTTGGCCAGGTCACAAGGATGAATCCTATTGAAAATGGGAAGGATCCATGCCATATCAAGGGAAAAGGGACCTTAAAGACAATATTCTTGTTTACACTCTAGAGGCCACAAATATGGCCCAATCTTCATGAAACTTGGTCAGAATGTTGGCCAGGTCACAAGGATGAACCCTAATGAAAATGGGAAGGATCCATGCCATATCAAGGGAAAAGGGGCCTTAAAGACAATTTTCTTGTTTTCACTCTAGAGGCCACAAATATGGCCCAATCTTCATGAAACTTGGTCAGAATGTTGGCCAGGTCACAAGGATGAACCCTATTGAAAATGGGAAGGATCCATGCCATATCAAGGGAAAAGGGGCCTTAAAGACAATTTTCTCGTTTACACTCTAGAGGCCACAAATATGGCCCAATCTTCATGATACTTGGTCAGAATGTTGGCCAGGTCACAAGGATGAATCCTATTGAAAATGGGAAGGATCCATGCCATATCAAGGGAAAAGGGACCTTAAAGACAATATTCTTGTTTACACTCTAGAGGCGACAAATATGGCCCAATCTTCATGAAACTTGGTCAGAATGTTGGCCAGGTCACAAGGATGAATCCTATTGAAAATGGGAAGGATCCATGCCATATCAAGGGAAAAGGGGCCTTAAAGACAATTTTCTTGTTTACACTCTAGAGGCCACAAATATGGCCCAATCTTCATGAAACTTGGTCAGAATGTTGGCCAGGTCACAAGGATGAACCCTACTGAAAATGGGAAGGATCCATACCATATCAAGGGAAAAGGGACCTTAAAAACAATTTTCTTGTTTACACTCTAGAGGCCACAAATATGGCCAGATCTTCATGAAACTTGGTCAGAATGTTGGCCAGGTCACAAGGATGAACCCGTTTGAAAATGGGAAGGATCCATGCCATATCAAGGGAAAAGGGACCTTAAAGACAATATTCTTGTTTACACTCTAGAGGCCACAAATATGGCCCAATCTCCAAGGAACTTGATCAGACTGTTTGCCAGGTCTCAAGGATGAACCCTTTTGAAAATGGGAAGGATACATGACATATCATGGGAAAAGGGGCCTGACAATTTATGTGTACACTCTAGTCTCTAGAGGCCACAAATTTGGTTCAATAGTCATGAAACTTGGGCAGAATGTTGGCCAGGTCTCATGAAACTGGTTTAGAAAAGGCTAGAATGTTATGCAGTGATCATAGGAATAGAATAATGACTTTCTTTGAATAATCTTATGATCATTTTATGATCTTTAAAGCATTTAATTTTGCTAAGGGAGGACTCAAATAGACGAAGGTGAGCGATATAGGACCATCTTGGTCCTCTTGTCTGGTTGGTTATGCTATTTCATAATTACTTTTATCTCATTTCAGAGTTATGAAGATCATGCTCAATATAATGAATTGTGTGTCGAGTCATTAAAGTTAGCCATTAGATTCTTATTCCATACATACTTCAGAACAAAGAAAAAAAGCAAGTAAGTGGATATGAAAGGTTTCAAATTTTTAACTAGCCTACTCTTGGTAAACATTTGTTTTTGCTTAAATGGGAAAAAATGTTAGGCCATTTTGGTAAAAAAGTTTTAAGGGGCACTGATTTAATGGTGCCCATGTGTCAGCTTACCAGGTTGTCTTTCCCAAAATTAATCAGTAAGCTTTGTAAGTAAATATTGGTTTCAGAGCCATAGCCCATAATCATTTGGCTTGAAGGATACTGCTATGGCTAGGTTGATTGACTTGACCAAGCTTTATTTTTAACTCAAGCTATTTTTAGAGAAAACCTGAGGAATTGCTTTTGCAGTGGTGTCGTTGGCGGCGGTGGCATGAAAAGAAGTAGACATTTTGTGATATCTTTGCATTCACTTGAAACTTGGCACACATGTTCACTATCAAAAGAGCAACTTTTACTATCAAGGGGTAACTCTAGATGCATTCTGCATGTATTATGCTCCCTTTTTCAACTGAATTTTGTTCAACTTTCCAGCACCCTATAGTTAAGTGAAGATATTTGTTGGTTGTGCTTTTGTTAACAAAAAGGATTGTCAGGATTGTAAGTTTTTGCACAAACATGATATATTTGTGTTTTGAAAGATAAAAGTGACTTTATTTTTTTGTACAGGTGTGAATTAGATGAATGGATAGATGTAATAGAAACTATTATAAGTAGAAATAAACAAGCTTGTTATTGGTTGCTGGATTATATGGCTTCAGAGGAAGGGAGGAGTTTTGTTAAGTAAGTTGACCTGAAAAATGTAATTTGTTTGGTGGACTAATAAACATAAGATAACCCTTAACTGCACAAAATCGCATTCTACGAGATTTGTGAATCTTTGAAAGGAAGGACATAAAGGCAAACCTGTATTTAGCAATCCGCAAAGGGACATTGGAATAGTGCTAGCTTAATACAGGTATATAAAAGTGCTATAGCTTCCTTCGGGAACTTGGTGATTGCTTGCTTAATACAGGTTGCTTGCCGAATACAGGTGGTCACTAAGACAGGTTTGACTGTACATGCACTGGTAAATTACAGCTATTCACTCTCTTATTTTCCTGTGTAGGACTGATAGGAAAGAAGTGCAAGTCTTTGGGTATGGCTTGCACAATTGTCCTATCAAAGGCATTTGAAACACTGAAGAATAGGTCTACTTTACGTTGACTTAAATGTGAGCTTTCTTAAAGGTGCTTAACATTTTTGTTTTATTTCAGGCCCTTTTTACTTGAATGCCCAAATAAAGATGTGAGAGTCACTTTTGCCAAAATCTTAGAGAAGACAATGTGTAGTTTCTTGTCTGACCATGGAGGTGTTCCAGTAAGTTCTTATTTTGTTACGATTACACTTTGAGTGTTATTAGATAAAATTGAATTGGTCCTTGAAGATGACAGGTGTTAAGTGCTTTTTAGTGGTCAAATGTAAATTGTTGTGATCCAAATAAAAAGCATCTAAAACTGTTATACTGAAAAAAACGAATTTCTGTAAGTATATTCTTGAAGAAAGGATATTCATGAATCAATGGCTTAGTGCATAACAGTTGTAACTCCCTATAAATATACTGGGAGTTACAACTGTTTTGTGCTGAGCCATCAGAATAATGTTTTTATGCCCTCACATGGATAAGAATAAGGTAGTATTGTTTATCGGTGTTTGCCTGTCTTCAAAACTCGGCCAAAAAACTTGATATTGATAATAACTTGAAGCCTATTCAAGCAAAAGTCCTCATATTTGGAATGATGACTATCCTTATCACTACTCACCAGCAGATACTAAGGTCATCTGGCTAGGTCAAAGGTCATCTATTAGTGAAATTTAACAAAAAACTTAACATTTTCAATTTCTCTAAGTTTATGCAAGATTCAATATTAATATTAGGTTTGATGATAGATCATCTTGAAATTCATTGGCTGATAAAAAGTTCAAGGTCATCTGACCAGATCAAGGTAATCTTTCAAGGTAAAAATTAGCAAAACTTACCCAAATAACCAATCATTTTTGAATTACTTTAATTACTTACTGAAAGCCTATTTCATATGAAATTATCAAATTTGCGTGATTTTTAGAACTCATTGTACCACTTTTGATAGCTTTGATCAAGGTCATCTGAGATGGTCAAGGTCATCTATCAAACAGAAACTTCCAAATAAAATTCTAGAGTATTAGTGTTTCACAGCCACATCTTGTTTATATCATAATCAACCTTTACCATTCATCTTTATTTTCCCATTTTAAAATAGAAAAACAATGGTACTAATGTTTCTACCATGTGGATTCAAGAAACTGTTAAAACATATTAGATACACTTTTCTTTCAGACTTACAATTCTCTAGATGGTTTGTTAGAACATTTACTGATGATGTTGAACAGAGAGGTCATAGACCATTGTAAACAAAGTGTGCAATATTTTATGGTTCTCAACTATTTTGTTGTTATGGTAAGTGAAGGGGTATGGGAGAGCTATAGTTTTTCATCCGTCTGTCCTGAATATGCACAATTATGCAAGTTACAGTAAAATGAATATTAAGGGGCCATTGCAGAACTATTGTAAGTGCCTATAAATATAAAATCTTTTATAACCCTCAATATACAAAAAAAAAAAACTTTAATGCTCAAGATTTTTCTTCAGTTCAATTTACACATGCCAATGTATAATATTAGTTTTCCCTATTTTTTAGGGAACCAAAGCTTGCATTCTGATGTTCAAACAGAATGGTTTTAAACGGATGGTCACATTCTTGCTGGGTCATTCGGGGTCGGGTCAGGATGGGGAGACCTCTTCAAGACGATGGAGCTCGATCCAGTCTCGAGAATTTGCTCACCTCCATTCAACACTCGCTATACTTATCTTAAACTGTGATGTTTCTTGTTTTAGGACTATAGGTAAGTGTGATAAAGAATCAACTCATAGCTTAATAAGAAAAAATTTAGACAGAATTCCTAAAGTTGAATTAGTTTTTTAGCTCCACTGGCTGAAAGCCACTGGGGCTATTGTCATGGCGTTGTGTCCGTCGTGCGTCCGTCCGTGCGTCAGTGCGTCCGTGCGTCCGTTCGTAAACTTTTTCTTTAAAAATCTTCTCCTCAGAAACTACTGGATGAATTTCAACCAAACTTCACAGGAATGATCCTTGGGTGACCCTCTTTCAAAGTTGTTCAAGAAATTTTGATCCAATGAAAAACATGGATTTAATGGGCGTGGCTAATTTCCAAATATGGTAAAAAGTGAGTTTTCTTAGATTCTAATTGATGGATACCAATCAAATTTTACATGAACGATCCTTGGGTGACCCTTTATCAGTCTACCAAAAATTATTGTGATCGGATTGAAAATATTCATTTTATGGGCAGAGGTCATTTCTCTATATGTTATATAGTGGAAACTTTGAAAATCATTTTCTCAGTATCTAATTGATGGATATCAACTAAATTTTACTTGAATTATCCTTGAGTGACCCTTTATCAGTCTTCCAAAAATAATTGTGATCGGATGAAAAATATGTATTTTATGGGCGGAGGTCATTTCTCTATATGTTATATAGTGGAATTTTTGAAAATCATTTTCTCAGAATGTAACGAATGGATATCAACCAAATTTCACTGGAATGATCCTTGAGTGACCCTTTATCAGTCTACCAAAAATTATTGTTATCGGATGAAAAATATATATTTTATGGGCGGAGGTCATTTCTCAATATGTTATTTAGTGGAAACTTTGAAAATCATTTTCTCTGAATGTAACTGATAGATTTCAATCAAACATTTTTGGTATGAGCTTAGGGTGACCCATTATCATGCAGCCAAAAATTATTTTGATTCGATGAAAAATATGTCCTTTATGGGCGGAGGTCATTTCTCTATATGTTATTTAGTTGAAACTTTGTAAATCGTTTTCAACATCAGTATAAAATATCTAAAAATCTAGTCAAAACTTTTATTTGCTTTTACAAGAATTTCACGCCTGTGGAGCGACACAAGCCATTCATGGCTTTCTAGTTTGGTTCAATTTATTAAAAACAGTTCACTATAAACCAATTAGCTCTCGAAAATAACTATCCATTAATAAGTTTTATTGCTTAAAATGAACTTTCTGGTGGAATTCTTTTCTTTAAAACAATTATCAAAAATAATAATATATTTGTGACCTGTCAAGCAAACAGGGATCATCTGGGAACTCCATCAAATAAGTTTTTGAAAAAGGATCCAGTTAAGCATTTTACAACAAGAGGTTGCATTTCAAAAATTCCTTCACAGGAAGGTATATACTGTAGATCCTTCTTGATTCAGAAAATTAGCAAAGTGCAAAGAGTGTTGACCTTAGTCAGTCTTCACAGCCCGCTGTCTAACTGGAGTCTACACTTTAAGTACAACCCTTATGCTTGACAGGTCACATTTATGAATTTAATAATAATGTTTCTTCCGTCCCAGTGTCCCTACAGGACTATTATAATCATTCATTCTTGTCTATGCGTGCTTATTTTATGCTCCACATACTTTTTTCTTGCAACTACAAATTTTATTTTTTATGCCCCCGCATCGATAGATCGGGGGCATATTGTTTTACTCATGTCCGTCTGTCTGTCTGTCCGTCTGTCTGTCTGTCCGTCCGTCCGTCTGTCTGTCCGTCTGTCCGAAAACTTAACCTTGCCAATATCTTCAAGCCTATTCAAGATACAAAGCTAATATTTGGCATGATGATAGATCTCAATGATCCGCATCCGCTGGTACCAAAGTCAAGGTCATGTGACAAGGTCAAGGTCATCTGTCAAGGTCAAACATCCGAAAACTTAACCCGAAAACTTAACCTTGCCAATATCTTCAAGCCTATTCAAGATACAAAGCTAATATTTGGCATGATGATAGATCTCAATGATCCGCATCTGCTGGTACCAAAGTCAAGGTCATGTGACAAGGTCAAGGTCATCTCTCAAGGTCAAACTTTGAAAAAAAATGCTGTTACGGGGGCATTCGTGTTTCACAAACACATCTTGTTTTAAATTTATCCTTTGTATGTTAGAGGCTGACCCTGAGAAGGATCTTAAACCCTCGAAAGTCTCGCCAAAAACGTTCTTGAAGATGGCTCCTGATATGAAGGAGTATGTTTTTGGGACAGAATCTAGTAGATATTTACGAGAGGTGAGTGTCGATTGTTAATTCAATGATTTTAAGAATGGGTTATTTGAACTGACAATTTAAATCTTTGGTTTCCTTCACAACAAACGTGGTAGATAATGATTTTGAAATGGAAGGTTAAAAAAAGAAAAGAGAGAAAAAAAGTAATGAAACCACAAAACATATTGGTTTATTGTTGTCATATGATTAATATTTTGTTAAGCTCAATGTGTACCTTAAAACATACTGAAAATAAAATAAAAATTGAGCATTCAAACTCCTCAGCCACTTAATTCTCACTAACTTCTTGCAATACATGTCTCTTATAAGCTAGGCTGTATTGCTATAGCCTTGGTGTCGTCGTTGTTGTTTTCGTCATGCGAAAACTTTGACATTTTGTGATATCTCTGGTTCTACTGAAGGCATTCACTCAAAACTTGGCACACATGTTCACCATCAAAAGAGCAACCTATACTGTCAAGGGGGATAACTCTAGATGCCTTTTGTGCAAATTATGCTCCTTTATCGACTTAGATTTTTTCCACCATCCAGCACTGAACAGCCGAGCATTAGCACCCCCGGTGCTCTTGTTTATTCTGACCATATATTTGCAGGTTGTCCTGGCTCTACGAGAAGTCAATTCTCCTCTACCCTATGTGTGTGATATGTTGTTATATTGTAGTTATTGTAATGAAACTTTTAGAACTACTTTGTTAAAGCAACTCATGGTGAGTATGTTGAAGACTTATATCTTCGAAATTTTGCTTTCTTTTACAGGTATCTATCCAATTATTTTTCATTTAGAGGATAAGTTGTGTATCAAATTAATTCGTAAATAAATGCTTCAGGTTGTAGGGGAAAAAACAGTTCAGTCTTTACCCTTTTCATGCTGAGCCCGGAATATTCCTGCCTTTGCAGGAGCTATAGACTAACATCAGTCTGCACATATGTGCAGTCTGATCTCTGTCTATACCACCTGTTTATCCTTTTTTGAAACCAGAAAAGCTTAAAATTTAATTTTAAAATGAATACCAACTAACATATAGTACATCAAGTACTTTCAGCCCTTTGATTTTAATTCATTTTTGCCAAGGCTTTTATTCAGCATAACAAGGGTTAAGATTTGTTCTTTGTCTAATTAAAAAACATCATGAATCACTCCTGTTAGACTACTCTTTTAATGCAGAAAATGCTGTGTATACGTTTTGAAACATTCTAAACCCTTTCCTGTCCAATCCCTGGTTTTTACGTCCCTCAGATTTTGTAATTGAGAAAACATTGTAGAAAAAGAAGAAATTGTTTGTGACAAACAATTTTTTCTTTTTCTACAAAATTTTCTACCCTACAGAATGGTTATTTTTCAAATTAAATCCACTTTGAATTTTTGTCTGCAAAACCTTTGTATTTGGGCAGGTCCAAAATTTTGTAAAACAGGAAAGTATTAAGATTACATTTATTTTTACATTTTCAATGCTTATGATCAGTATTCTGTCAAAAACATAGAGAATATTTGTTTTATATCAGTAGACAATCAATTTATCAGTCATTTAGTGAATCAAAGTTATATTTTTAAAAGTGGCAATTTATGACTTAGATAATTAAATGGTTTGTCGGTAAGATTTAAAATTCAATTCAACATAGATATCTTGATTAACATTTAAAAGCATTAATGAAATTATCTTCCTACTTTCAGTTGCAGTATATGAATGCTCCTTCAAATGAGTTAAAGCCTGTATTTAAAGTGCTAACAGATGTTTTGGTAAGTGTAAATCTCTGTTTTCATGCCCATTGCTGGTAGTCTAGTGGCAAAGGTGAAATGTTATGTTTGTACTGTTCTGAGAAAAATCAGAAAGCTATGGATAGGTACAACAGCCTGTGTGAAATATTTTTGACTAGAGATCTTTTGTTGACCTCTTCTGGATGTTAATTATTTTCCATTTACCATAAATATTCTAAAATAACCCCAACCCTTCCTTCGGACATCAAGATTGACCATTTTTATATGATTTTTGGAACCTTTTAAGCCTCTTATAAGCCACAATTCCCAACAAATAGATGTAGAGATGATATCAACGGAGAGTAAGTGTAACCTTTACCTAATAAAAGTTAAACTTTTATGCTAGTTCATTGCTAAACTTTTGATTTGCTTTATTTTTTTTTATTTTTAGAGTGTACTGTACTGTAGATTATTCTAAATACTTGTATTCAATACCAGGATTTACTGTCGAAGACATTTTAAAAGAATGGCAAAAAATGAAGTAGCATTTTTGGCCATTTTTCCACATCTTTACAACTGTAACCTCAAATAAACTCCCACCTCCTTCTATTAGAAACATTCTTTCCAACTATTTGTCTCTTACCAATAGGTTGATAATCGTAAACCTATGTAAGATAGCAGCTGGAGACTAGGAAAGGATGTGATGGTTGTACTGGTGAGAGAAATACCAGGAATCCATTGCTAGGTGTTCCAGCCGCTGCGATATAACTGAAAAAATGTTGAAAGCAGCATTAAGCTGGATTCAATCAATCAATCTATTAGAAACATGATCATTCTAAAAAATCCCCGAGGTTGCATTACTATTTTAAAGTATTTGTTTCACAAAGTTCCAAAATTACCCATTTTTGACTGAGATGTCACATTTTTATACACCTGTCAAAGACGGGACATATATTTAGATTGTCTTGGGACGTCCAGAATCTGGCTGGCTGGTGGCATCCACTTCTTTGTTGAAAGTGGCATTAAACTAAATTCAATCAATCAATCTATTAGAAACATGATAATTCTCACAAATACCCGGGGTTGCATAACTATTTTAAAGTATTTATTTCACAAAGTTCCAAAATCACCTCTTTTTGCCTGAGTGGTCACATTTTTATTAACCTGTCAAAAGACGGGACATATATTTGGATTGTCTTGGGACGTCCAGAATCTGGCTGGCTGGTGGCACCCACTTCTTTGCCTTGTCACCTAATGTCCAATTGACTTGAAACTTGGCAGTTACATTCTTTCCTTTTGTTTTTTTTTTTTTTCATACTTGGACGTCCAGCAGTGTAACATGTGTATCTTGTCCAAAATATGATCAAGTCACTTAACTGTACAGCCTTTGATTATGTTTGCTATACATGAGATTTGCAAAGCTACTTCTCAAATGTATGAATTCTTGAATTTCATGCTGTTATTATTAAGTATTTTATTTGAGTCTGTGCATGACATTTCCAACAATTTCAATGCGCTAAGCAAAGTTTCTAGTCAGCCACAGTCTGACCAGAATCTTCGTTATGCGCTAAATAGATAGATGAGGTCTTAATCCATCTTCATGCAGTCAGCATATATTATTATTGCATTGTGTCGTCGTCAACACTATCTAACACTTATACCTCGCACAGATGTGAAATTGTTAGAAATGTCACGCATATGCTCATTTCATTTTCAGTTATTAGAAGATGATCTTCAACTGAAACATTTAGAGTTGATAATAAATGGCCATGTTGATGATATGGGAACACAGTTTGAAGGCTTATTAGGTGAGTATGACTTGATATAGTAAAGTATTTCATGAGAAGTTTGCAAATCCATGACTCAGCACAAAAAAGTTGTAACTGCCTATATGTTTATAGAAAGTTACAGCTTTTTTGGGCTGAGCCATCAAAATGTGACCTTTTCCTTCTTCAGAGTGTAACCTAGTTATGTAAAAGCTTGCTTGTAAAAGATGTGAACTAAGATATCCCACTCTTATATTTTCAACCAAGAAGGTTTTCTTAAAATCAATAAATTTATCCATATGGCAGATTTTGGCATAATAATAAAGAAATCAAGATATTGCTTGGAAATATTGTGCTATTTCTCATCAAGAAACATCATCTGATTAAGATTATATTGCCAAGAAATTTTGAATTGTCCCAATAATTTGCAATTTATCAATTATGGCTATTTATACCCCCCCCCCACCTACGAAGTAGAGGGGGGTATATTGGTTTCACCACGTCCATCCGTCCGTCCATCCGTCTGTCCGTCCGTAGACCTTTTCGTTTCTGGACTCTAACTCAAGAACCAAGTGACCTACAATCATGAAACTTTGTACAAATGTTGCTTATGACCCAAGGATGTGCCCTATTGTTTTTGGGTCACATAGGTCAAGGTCACAGTCAGCCTTTGTTCAATTTTCGTTTCCGGACTCTAACTCAAGAACCAAGCGACCTAGAATCATGAAACTTCATGCAAATGCTGTGTATGACCTCAATATTTGTTACAAACACATCCTACACTAATAGCACTCTGTCAGAATAGCACTTGCATTCTGACAAAGTGCTTGTGGGGGGGTATAAGTCCGCTCTGCGACAGTTCTAGTTTAAATTCTGCTAACAATGATATCAGTTAAAATGATAAGCCAGTTGAAATGACATTAATTTCATGGTCCAATTAAACATTTTTGTTAATAACAAGTCAGTTATAATGATGCAGGTATTCAGCTTTCTTTAATGCTTTTCAGTGGTTTATCAAGAAATAATGGTATTTCATTATTTGATAATCATAAGTGTCACTGCAAAGCTGTGTAATGTGCCTGTGCGTGAGATTTCCAACTATTTCTAATATGTGCAAGTAAAGACTCTTACTAGCCTGTGCATCCGCACAGCCTGAACCAGAGTCTTCACTATGCGTTTAGTAGATAGATAAGGTCTCAAAGTATCTGTAGACCATCCGGTAACTTTTATCAAAAGTATGTGGCTGTCTACGCTACTTAGTGTCTGCACCTAACGAACATTTCATATTGTTGGAAATGTCACACACAGGCTCAAATTATCTAAAACTTATACCCTGCTTGCGTTCATTTCAATCTATTTGGCCTTTTCTACGCAGAGCCCAAAAAACTAAATTTAGATGATGTCATGAAGATATTGCCTAGTAATCACAGCAAAATGACATACTTTGAGTAATTTTGACCCAAAATTTTTACATTCCTATTATTGCATAAAAGCAAAGGAATTATCATTTGTTTTTTTGTTTATAAGATCAATGATAACAAAAGCTATATTTTCCGCATGGCTCTGCCACTCATGAAAATATATCTTTTCTTGGTCACTCAATGAAAGATTAATTGATCTCACAATCTATTAACAATTATCCTCTATATCATGTTTAATTTGTTTGATTCGTAAGTTATTATTATATCCAGAATGTACTGTATTATGTTTCTGATGGAGGAAATATTCTACCTTTGTTATTTAAGAGATGAAGTGAGAATTTGTTGATTTCATTGAGGTATAAAAGAAAAACCTAATCACACTGTATGAATCCGCTTTGCGTTAATTTTGTTACTGTGATAAGGTTTTCAGTTTCATACCACTATGAAATCAACAAATACTCTTTTCATATCTTAAAACTGAATATCATGAATCAAAAATGTTAAGATTCATCAAAACTAAAGCAGTTTTTTATGGGACCTTTTTTTGTGGAAGCTTATAAAGTAGCTGCATAATCAAAATTAATTTCATTCAGAAATAAAAGCAAAATTTAACCAATCAGAGTGCGTGAAATCAGATGGAATCATTTAATATTGATTGATGCTGGAATGTATACTGATTATCTATTATTGTTCCAGCTGTTGTCCGTCTAAACCACGTCCAGGATAGTCGACGGTCGTACTGGTGTATCAAATTTCTGGTCAACCTCGCCAACAAATGTCCGATGGTCAAGGATTACCTCCAGCAAACCAAATCAAAATGGCAGTGGGCAGTACTCTGGCTCAAGAGAAAGGTTGGAGCATTTCATTAATGCTTTTTGGTGGTTTATCAAGGATTAACGGTAGATTATCACTTGATAATCTCACAGCAAAAGCAGTGAAATTATCAAAAACTTATACCCTGCTTTTGTGCAATTCACCCTATCTGACGTCATCTATGTGGGAAGAAATAAATGACGTCACAATGAACGTTGTATAGCAATCATATGCAAAATGACACGCGTTACAAAAATATGTCCCAGAAATTTCACATTTTGTCTCAATTTTGCAATAAAGAAATAGATTAACTGTTTGTTTTTCGAGTAAGAGCATTTAATATTTCATTTTGTGAACAGCAAAAGCTATATTTTCACGAGTGAAAATATAGCTTTTGTCATTCATCCAATGAATATAAATTGATCTTACACTGAAACAACCGATTATCCTCTATTATCCTCTATTTATTGTTCAAAACAATGACCAAAGAATCTAAATTTCAACCATAACAAAATTTTAGTCAATTTTGTTAAACATTGTGCAAAACTAGGGATTTTTCAAAAACAGCCCAGCATTATTGAAATAAAAATCCTTTTCAAATGTTAAAAAATTGTAAATCACTTTTCACATGAGCAGTTTATTCACATGAGCAGTTTATTCAGATATTACTTTGACATTATATCAGGGCATGAATTGAAGAAGAAAAAAAATCTACTCAACTGAGAATTTATTAAAACTTCCAATGTGAAATTTACCTACACAATGAATGCATCAAAATAACAATGTTCTAATAAAAATTGGCATTTTTAAGCATTTGTCACAGAATAACAGCTTATAAATATCTCAAGTTAGTGTGTGAATAAATTATCAGTTGATCATCGAAGAAAATTTAATATTCTTGTGTCCATGTGCATTACTCATATTTCTTGAGCAATCACCCACTGTACATAAGCATAATTTATAACAAGGTGAAGATCATATACATGCATAAAATAAATATGTATATCAGCAATTAAATATTTCTTGAAAAATTTAGCTGATATAAGGACTCTTTGTGTGCCCAAAATACACCTCCTTAAGGTAGTGGACCGGTAATAGCTCCACAACATTTCAGAACTTATGATCTTTCACAATGTTGACCAAGGTTTCCTCATGAAATCATTAGGAAACCTTGGTTAACACTGTTAAAGTTCTTGAATTCAGAAAAGTTATTAACTATTACCTTACAAATGGAATCTTAATTTGTTGAATTTTAGATGACAGAATACACACAGTGGAGTTCTAACACAACAACAGTGTCTAACGAAGATTCTAACAGAAAGTCTTTTCAAAGAACAGTCAGTGCTCAGGTGAGTTATTCTATAATGAAAATATTGACTCGGATTGCAATTATTGTAGGCTAAAATCTGTCTGCACTTCGAATCTTAATTTATAAGGTCTGTCATTTAAGATACTTAGAGAGAATTTTTTTAATTTCATTGATGTATGAAGCTAAAAACATGATCACATGGTATGGATTCGCAAAGCGGATTCATACATAAGTGTTATTAGATATTTAGTTTCATACATCATGAAATTAAAAAAAATCCTCTTCTTATCTCATAAGTCAACATCATGAAGCAAAATGAAACAAATTCTCCATTACAAGTAATGTTTCAGAAAAAATGATATTAAGTTTTCAAACTGTTCAAAAATCATTTATTATCAATTTTTCTCGATTTTGAATTTGATTTTGTACTCTACTGTGTAACAGAAAAAAAATCCAAATGAAACTTTGCTTGTGAATGCAGCTTCTGCTATATCCCTAAATAAAAGTTTAAAGGTATATGTTAAAACCAGTACCATTAATTGGGGTATATTGTGACAACTCCACCCTGTTCAGATTTTTATACTCTTGCTCAACAAGAGAGAAGCTGATTAGTGCCATTGTTTATGTCATGCTTATAAAATCTGTTTTTTCCCCAAAGTTGTTGAAAAATTAATAAGCTGGTAGCACTTCATTTATAGCTTATTTGAAAGGGACAATCAGGTGGTATAGACTAAGATAAGTCTGCATTTACACATCAAGGGTTAAGTGCAAGATTGTATAAAGTGTACATACAATATATTTACACTAAGTACAGTCTTTCACTGAACCCTTGATATACATCTAGTCTTACTTTAATCTATTTTACCATTTAGGAACACTCAGGTTCAGCATAACAAAGTTTAATTTAGTGTTACCTTTGATGTATTATTAACCAAATGCATAGATTTATATTTACAAATTTTGCAGCAAAAATAAAGTTTCATTAAATTCGAAAAGCTGTTTAAGCCCAAGATCGAGGATATTCATGTAAAAAAAAGTCAGGCGTTGACGGTGCATGAATTTACTGATTAATCCACGTTTTCTCCCGTTAATGCCCATAACGACCCAAAAACACACATTTTATGCAATTATAAATCTTAACTCATAATTATGTTTACAGGATACCCTTGCTGAGGCTACGGCTTTACTGTCAGAACTTGAAAATTACACAGAAATGGACACAAATGGAAATAGTGTTACTGTGGCAACAGATGGAGAGGAGACCAGTCCAGGAAACCAGTCTGATGTTCAAATGTCCAGCATAGAGGAGGAGAAAGGACAGAAAACTGAAGAAAAGGAATAAATAATCAACCTCAGGGAAATTCACTTGTAGTGTTATAGTGTCTGTTGACTATAAAATGTGTCAAATATAAAGTCAGCTGAACTCTTTTCTACAGAACAGAAGTTGAACTTGACCCAATTGCATTGAGTCACAGGCAACACCTTGAAGCAATCTGCTGTCATAGCAGCTTTTAGCACTGTGCCACACAAGACTCCCAATCTACAAAACATGGAGTCGTGGTTTCGATCCCCGGACGCAGTACATAGTCTTTCCATTATTTATCTCTCACCAATTTGGGAAAATCCAAAACCTCAGTGGGATAGAAGCTGGAGGAAGTACATAGTCTTTGCATTATTTATCTCTCACCAATTGGGTAAAATCCTAAACCTCAATGGGATAGAAGCTGGACTCCTGGAGGCTAGGAAAGGATGTAATGGTAGTACTGTAGAACTGACAGGAATCTAATATTAAATGCTTTAGCAGTCTAGATATGACTGAATAACTGTTAAAGCTGGCACAAAACCCCATCCAAACTGTATATCAACTTTAAGGAAGAAATGGGGATAATATCATTTAGGTTACTTTTAGGTATTGGACCTGTAAATGTTATGCAATGAGTCGGAAAGTATCAAATTTAACAGCGTTAACCGAGGTTTCCTAATGAAAGCATTAGGAAACCTTGGTTAACATTGTTAAGATCTTGGGTTCCAAAATGTTGTGGAACTATTACTATGACTGTGCAGATGAACAGATTGGTCTAAGTGTTTAAGTATTAAACAGAAGTAAAATTGTTGAACATTTCATACACAGGCTCAATTATTTAATTAGGGCAATCCTAAGAAATTTTTTTGACTGACATTTTTAGCTCGGCTGTTTTTGGAGAAATTCCTATAGCCTAAGTGTTGATGTTATTCTTTGACATTTTTCCTTATCTTTGGTATTACTGAAGGCTTTAATTTAAAAATTGGCAGACATGATCACCATCAAAAGACTCACCTATACTATCAAGGGGATAACTCTAGATTCATTCTGTGCAAATTATGCCCCTTTTTGGCTTAGATTTTTTCCCACTATCCCGCTCATAACAGCTTCAGTTGGGTATCTTTAAGCAGTGCTCTTGTTTTATGACAACATGGTGAAGCATGTTAATCAAGGGAGTATACTGGATAAATTTTATCCACAATTATTTGAATGGATATAATAACTTTCTTCAAAATTACTCACTAACTATCGATAATATCAAACAATTGGATTGACCAAAGAAGATCTATTAGTACAGTGATTTAATATTTATACCCCCCCCATGAAGAAGAGGGGGTATATTGCTTTGCACTTGTCATCAGTTGGTCCATCCACCCATAGACCATTTTTTGTCTAGAGCATATCTCAAAAAGTGCAAGCTACTTTCATGAAACTTTACATGTGGATAGATCTTATTGAGGAGAAGTGCAGTGCTCAAAAACAATAACTGTACACATCATATCTCGTGAGTTATTGCCCTTTGTTTACCGACAAAGAATAGGCCATTGACCTGCTTTTATGGAGGGCATAAATGTTTATAAACATCTCTTGTTTTATCAATAAAATTGATTGGGTACAGACCTTGGAGACGAAATAGTGAAGTCAACAAGCACTTACCCAAATGTGCTTGTTGACTTCACTATTTCTATTACAATTCCATTGTTTTGTCTAAGGAAAAATACTGAAAAACATTGTAGAAAATGAAGATATTGTCTGTTACAAACAGTTTCTCTGTTACAAGCAATTTTTAGCTCGCCTGGGACGAAAGTCTCAGAAAAGCTATTGTCATACCCTTGGATGTCAGCGTCGGTGTCCGCATTAGGTTTAAGTTTTTTATTTCTATAAATATTTATCCTAGAGGCTGTATTTTTTTCAGAATTACTCATTAGGGCATGGGCTTTCATTTGAGACCAACATCCATGTCGAAATGACCTTTAGACTGTGACCTTGGCCCTTTCAAAAAAGTTTTAACCAAAAACTTTAACCAAAAAAACTTTAACCTTGCTTATATTTTCTGAAAGCTTTTAACTAGAGACATCATTACTTCATATGCACACTCATTAGGTGATTGGCTTTCACCAGAGACAAAGGTCTTTGACAATTTGACCTTGACCTTCACCCTTTGTGGACTTAAAAAAAACTTTAACCGTAAACTTTAACAAAAAACTTTAACCTTGCATATATTTTTAATGCTCTAACCTGGGGACATCATTACTTCATATATATACTCACCAGGCAATAGGCTTTCACCAGAGATCAAGGTCCTTCACAATTTGACCTTGACCTTTACCATTTGTGGACTTAGAAAAACTTTAACCTAAAACTTTAACCAAAAACTTCAACCTTGCTTACATTTTCTGAATGCTTTAACCTAGGGACATCGTTTCTTCATTTACATACTCATTAGGTGATAGCCTTTTGCGAGAGACCAAGGTCCTTGATAATTTGACCTTAACCTTGACCTTTTATGGACTTGGGAAAAACTTAAACTGAAAAACTTTAACAAAAACTTTAACATAGCTTATATTTTCTTGAAGCTTTAACCTAGGGACATCATTACTTCATTTACATACTCACCAGGTGATAGGCTTTACCAGAGACCAAGGTCCACAATTTGACCATGACCTTTTTAAGGACTTGGAAAAACTTTAACCAAAATACTATAACCCAAAACTTTAACCTTGCTTATATATTGTATCCTCAGGCTCCCTAGATCTTTTTAGTACCCTCTCCCCCCTTCCAATAGCTTCCTTCCAAGGTACATGATTTTGCATATATCTATGTGACAAGCATCCAATAGGGCGAGCTATGTTGTCCTCTGACAACTCTTGTTTAATTTACCGCAATGTTTCTACCTAAAAGATATAGAATTTGTACAATTAATCCATATTTTACGAGTCGTTTGCAACTTCTTAATAATTGACCCAGACTAAAATCAGGGTATGGATTAGCAAAACCCCCATTTCTGAATGAAATATTTCATTTTGGAAATCATTAATAACAATAAAAAAAGTAATCTAATTCTTACCATACTCAACCTAGAACAGACTTGTTTTTTGCAATATTTTTAAAAGAAGATTTGTGTGGCCTCTGATCTTATATTATCTTCAAGCCAGCGTTTTCTATAAATTTATTTTTCCAAAGAAGCGAAACTAACCTTGAATCAAATATTTTAGTGCCTTCATACCTTTGATTTTAATGCATTTCTTTATGAGGTTTTTATGCAACAAGGATAAGGTTTAAATAATGATTGTTGAAAATTGAAATTTGTTAGAAGGCATGCTTTATTTAAAAAAAGTGAAATGAGTTGTAACCACAGTGGGGAATCAGGTGACTCAAATTTTCGATATTTTTCAATAAATCTTGACAGACTTTTTTGAAGCAGAGAATGCTGAAAGTGGAAAATCTTTTAAACATCTTCTGATAAAAAAGTTATTGACGACCAAGTAATTTTTTTACTTGGTCGTCAATAACTTTTTTATCACCAGATTTGTAAAAGATCTACCAGATTCAACAGATTCCTGGCATTTTCCAACTTTTTCTGCTTCAAACTGAGTTAAAATTAGGTATTAATAGAATTATTGGCAATTTTCTGAAATTGATGCTCCTCGTGATTCTCCTCTGCCGTGTGCAACTTTAACTGAAATAGTGCTATGTTAATGAACAATTATTTTGTGTTTTTCACATACTAACAATACACAAAATAATGTTTTATATGTTATATTAAATATAAAACTTAAATTAAAAAACAGATTAATTATAGAATCTCAAGGTGTTTTTTTCATTAATCCCATTTTAAACAAATAAGCATTTTGACAAATCTTCAGCCAAAGTACAATTGGTAACATGTTGGAAAGCTCATTCATTTGAAAGGAAATAATTGTAACTTAAACAGTGATCCAGTCTTATATTAAGTTTACCATTATATGTTTTAGTTCAAATGAGACCTATGTGAGACAGTAGATGGAGGCTAGAAAAGGATGTGATGGTAGTACTTGAGAGAGAAATACCAGGAACCCATTGTTGGGTGCTCCAGCGGCTGCAATATAATTGAAAAATTGTTGAAAGCGGCATTAAACTCCATTCAATCAATCAATCAATGTTTTAGTTCAATGGGGACTAATTCTATTCTTAAAGAATGGCCCTTGAACACTCTATCCAGATATTTCACGTCCCTGACAGAAAGTCAGTAGCTAAATGACTTAGTTCAATAGTCATAAAATATATCACTGTGAGCTAAAATCAAATGACCAATCACATCACTCATTTAACATAAGGGATCTCCAAGTTTACAGGTCAAATGGGAAAATTTAGCTTGTCAGGAGCATAGCCTATTCATTCATTGATAGATATTTGAAAGAAATTTTCAGATAGCTCGAAGGTCAAGTACACAATTCAAGATCAAATGATAAAATAAGGCTTATCCAGAGCTATGGTCAAATTCTTGAGGGCTCGACAGCAGTTATCTATAGCAACCACTACACCTAGTTTTCAAAGCTTAAGGTAATCTGGGCCGAAGTTTATTAAACTTTTCTCATTCTCAACTCAGATTTTTCTCAAATTTCAACTTTAGCTTAGAGCCCTAATTCTGTTGTATTACTAATATAAATGTATGAACATAGAAAATAATATTAATAAGCAAGAGCGATGGATTTCTGACACTCTCTATGGTTATTTATAAATTTGAGATTCAACATAAGTCTTTGCTGGTGAAAATGAGAGGAATATTATAATTTTTGTCATAACAAATTCTCTAGATGACCATCGCCGTTTTTTCACAACCCTTGGTTTAATTTCTTAACCCTTTGCTGTTTAATCCCTGCTTTTTACGTGCCTGTGATTTTATGATTGAGAAAACATTGTGAAAAAAGAAGAAATTGCTTCTGACAAGCAATTTCTTCTTTTTCCACACTATTTTCTACCCTACTGAATGGTTATTTTTCAAATTAGATCCACTTTAAATTCTCGTCTGCAAAAACCTTTGAATTTGGATGGGTCCAAAATTTTGAAAAACAGGAAAGGGTTAAGGCATAATATTAGATAAAATTTAGACTAATTGTACCTGTCAGCTCTTAGGCTAAGGAAACCAACTGAAAACTCCAAATAGAATAGGCAACAATTTATTGACAAAATCTTTACAAAGTTTATATTGATGACATAATATGAATGTACAACTTATTTCAATCTCATAATCATTCTATATATATGCAGTTGTCACATGAAATATACAAACATATTACTATTTCAAGTTATTGCTATTTAAATTATAGTTGGTAATCTTATTTACAAATCTGAACTCTCACTTAAAAAGGGACCATCTGGGTATTGCGTAAATGTCGACATTAGTCAGACTATGCAGACTGATTGGGGTCAAAACTTATCGCAATTCACTAATTTTCTTAATCTAGAATGATCAATCTACCTTCCCGTGAAAGAAGTTTGGAATACGACCCCTGGTCGTTCACCTATACAAGAATCAATCTCTTTTTCAAATGTCTATTTTGGAGTTTCCAGATGGTCCCTTTTCGCGTGATGGTTCACAAATATGAATTACAATACCCCCACGCTGTGTGTGTGTGGGGGGAGGTTAATACAACCTGCTTTCAAGGAAATCAAGCACAATCGATTGTGCCAGAAATGGAGTCCCACATTTAGAGCTGGGAAAAGTAATAATTTTGTACCCGAGATCTCGTTACTCGCGGGTACTTGAGTACCCGATAATTACTGTATATATATTTATTTTTATCGACTAAAATCAAAGGCAGGTCCAGACGGTCTGTAAAGGGGGTTCGAACATACAAATTTCGAAATGGTTCTATGGGGCCCAGGTGTTGCAAGAATGTCTTAAGCAAATAAGCAGGGAGGGAACATAGTGCTAATACGATAGTCGGGTAACGGAGAATGGTTAAGGACCGTGATAGGAGTGTTACTCTTCCAGATACTTGAGTACTTTAGTACTCGTCCAAGCTCTACACACATAAACAAATAAATCTTATCTAATCCATGTTTGGGGTGTTTGCCCTCTGTTATTAATTTTTGCTTACCCGCATAAACCAATTAATCGTATCTAATTATCATTTTAAACTTGGGGTGTTTATATGTCGGTGCTGTTAAGTTTGCATACCCGCATAAACCAGTGAAACGGGGGTGTTTGTGATATTAATTTTTGCGTACCCACCTTAACCAGTGAATCCTATCTAATCCATAGTTCAAGCTTGGGATGGTTACTTGTGTTATTAAATCCTGCTTAATATTCTCGGGGACTGTAGCCCAACAAGGAGTATGTTGAACTAAAGCTTAGAAATGTACCAGCCCTGCTTTTAAGATGAAAAAAAGTTTAACCACGTTTTACACGTACTCTAACGTGCAAAGCAAGGTATAATTCTTAAACGATTGCCAAAGTTTTCAAATCCAGGCTTTCGGGTAGATACTTTGTCTGAGAAAACAAGTCATGGATGGACAAATATCTTTAAAAAGTCTTATTCGAGGTATCTACAATTTTTAGGTCACCACCACGTCATGGCATTTTTATTTGCAAGAAATATTCAATTGTACATCAATTTTGTGGGTATACGTGTGAAAGAATCTAAAAACCTCAATATTTCAATACTCCTATTGTATGGAGAACCACATATTAGTGTCTTGAGAAATTGATAGTGTCTGTTATCTTTTGGGAAGGAAAGCTCTGTGGACAATGAAGAATATACTCTTAACAAGCAATTTCTTCATTTTCCACAATATTTTCTATATCCTTTTTTTCATGGCAGTCAAAAAGTAGGATTATGTGGGGTTGAAGTGGTTGGGATGAAAGGCTTGTTGCAGAGACTATCGTTACAGTAGCAAATATTTTCAATTTTCTCCGTTCCTCGATGGCAATCCGTTGGCTTGGCCGTCTGCGAACAGCCTGCATAGCTATGTAAAGTTTCCCCTGAAATAAGAAAAAAACATTGTGAGCTGTCATGCGGAAAAGGGGCATTAAGGGAACACCCCAAAATGAATATTTCAAAAGGAGATTTTATCCAGCAGAGGTAAGAAATATTCAGCTTCGAAAGTAATTATATGAGAATGTATAAATTGACAATTACTGATTAACACTTTCCTGTTTTTCAAAATTTTGGACCTGTCCAAATTCAAAGGTTTTGCAGACGAAAATTTAAAGTGGATTTAATTGAAAAATAACCACTCAGTAGGGTAGAAAATAGTGTGGAAAAAGAAGAAATTGCTGGTCAGAAGCAATTTCTTCTTTTTTCACAATGTTTTCTCAATCATAAAATCACAGGCACGTAAAAAGCAGGGAATAAACAGGGAAGTGTTAAGACTATGGTAAAGATGCGTCACGGACACGGACAAACCTGGCAAATAATGCTATCTACCCAAACAAATTTTGCACATGGCATTACTACTAACTGTGACGAGTTATTAAGAAAGTCTTACATAAATGTAGGAGCTAGGCTTCGGACAAAACCAATTTTATCGTTTGGTCTTCAGATAAGACATTGACTTCGCACATATCCCTTTTCGCTTGACGGGTGACAATTTTGTTATTAGAGAAATGCGCCGGACTAGAGAGGGACATGCAAACTGACACCCACGCACGCATTCATACACGGACAGATGCAACTCAATCTGTCCAATTGTTCGTCGCCAATTCCGTCAGAGGTATAAAATTGCATAAAAACGAAATATTCAACCTTAGTCAGCGAGCGCAGTCTGGTCAGGATCATACTCCAATCATGTGGTCTTGTAAAGCCATTATGACCTTAAGTATTTTTCTGTAATATATATCTCCAGTCGTGGTATGTACGAAACATCTGCCAAGAGCTATCAACGCTGGATATAGACCGTAGTCCATATAATGACAGTGATCTAGATAAGGGGTCGCCTAGGGAAGAGTAATACTTTTTTAAGCTCAGCTGTTTTCGAAAAAAAAAACGGGGTACTGTGATCACCTTGACGTCGTTGGTGTTGGCTTACAAACTTTAAAACCTAGATCATTTATATGTTGTTATTGAAGATATCTTATGAAACTTGACATGTTCGTTCACCATCACAAGAGCTACCACGACGATCAAGGGGGATAACCCTGGAAGTATTTTGTAATACTATTATGTCCTTACGACTTATATCTTTTGCATTATCCAACACCTCAAGCCGAGCGTTGCACCCGTACGCGGTGCTCTTTCAAAAGATACCCTCAATCAGTGTCCGTGTATTGACGAGTGTGAAAAAGCACCACTTACTTTGAAGCCACACGACAACGCAGGATCCCGGACATTCCATAATTCCAACACCGTGACCGCCTGTCGTAAAGAAACACGAGAGGCCGTATGTACCTACAGTATTGATAAAAAAAATACGTGACATAATACCAACATTATGAAATGTGCGTGAGCAGCCTGGACAGCCGCATACTGTAAATATTAAGTTACTTGATGGTCTACATATACTTTGAGACCATATCTATCTACAAAACGCATGGCAAAGACTCTGGTCAGATTGTGTGGATGTACAGGCTGGTCAGAGTCTTTGCTTTGCGGTTATTTGAAATTGTTGGAAAACAAACGCACTGGCTCATATGTGACCCGTCACGTGAAAGGGGGCGAATTTGGGGAATGGGCAATAATTGACTGAATCATTTAGGTTTCTTATTGTCTGGCAAATTAGTTGAACACCTCCATGTAAAAAGTTACATGACTGCGCAGTTATATTGTAGGGTTGTACACAAAAAAGTCCCAAAAGGAAGAATTTTCATCATGATGATATAATTTTATTTTGGTTGAGACCATCAATATCCATGCATTCAGATTGGCTGAAAATTTCATTTTATTCCCCAAATGAAAACAATTTTAGTACGCAGCTATTTTGTAAGCTTGCAAACAAAATAGTCCTATAAAAAAATCTATCTTTTTCAGTATGAAGACATCTTAACATTCTCGCTTCAAAATATAAAAATATGAGAAATGAAGAGAGCATTCATTAAATTCATTCCCTCGTGAAATTTTTCAATAACATATCTACTTTCAAGCTTTATGGTGAGAATAATTTTGAATTTATCATCACGTGATACTAAAATTCTATTCATACTTTTCTACGAATTCATGTTCATACAGTGTGATTAGGTTTTTATCTTTTTATTCTTATTATCATTATTTTTACCACAACGGATTCATAAAGTATTTTCTTCATTTCCTATCCCCCTTTATTCTTTTCAATGTATATTACTGCTGTAAATAGAGCTTTAGTAGATTGTCAGCCTAACGACCAACATCGGCCCGCACAGACGTGTTGTTTGGTCCTAGTCTATACTTCCTGCCTTCTACTTAACGATTGTTGAAAAAAAAATCGACCATAACTGGTTAAAATGTCCCTGAAACGGTATATGGTGGAAAGATAATTTTAATTTAACAGGATTAATATTACGGTGGTGGGCCCGTAATAGTTCCGCAACATTTCGGAAGTAATGAACTTAAACAATGAATCAAGGTTTCCAAATGATTTTATTTGGAAACCTTGGTAAACATTTTGAAAGATCATGTGTTCGGAAATGTTGCGGAATAATTATGGTTCCTCTTCCTTAAATAAAAGAACTGTGACATACCTTCTAATACGTTAAACACCAAAAATAAAACTAGGTAATTCGAAATTTTCTTCATGGCTCCTTTACTTCTTTACTCTTGCAGAAAATAAAGAGAACACCAGCATTCCAAAGTCCAATTTCCAACAAAATCATATCTTCGTGAACAAAAATAAAGGAACTTCAAGGCTGGTGATGATAATTTACATTTAGTTCAAGTGGTTGACTCAGGATCATATCGTCGGTGTAGTTTATAAACCTCGTAACTGCAGCTTATATAAAATGCGCACAATTTTGTTTTATGATACTCATTGAACCGGTGATGCCTTTACTGAGTGTATGGTCATTTGATAAAGCATTTAAAACGATTTTTATGTCTTCTTTCTGCAAATACAATTCTAACGGAAAAATTATATGGTGTCGAGTCAATGTTGTCTTAAAAACATACCATTTTAAAATTGTTATAATATCAAGAATAAACAACTTTTGAACGAAAATTTGCTTTTGGTTTAGGCACTTTTGATAACGGTCGTTTTACGAAATTGATCGTTAACTTAGGTTGTTGTTCGATCAAGATCGTCTTATGATTCACCTCGATCAAAATAATCCAAAATCATTTAGACAGGACTCCTTTGATTAAAACCCAATACTCCCAACATTCAAAAACGTTCCAAATCGTTCAAAAACGCTTCAAAATCGTTCATAGGGTTCAACATTTCATTCAACTCGACGAAAATTATTGCACAATTTATTTTCGAATTTGGAATTCAAAGAGAATGATTAGCCCGAAAAGACACTCAAAAAGGGAAATACGTTTTTTCAAGGGATGTAATACATTATCGCTATTTTCGTCCCATTTGGACGAAAATAGCGATATGTATTACCTCCCGGCTAAAATTTCATTCAAAACACGCTCCACACACTCACTTAACATCATTCTAAAATCGATCCAAAATCATTCACCTTGCGTCACAATGTTATTAACCGTGCGAACCAAAATCATTTCATCGTTGTTGTGCAACCAAAAACGTCGTATCTACTACAGCTTACATAACATTTTAGTCGCCTAACATTGCTGAAAATTTGATGGTTTGTTACTCGTCATGACACAAGTGAACTTCAGAAACTTTGGATAAATGTGTTCTTGAGGAACAATGGAATGTTCTTTTTTTCCCCTCTCTATTCTAAAAGAAAATGGGGGGAAATGCAGACATCGGGTTATTTTTTCCCTTGATTTTATTATGTTATTTTATCTTTTTGTACATCATATGCATTATGTCATATACAAAAGCTAATTATCTAAACCGTTTAGGTGTTAAATATTCAAACAAAGATTATATAAAGCAAAATCACAAGAAAACGAAAAATATATGCATTATGTCATATACAAAAGCTAATTATCTAAACCGTTTAGGTGTTAAATATTCAAACAAAGATTATATAAAGCAAAATCACAAGAAAACGAAAAAAATGGTAAAACGAAAAACCCAGGCGTTAACGGGAGAAAACGTGGATTAACACATTCTCGTGAAATATTTTTCATATCAGACATTACCAGTTTTTATCCTCTATGAATTATCATTTTCGAGAAGCGCTTTGATCATCATCCGCGATCGGATAAATGGTTAACGTTTTTAGCTCATCTGAATAACGTGCTCAATGCGAGCTTTTTTATGATCTTTGAATGTCCGTTGTAGTTGTGATTTTGGTAGCTTCCTAACATCAATACCCCGTCTTGTGCCAACCTCTTTCATCGCACGATCACATATTTGACGCAATCAAGAAAACCCATTTTTCGCAATATTTCTTCAATGTGTATGTATGTACTTTTTTCCTCAATAAGGTAGTGGACCCGTAATAGTTCCGCAAAATTTCGGTGCTAATGAATTTTCACAGTGTTGACCGAGGTTTCCTAATGAAAATCATTAGGAAACCTCGTTTAACACTGTTAAAGTTCATCATCTCTGAAACGTTGTGGAGCTATTGCACGTCCACTACCTTAATTAAAAATGGATTTGTCGTCTGCAACATTTTATTGTCGGATCAGTCTAGAATTCTGACGTCTGAATATGGATTAAATCGTCGGGGGATCTACAAAAGGCTTGTTGCAAAGAGGTTCGTTACAATAGCAAAAGTTTTCAATCTCCTCCTTTCCTTGGTGGCAATCTGTTGGATGGACTGACGTTGAACACCCAGCAAAACCGCGTAAAAGTTGCCCTGAAAAGTAATTATCATGCAATAAAGCCTGTATTGATCTGATATCACCTGTCTGATAACATAACATGATAACGACTTTACTTTTGAAGAGACCGCTTGACTTGTAGAGAAATAGTTATGCAGAAACCGAAAATATTGTAAAAGAGAATCACTAACTTTGAACATACAGCATTATAAAGAGACGAAGATAGGCCTACCGTTGAAAAGATTGCTTACTTTGTACCTACATTGTATAGTGCGGTTTTATTGACTTGAATCTGACCCCTGCTATTTAGATGAATAAAAATCTGATTATTCCTACTCGACTTTGCACGTGCTTTCATAGGAATGAATAACAAAAGATATTGAATGTATTATACATTTTGTTAATTGATAAAATATATCGGTAATTGTTATTTAAGCATTTTTTCCATAGAGGTCAAATTCGGGTCAAATTAACCAGGCTATAATACTCATAATGCATGAAACACAGATACCGTTTTTGGGATCAATTACTTTGTACCAACATAAAAATACAGGAACTGGAGATGCCGTTAGTTAAGAGAATCACTTATTTTGCACCTTAACTATAACACGGGCTCCGAAGATACAGTGAAAGAGATCACTTACTTCGTATACATCTATTCAATGAAGATAACGAATATACCTTTAAAGAGAACCACTTACTTTGTACCCAAACGACAATACAGGAACCCGGGCATTCCTTCATCTCTACACCGTGACCGGGTATCGTGACGTAACACTGGAGTCCACGTGTGCCTGCATTAAAATGAACATGTGCTTGGTGCATATTAGAGAAGGTATTCTGCGTTAATAATGAACTGGCAGGGTGGGGCTTAGCCGTGAAGTTATTTGGCGAGTTAACTTTTTGGTGGACGTTTACGTTCACCAGTGTTAATACCACATTTGAACAATCCTGTCAGATGTTAATAGGTTTTCAAAACAGTAGTACTCATTAAGATTCAATTTACTCTTTTTGAAGAATTGTAACCGTCTGACAACTATGCATTTCAAAAATGGAGTGAAACAAGGAATCTACGTAACTTGTTGCAACCTCAAAGACATCTTTTTAGTGTGAAATCATATTCAATTCTGAGATCGGGTGAATTTTTTCCTTGCGTAGAACTACTTTTCTGACAGAGTGAGTAATTTGCCCCTTATTTCCCAATGATCAATGGGAGGTCACTCATGAAATGAAATTACTGGAATGGCAACTTCCCCTGACATTACTAGTGTATATAAAACAAAGGCAAATTAAAGGAAATATCGGTATACACATGAATACGGATACAGTCTGAGCAGGTAAAGTAAAGCATTCAGGCCATGCGATAAAGGTTTGTGCAAAGGGGTTTTACTTTACATTTCAACACACGAAAGCCAAACTCGAGACGAGTGTATGCATTTTTTTACGCGTTTATATGAACACTTAACCTTTCTTTTCTTTGAGAATGAAAAGCGCGGAACAATCAATTAATATCCTTTTATAGAACTTTTATCTCCACCGGCCGAAGGCCACTGGGGATATTGTCATGGCGTTGTGTCCGTCGTCCGTTCGTGCGTCCAGTCGTAAACTTTTTCTCTAAAAATCTTCTCCTCAGAAACTACTGGATGAATTTCAATCAAACTTCACAGGAATGATCCTAGGGTGACCCTCTTTCAAAGTTGTTCAAGAAATTTAGATCCAATGACAAATATGGATTTAATGGGCGTGGCTTATTTCCAAATATTGTTAAAAGCGGGTTTTCTCAGATTCTAATTGATGGATACCAATTAAATTTTACCTGAATGATCCTTAAGTGGCCTTTTATCAGTCTATAAAAAAGTATCACCGGAATGATCTTTTTGGGTAACCCTTTATGAGTCTACCAAAATTACTGTGATCGGATGAAAAATATGTATTTTATGGGCAGAGGTAATTTCTCAATATGTAATTTTGTGTAATCTTTGAAAACCATTTTCTCAGAATGTTATGGGTGGATATCAATAAAAATTCATTGGTATGATCCTTGGGCGACCCCTTTATCATGTAGCCAAAATTATTATCATTGGATGAAATATATGTTATGTTTTTTATTAGCGGAGGTCTTTTCTCTATATGTTATATAGTGGAAACTCTGAAAATCATTTTCAACACCAGAAGAATCCAAAATATCTAAAAATCTAGTCAAAACTTTTCTTTTTCTTTTACAAGAATTTGAAGCCTGTGGAGCGACCCAAGCCATTCATAGCTTTCTAGTTTATGCAGATAACACCATAATTTTTAATAATGAGATTACGGAGAACTGATTAGCATTACAATATAAGAATAATAACCTAGATCATCTAATTGTCATTTCTTTACTTTTATAACAAATGGATCGGAGAATCACTGTTTAAAGTACACCGGGAATAATTCCGAAAGTTATCGAAACCTTGTAATTACAGGACTTTGTTGACGGTCGACGATATATGTTGAGAAACGTTTATCTGAAGCAAGATACGGTCAGGTCATTTTCCTTTTTTCGTAATTTTACATGTAAAATTTCTCTTTTCTCCACAAATGGAGGAATCACTCTAGTATGCCAACAGAAACGTCCACCATCAGTACTTTCAGTGCTTTGATTAACATTTGGGTTCAATGAAAAGTTAGTCGTCAATAATTAGTCGTGAACGCGTGCAAATAACTGTTTCCTAAAACCAAACGGCTTAGGGAACACATTTCATCGTTAGGTTACCAAAGCCTCGTAACTTCAGCTTGGGCAAGCTGAAGTTACAAGGCTTTGATAACCGACCTACGCTTTACGGTCTCAAGTTAATTATGTCGACTATCTTTAGAAGTAAATAATAATGAATAGAGGCTGATATACCTTAACCTTAAGTACATCGACCCGTTACTTAGGCTCTGCCCTGCCAAAGGAAAAATCGGGGATTATAACGCCAGTCTAAAACATATGAGTTATCAAGGCCGTATATTGTTGGTAATCATAGTAATTATTGAAGTCGTCTCGACTAGATGACTTCAACCTGTCTCCACAATTGAAGGTTTGTGTAAGAGGTGCAGGTAAGATTGGGAAGCGCCTGTCCGAAACCTTTCTCATTCAACAAAATCTTATAACGTTGGTACTCGTTGAAATCGTCTCGATCAAACGATTTCAATGGGTGACGACCATGTAAGGCTTTTGCAAGAGGTGCACATAAGGGAGCATAACGTCGGCCATAAATCTATATTTTCCATTAAAATGTTATATTGTGGGTACTCATTCGAATCGGATTTCTTTTTTAAATAAGTGAGACTCGTTACGCTAAAAGGGATCATCTGGATAGCGCGTTAAGTGTTGATCCTTGTCATACTGCGCGAACTGCACAGACTGACTAGGGTCGAAACTTTCCTCAATGTGCTTATTTTCTGAATCTAGAATGATCGATCTACCTTCCAGTGAAAGAATTTTTGAAATGCGACCTCTGGTTGTCTTATGCTGGACCCAACTTATTTGATTTTATTTCGTAAATGACATTCACGTTGGCATGATAAATGACACCGTATTTCCATACAATAATCAACAGCTTATTTGTGAAAGGGAGTTAAAATATTCACGTGTGTGGCTTATAATAAACAATAGTCCTGGTTAAATCCCGATTTCAACACTTTTGCTATTATATCGCGGCTGCTGTTGCATCCGTGGATTCCTGTTGTTTCTCGTACCAATACAAACACAACTCGCCAATGGGTCGATAATCGAAGACCTATGTGATATAGCAGCTGGAGGCTAGGAAAGGATGTGGTGGTTGTACTAGTGAGAGAAATACCAGGAATCCAGTGTTAGGTGCTCCAGCCGCCGCGATAAAATTAAAAAATGTTGCAATCGGCGTTAAACTCCATTAAATCAACCATTCAACAAACGCAACATTTCCGTCGAGACACCGGCTGCCAATCCCACTTCGGCATACTACATGTACTTATTTTTCGCCAATCGTTGGGAGACAAATTTCGCTTGTCACAATAACTATATCAAGTGTCGGATGAAGTTTACCTAGCTGGCATCCAACTATCGATCCCAGAATTGAAAGCCCAACGCGTTTCCGATTTAAATAGCCGAGCTAGGCTTTATCATGGGCGAACATCACCGCGTCTTCGACATTAACCCTTTTCTTCCAGACATGTCAAGAAATCAAAGTAATTGACAGAAAATCTTACCGGTTATCGAAGTAAACACCAAAAACAAAACAAGGTAACCAGGGAACATCTTCATAGTCTCGTAGTAATTAGTTGACTTGAAATTTATTATAGATTTGAAAAGAAAAATGAATTCTTTCTTTATGTCCGTCTGTTCTCATGGGTTTCGCAGAATGAAATTGCGTTACGCCACTAAAAAAGAGGAATACCAGCCCAACGTATAAGATGAAATAATTTCGAAACGTTTGAGAAATGTTACCCCGCTTTATGGATACAACTCTTAATCCTGCGCAAACATTTTTGCATTCTGAATGCAAGGAAGAAATAAAACATCTTAAAGAGAGCGCGGGCCATATACGATCGGTACTTTAAAATTGCAAGATAGTATTGTTGAATTACAATTCCATACTTTCCCTGTATGCAGGATATCAAAACGTTAGCGGTCGTTTAAAACTTAAACCCCGTTTTACACGAATACTTGCGTGAACAGTAGTTCTCCAGCATTAACGTTCTGGAAATTTTATCGGCCCGAGAAAATAAAGTAAGTGCATTTTTTTCTACTTTGGTCAGACCGCGCTCAGACTGGCCATCTCTGATTTTATAATCATTATTTTTATTGTTCTTTCTGAGATCTTTTTTCGCGTGACGGGTCACATTTAAATTAAAAGAATCCCTTTAAGTGGATGCTAATAAAAGACAAGGGTATGTATGTAGCTCAAGTTGCTGACTCAGGATCATACGTAGGGCCTACACATGTACATAATGTGTCAAGAGTGCTGGATAGTTGATGAATCGCTAACCCCGCCCGTTGACCTCCGTCTTGCTACACCCTTCAATTACTCTAAACGTCGTTTATTCCCAAAAATTTAATACGTATGTATCAATTATTCAAAGACAAAATCGACATAAATATGTCTTTACTCTACCCATTTACATACAGAAAAAGAAATATGACCAAGCCTTGGTTTTTACATGAACATCGATGAAAAGGACCGAAAAAATACAATCAAGTGAAGAGAATGTTATACGTAGAAAACTGTGTAGTGAGCGTTTTTATACGCATATATAGCATCAATATTGAACTGGTGAGAAAAAACCAGGAATCCATTGCCAGGTGCTCCTGCCGCCGCGATGTAACTGAAAGATTGTTGAAAGCGGCGTTAAACCCCATTCAAACAAACAAAAAAAAAAACAAACTACCGCTACGACCCTGCCTTTGGATCTAAGGAAAATTGCGGGCGTTTATATAAGCGTTCTCAATTCCAAGGGCCCCTTTATATGAATTTATCTTATATTAGTATGTACAATTTTTAGTTCCCATAATATTGTTAAGGTTCATGTAAAGTGATTGAGGCCCAATTTTAAGGACAATCCCTTTGCTAAGAAAAAGCAGTATGCCAAGGTTAATCATATATAGGCCTAAAAATGGAGCTATTTATAAGCACAAGCAGTTAAGCAACATAAAACTGCCGTAGCTATAGCGGTCTTGACAAAACATTGAGGAAAAGGATCATTTAGTACAGAACAAGCAACTGTATGAATGCCTGATAAAATTTGTCCATATTTTAACAAAGTACAGTCTAAAGTACTACCCAGGTACTACTACAACCGTTGGTATAAGACTCTGGCCCAAAACGTAGCTATGCAAGTAATTTATTTTGACTTGTTCTATAAACACATATGTCATATAGATGTCATTCTAATTCTGTAAACATGTAGATTTGTGTAAGGTGTAGTTTGTTATCACAACATACATGGACATCAATAGTCTATATACATGTAATGTTTTTTTAGTAATATATCAATTTCTATTTCACGAAATGATAAATATAAAGTATTTTTTTCTAGATCATTGAATTAAAAAATATAATTTGAAATAAATCGCCGAAAATATTTTTCAATATGATGGTGTGATGTTGTACCATACCTAACATCTACAAGTATTTTAAAAACAGACCAAACCGGTTTAACATGTATGTTGACAAAATAAATGGAAATTGATTGTTTCCAAAGAGCCTTTTTACACTGAATTTCATATCTAAGGTTGTAGTAGTACCTAGTAGGAACATTTGTCTACTTTCTGATTAAATTTAGACAAATTTTATCCAGCCGTAATGAAGTTGTTGGTTTTGAATAAAATATCCCTTTTCCATTATGGTTTGGCTACTCTGTTATGAGATTGGGCTTCTTATTTTGTGCAACTGCTTGTGCTTATCTACAGCTTAAATTTGATATATTGATTAGCTTGGCAAGCCGTCTTTTTTGTAAACAGAAGCAGCATCAAATTTGGTTCAAAAAACTCTTTACATGAACCTTAAACACATTACTGGCCCATCATTTAAGATGGAACATGTTCGTAGAAAATTTGATAAATGTTACCTCGCTTTGCACGTGCAAAGCGGGTAAAATTTCTAAACGTTCGAAAAGTTTTGCATCTGCAACACAAATAAACCAATTTTAGACTTATCCGATTTCAAATCAATATATGACAATTCTTACTTGATGAAATTTTCAAAATTGTGTTTTTGGGAATAAAATGTAGTTGTCAATGGGAAAATTGTCCACAATATTTCTGAGGCCTTTTCTTTCAGGGGCGTCAAAAAGTGGCATTGTGCGAGAATTAGATAGATTGCTAACACATGTGGCAGAAACAAAGATTAAGTGGACATTCTGCAGAAAAATCTTTTATTATCGAATCTTATGTAGTTTGATCCAATAAGAATCGTCTAAACAGAATGCGAACAGAATAATATTCACTATTCATTAAGAATTATAAATGCGACAATCTGTAATATCTGTCAACATGGCCTGTCTAAATTATCATGAAATATTGTATAAAGCGACCATTTCCATAAGCGACCATTTCAGGTGGATACACCGATTCAATCTCCAAGTCAAAAGTCAAACGAAATGACGTTACAGTGGTTCATATTCAGTTTGCGCCATTGCTGCACTATCCGCGGAGGGAGCCTGGAGGTACAAATGGCTTATTGCATAAATTCTCATTGCAAAAACAGACGTTTTCCAATTTATGATTTCCGGGTTGGCAGTCCATTTCCTTCACCGTTTGTAAACATCCTGCAAAACTGTACAGATTCCCGCCACCTGAAGGTAAAAACTGAACATATGTGAACTCATCAGGCGAAAAGGGGTCATATAAAAGCTACATATAGAAGGGGGTTTTGTATTTTAGACTCAAGTATTTCATTAGCCCTTGCTTAAATCCTATCTTGTAGGTACTCATTGAAATTGTCTCGACGAGACAATTCAAATGAGTACCTACAACAAAGGATTTCATTGAGAGATGAAAATATAAGGTTGGTCCGAATCTAGAATGACTAATCCTTCCTATATGAAAAATCATTTGAAATGCGACCTCCTGTTGAACAAATCCCTTTTTCAAATATCTATTCATAAATGTATACATGTGAACAAAGCATTTCACACTATGAATGCCGCGTTTTTCCATGACGTAGAAAACTATTTCCAAGCAGGCTTTTCATATGCCCCGATATTTGATTGTGAAATATGAGAGACAAATATCCAAAGAAAATTCCTATGAACAATCATATATATATATAAAAAAATCATTTCAGAGATTTTTTTTTGAAATTATGCTTTACGACAATATCTTTGGCTGATTCGACGGCCCATGGCATGCAACTTTTTCTCTAAACCAAACTTCAAGAATAAAAATCACAGACCATGTCTCCAGGATAATTCCTATGGAGTTTGGTTGAATACTGACAAGTGGTTTCGGAGAAGATCTTTAATACAATTCACCATATTGGGTCATTTTTGTGACTCGAAAGCCTGAATTGTCAATTTTATCATACCGATCTGGATTGAAAGAAGGCATATGGAAGAGCATGTGCTCAGCACCATTCTAGTGCATTTTGGTAGAATACATACCAGTAGTTTAAGAGATCATTTTTTCTTTCACAATTATTCAATTTAAGTTGATTCCATCAGATTTCGCGTATTCTGATTGGCTGAAAAATTGTTTTTATTTCTCAATGAAATTAATTTTGATAACGCAGCTATTTTGTAAGCTTCCGCAAAAAAGTAGTCCCATAAGAAAACTGCTTCATTGTTGTCAAATCTTTACATTTTTTGCTTCAAAGTATTAAATTATAAGATATGCAGAGCTAATTTGTTGATTTCATGAAGATATGAAACTAAAAACCTAATCACACTAATGTATGAATGCGCTTCGCGTATTCATACAGTTTGATAAGATTTTTAGTTTCATAGCTCATTGAAATCAACAAACAATCTCTTCATCTCTTAAATATGACATTTGGACCAGCCATTTTTTCTAGACTCGATAGCTTATGAATAGTGTCAATGTTGTCAGTCAGATCAGGATCAAAAGAAGAAATCTAAATAAACATGTCTCAAACACCATTAATGTGTAATTTTGTTGAATGCTATCGAGTATAGTTCCGCAAGAAAGAGTGAGGTCCGAGAAACCGTTATATCCTATCATTTTCAATGTAAAATTGATCTTTGATCACTCACTTGAAATTGTAGGTCTATAGTTTCAGAGACTTTTGTGTATATATATATTTCATTAAATGTTGCCATATTTTGGTAATCCGACAGCCCCTTTAGCCTATGTTATCAGCCCGATAAGGATAAGTTTGAGGAGCATGTCCAGTGTATTATTCCTGTGTAGTTTGGTTGAAATCTGCGAACTTGTTATAAGTACAAGTTAACGGATGAACGCACGTAGGTAGGACGCCGGGTAATAACATTATCAGCGCCGATGGACTTCCGCCAGGGAAGACGCTCGGACTTTTCCGTAAACTGGAAAGTACCTTGGAAGTAAGTGTAGTAATTTTGGGTCATTTTTAGGTAATTTGGCTTCAGGTGGTACTTCGGTTATTAAATACGCTTGAAGAAAATCGCATTTTTTCATTCTTCCCGATCGTCTGTAGAGAATTTTTGCACATATCATAATTTGAAAACAAAACGCAGAAAAACACTGTGTTTTGTTATCAAATTATCACATTCCCCTTTATTCTTTCGTTGATTTTGTTTTATGCAACGTCACACACACATATATATAATATATATATTTGGTGAGGAAATATATATATATATATAGACCTTATTTAAATTGAATATATATAGAAATATATATATATATATATATAAACAGATATATATATATAGTTCGCTTGCGACTAGGCCACCGAGGCAGTCAATTTTTAGTGGATTCATTGATATTTGTGACTTCATTAAACCACGTGCCTCGGTGGACTAGTGGTAAATGCATTCGACCCGCGACCTTGAGGTCCGTGGTTCGAGCCCCACTGTCGCCGGGTTGTGTTTATGGGCAATACACTAAATAGCCAGCCCCAGTTCACCCAGCTGTAAAAATGGGTAGCAGTGGGTTTAAACCTTTGCCTCTCTCTCGGGGACGTGAAAACATCAGGATTGAGCGTTCGAGAGCGATTCTATAAGCTTAAGCTTTCGTCGCAATCGAACTAAAATAAATTAGCATAAACTATAAACGTGCGTAATGACGCGCTTTCATTGCCGCGCCCTTATTATTTCCATAGTATCGCCGAGGGTTCTTCGGATTGGACTATTGGTATACTTACCAATCAGATACATGATCAGACACGACCCAGGACATTCCTTTGTTTCTAATTCGCGACCAGGCACTGTGACGTAACACTGGATACCAGATGCATCTAAATAAAACAGAAAAAGTTTCAGTTTTCCGGCTGAATTTATGTTTTGTTTCGAACTAATGTCTGGAACATGATGGTGCGATGAGAGAGTGTTTTGTGAATAAAAGAAAGGCAGTCCAATATCGCCAATTTTGTTCAGGATGAACACAATAAGCGATATTTATTACCTCCCTTTGATAAACATACATTCAAGTTCTATAGATACCATCCTATTTCTTTAACAATCAATGAAACGATTTTGATTACAATAATGTCAGTGAAATCGCGATTTTTACTAGCTATTTTTATTATGCACGCAGTTGTTGATCTTATCGTTTAAGTGATTATAGAGCGTTTTCAAATAGTTTGAGATAGTGTTCGAAATTAATGAATGAAGCGCTGAATTGGCGATTTAGAATGGTTTTGATTGAGAAGAGTGTAAATTTCAAGATGTTACTATCTGTATAACAAAACATCAAAGATATCACTAAATGGTGACGCCGACATCAACTCGAACCGCATTGGTTTTCATCGAAAGCAACAAAACTTAAAATTAAAGCAAGAAAAAGTCGACCGAAGGATTTAAAAATCTTACCTGGAATGGCTAGAAGTACCAATAATAAAACCAAGTTATTGGGAAACCTCTCCATGGGTTAAGATACTTCCGTAAGCATTTAAAATTATATCGGATCTTTCGAATTCCTCACCAAAGCTCTTAATTTCTGTATTCTCTTTAACAAATGTAAAACATCAAGCAAAGAAGGGCCATCTTGGAATTCCGCAAAATAAAAATTTGTAAATAGGAGAGGTCAACTAAGTGTTGAATTTTAAAGATTTTTTTTACATGAAGGTAGAATAATCAGTTTCTAAATAAGAATCGACCCTGGTCAGTCCGTGCTGTCCGCGCAGACTGAGAAGCGTCGATACTTTACAAGTCAGATGGCTCGTTTTTCTCAGGACGGGTCGCAGTTTCACCAGAAATATGCGACAAGTATGGTTAGATTTGAGATTACAAGTACAGAAAATGGATGTCTTGTTTGAAGGGGATTTTATAAAGCGGCAGATGGAGCACCTACCAGTGGTTTCTTGGTATTTCTTATAAAATCCTTTCCTATCCGCCAGCTGCTATCCATCAAAGGTGGGAGACGATAGTCGGAAAGGATGAATGCCGCCGTCGGGTATCGAACCCGGGACCTTAAGATTGATAGTGCGAGACGCTACCTATTGCGCTTTGACTGCACCTACAGCAAACAGTTGTCAAAACTTGTTGAAATTGTTTTCAAGCATAGAAAGCGCAATTAAGGTAGCAGACCCGTAATAGTTCCGCATTATTTCGGAGCTCATGATCTTTCAGTGTTGACCGAGGTTTCCTAATGAAATCAAAAGGAAACCTCGGTTAATACTGCTAAAGCTCATTATTTCGGAAACATTGCGGAACTATTAAAGGTCAACAACCTTAAGAGATTGCGCCTGTCATTAAAACAAGAGCACCACCTACGGGTGCCTACGCTCGGCTGTCAAGTGCTGGATGGTGGGAAAAAATATAAGTCGAAAAAGGGGCATAATTTGCACAGAATGCATCTAGAGTTATCCCCCTTGATAGTATAGGTTGCTCATTTGGTGGTGAACATGTGTGCCAAGTTTCAAGTGAATGCCTTCAGTAGAACCAGAGATATAACAAAATGTCAAAGTTTTCGCACGACGACGACAACGACACGGAGGCTTTCTCCGAAAACAGCCGAGCTAAAAACGATTTGCCATTTTGAATACCTACGGTATTTACCATTTTTGTACTTGGCAGGGTTTGTTGTGTTTCAAATGATCATTCTACCTTCCTGTAGAAATTCTTTAATCAAGACTTGTCCATCTCTAACGGATTTTTTTCACCTATTTATCTTGAGTTCTCAGATGGTCCCTTTTCGCTGAAGGTTGCAACTATGTACATGAAAATAAGATTTCTTTTTTTAGAACTTGTTGACCAAGAAAATAAGTACAAACAAAATACTTGACTTTCTGACCATCTTTGCTTATCATCACACTTTGTATGACTAGGAATGAAACCATTTACCTCACAACAAAATAAACGACGAGTAGTTGAATATTGTGTGATATTTCAGATAATTTTGTGTGTTGAATCACAGGCGTTGGGCCTTTAAATCAGCATATAATTATATTCATTCCATTTCTGTATTTTTTTTTCATTTTAGATTCCAAATTCATTTCTTTTATGATCACACTGCGCCTTAGCCCAGAAAGGATTAGTGCCAATGTGAAAATACAAGAAACCTATGGTTAGGTGATCCAGCTGTCGTCATGACTCAAATACTGCCCAAAGTGGCGTTGTTGCAATTAAACCAAGCGCATTGTTATTTAGAATGAAATGTTGCTCCCGACTGTGCAGGTACCTATGGACTGCTACTGAACTTCTTACGAAAAAACTCATCGTAAATCAAAATCACAAATCGTACATTGTGTTTTAATTCACTGTTAGATTCTGCCTTGCAATATCTCATCGGAATCGTCTTTAGAAGACGATTCAAATGAGATGATGCGTGGCAGAATTCCATATTTAGTTAATGCTGTAGAAGCAGCTTCTTTTTTTTTTTTACTTACGAAAAAAATTATCGCAAGATATTTAGTAAAACAGGCTCCTTATCTGCATATCTGTACGGGCACTTGCTGAAATTATGTGCTCAATGCTCAAAATATGCGTGCTACACAAGAGTCACTGCACTACTTCTATGTTTGGTCTAAAATACCCATGGAATTTCGTTATAATAGTTTTCATACTTAAAGTTCATTAAAGAGGTGAATGGTATTTTTTTAATTCATGTAGATTTTGTAAGACCAATTCACAATTTAGGAATACACAAAGCGTTCATGATGTAGTGGCATCTTTAGGGGCAATGGATAAGAACGCAAAGGGCCATTCTTAAATACATTTGCTATTAACTCTTTATGTTGTGGGCACTTAGAGCAATAGTCTTCTTGAGACGATTCTAAAAGGGGTCCATAACATGCAGTTTGCGGCAGCAATATTGAATTACTTAACATTTATCCTGTCGAATTTAAGAATTTGTTTTAAAGCAAATAGCAAATTTTTCTGACTTTCAACTAGCATGGCTCACGTTTTTCACACAGTAATTTAGTAGAAAGTTGAAGTGTAAACAAAGATCGGACAGTCTGACTGCATGTCTGTACAGACTTATCTTAGTCAATATTGGCTGTAGAATGGTAAGGAAAGGGCAAAAACTCTTGACACTTCATAGTTCGCTCCTAGAATGAATTGTTGTTTGAATGTCAAGTTTCAAGTAGTTGTCCCGAAAAAGTAACTAACCAGGTAAAAATTTGAAGGACAAATACGGCCACCGCCTACTTGAGCCTAGACTCAGATGTTGGGAGTTGGATAGTTGACAAAAACATCCAAGGCTTATAAGGAGCATAATTTGCAGAAATGTATCAAGAGTTATCCCCTTGATAATATATGTTGCTCTTTGGATAGTGATCACGTGTGCCAAGTTGCAAGAGAATGTCTTTAGGAGAAATAGAGATATCATAAAACGTCTAAATTTTCACACACTGATGATGACACCATCCCTGTGTTCACGATGTAAAAGCGTTTCACGAGCGCTTTGAGATGATACCCTGCTTTGCACGTGCACTTACATAAACAAGAGGACCAAGATGGTCCTAGATCGCTCACCTGAGTCTCTTTGACCCCTGGGACATCACATTAATTAGATAGGCAGATGTCAAAAAGAAGATAATTGCCTAAGATCAATACCATGGAACGTTTTCAGCGAAGAGAAAGACAGATATGCCTTTTTGCTCTTTAATTCTATGTAAAAAGGGATGCACCCGGGTGGACCCCAAATGTGACCACAGGGTCTTGATATGAACAAACTTGAAAGAGGTCTATAAGATGATGCTACATACTAAATATGAAAGCTGTCTGCCTTCTGGTTTCAGAGAAGAAGATTTTTGAAGGTTTTCCTATTTTCACCCGTCGTGCTCAGATGAGCTGAAAGGGATGCGCCCGGTTGGAGCCCAAATATGACCCAAGGGTCTTGATATGAACAAACTTGGTAGGGGCCCACTAGATGATGCTACATACCAACTAGAGGCGCTTGAGCGCCTGATTCGCTCCACAGGCCTGAATATCCAAACAATGACTATTAGAGGATGATAAAGCTGTTTAAATGAGAATTGAAGTGAATGAATGAGTGAATGTTTATTTCAAGTAAATAAGGGTCATACGCTGAAATATTTCTGCATAAAAAACTCATGATCAGTGAATAACAAAATTGACCTCTACCTGTTACACAAATATTTTTCATTTAATCACAATAATTTTGTGCAGTCTGATAATGGGTCACCCAAGGATCATTCTAGTGACATTTTGTTAAAATCCAAAACTAACAGAATGTTACTGCACAATATACTGGTGTTGGTCTGCAAAATTTTGATTGTATACACTACTAAAAGATGTTACTTCACAATTGTTTGTCATCAAAACAAAATTCTAACTAATGAATAATGATAGTAAGAAGTAAAATATTCAATCCAATATATTTATTTTATTCTGCCCAATGCCTTAGAGTGCAGTAAACTCAACTCTTTCTACCCCACTCTGAATGTCAGGAGGTCAGAACATCCTTTTACACTCTGTGCAGGTTCACCCTTCGTTCAACTAAACTCACCAATTCTGAGTGGGTATTCTCAGGCTACTTATTTCAACTAATGTTTCTATACATTTGAATTTCAACAAAGGTTTTGTTCCTTCTAATCTATAATCATTACACCTATTAAATTTAACAAGTCTAGAAAAATTCATCATTGAGAAGATACCAAAAGGGTGATCAAATATTCACTTTATATGTTATAATACCCTCTACCAATAAAAAAAATATGCTGTTCATCTAATCAAATATTTTTTTGCAGACTGATACAACTTCACAGAAATAAAATTTCCTTGATATCTAATCCATCTGTTTAACCTTTCAGGATAGTTTGTTTTACCCTATATATGAAGAAATGACCTCTGCCCATAAAAGACATATTTTTGATCTGATCACAATATTTTTTAATAGACTGATAAAGGATCACTAAAGAATCATTCTAGTAAAATTTGGTTGATATCTATCAATTAGGTTCTGACAAAATGATTTTCAAAGTTTTCACTATATAACATATAGAGAAATGACCTCCGCCCATAAAATACACATTTTTCATCCGATCACAATCATTTTTGCTAAACTGATAAAGGGTCACTCAAGTATCATTCATGAAAAATTTGGTTGATATCTATCGATTAGATTCTGAGAAAATGATTTTCAAAGTTTTCACTATATAACATATAGAGAAATGACCTCCACCCATAAAATACATATTTTTCATCTGATCACAATGATTTTTTGTAGGCTGATAGAGGGCCCCTCAAGGATAATACATGTGAAGTTTGGTAAATATCCATCAATTAGTTTCTGAGAAAAGCCACCTATTACCATATATGGAAATTAGCCACGCCCACTACAGCCATGATTTTCAACCGATTAAAAATCTTTGAAGGAATCTGATAGAGGGTCACCCAAGGAACATTCCTGTGAAATTTGATTGGAATCCATCCAGTACTTTATGAGGAGAAGATTTTTAAAGTAAAAGTTTACGGACGGACGGACGGACGGACGACGGACACCTCGCCATGACAATAGCCCGCTGGCCTTTCGGCCAGTGGAGCTAAAAATGAAGGCAGTGTGTCCTCTGGTTTTCGATTAAAGAAGATTTTGAAAGATTATCGCTCTTTGATTCTATATAAAAAGGGTTGAGCCCAGGTGGAGCCCAAATATGATCCTAGGGTCTTGATATGAACAAACTTGGAAGAGGTCCACTAGATGATGCTACATACCAAATATGAAAGCTGTCTGCCATCCAGTTTCATAGAAGAAGATTTTTTGAAGATTTTCGTTTTTTTACCCTTCATGCTCATAAGAGATAAAGGGATGCACCCTTGCAAAGCCCAAATATGACCCAAGGGTCTTGATATGAACAAACTTTGTAGAGGCCCACTAGGTGATGCTACAAACCAAATATTAAAGCTGTCTGCCATCTGGTTTCAGAGAAGAAGATTTTTAAAGATTTTCGCTCTTTGATTCTATGTAAAAAGGGTTGCGCCCGGGCAAAGCCCAAATATGACCCCAGGGTCTTGATATGAACAAACTTGGTAGAGGTCCACTAGATGATGCTACATACCAAATATGCAAGCTGTCTGCCTTCTGGTTTCAGAGAAGAAGATTTTTAAAGATTTTCAAATTTTCACCCTTTTTGTTAAGGGTAAAGGGAAAGTTAAGGGTGGATTTCATTTATTTGAACAACTTTGGTAGAGCTTGACCCAAGGAACATCCCTGCCAAGTTTCATCAAGATTGGCCCACTGGTTTAGGAGGAGAAGATGTTTAAAGAAATTGTGGACGACGGACGACGCACGACTGACGACGGACATTATATGATCCCAATAGCTCACCTTGAGCACTTCGTGCTCAGGTGAGCTAAAAACGAGGTATCATTTCGAAAGCGCTTTGCTAATGTTTTCATCCTGAACGCAAGGCATGTCTATTGCAATAGCTTGGGTTTTCTCCGAAAACAGACAAGCAATTGCAATACAAACAAGGCCAACATGAGAGAACCCTAAACATCTTTTTTTCCGATGAGGAAGAAGAAAGAAAATAGGAACCAACTTATTTCTTTTGTTTTATTATTCTTGTTTTACTTAATCTTAATTTCTGAAATGAATAAATGCAATTCATTAAAGATACATTGATATAAATCATCAGTTTAACAAGCATTAATTGGCAACATCAATAACAAGAATTAATTAAAGAATGAACATGCTATAAAATAAAAGAAGGGACAAAATTGTTAAAGTCTGCATTTAAGATGAAAATGTTTGCTCAAATTCAGAAAATGGTATCTTACTTTGCATGTTTCTTAAATGCAAAGCAGGATACAATTTTTGTATGTTAGCAAATGTTTTTTTCATCCTGAATGCTCGACTGGTCTACAAAAATGTCTCCCTTTTCAATGAAACATGAATAAGTGAGCCTGCTCATGACATTTCCAACAATTTCATGTGTGAAGAGCAAAGCCCCTGGTCAGCCTGTGCATCCACACAATCTGACCAGAATCTTCACTATGTGCTCTGAAATTAAATAAGGTCTCGATCAATTCTGCACTCAGACTATCTCAAATTGTTGGAAATGTCAAGCATATCGAGGGCTTTGAGCAAAAATATAGTATGTGTCTATACAATGTATAGACACATACTTTGTTTTTGCTCTAATTCCTAAATATGCACATAACATTAAGCAGTAACAAAATGTGCTCGATTACACGACAACAAACATTCTGTGAAAGTTTCATCAAAATCTGTCTTAAATGCAGGAGCAGTTCCTTATATAGATTCGATCCCCGACGGCGGCACTCATTCTTTCCGACAATGTGTCTTTCACCAATGGGTTGATAATCGTAGACCTATGTGAGATAGTAGCTGGAGGCTAGGAAAGGATGTAATGGTTGTACTGGTGAGAGAAATACCAGGAATCCATTGTTAGGTGCTCCAGCCGCGGCGATATAACTGAAATAATGTTGAAAGCGGCGTTAAACTCCATTCAATCAATCAATCCTTATATAGATTAAAATTAATTTCAACAGCATTTGTCAATCTAATAATCACTTCCCCTTTCTTAACAGCTAATACAAAGGAATGATACAAAACGTCCAAATAGAAGAAAATGCTTAACATCAAGTTTTAACCATTTTCTCAAAAACAAAATTTTAAATTCATCCAAATTGATTGTTTGTGAGAATGAGGTTTAACATTGCTTTAAACAATGTTACAGTTACATCGCCACAGCTGGAGCACCTAACAATGGATATCTGGTATTTCTATCCCACAAAGGTCTATGATTATCCACCCATTGGTTGGAGACAAATAGTTGGAAAGCATGAGTGATGCCATTCGCTAATAATATGGGACCTTTATTGTCGAAATTAAAAGAGAATGCAGACTGCAATTCAAAGTGGATTTAAGTTTGAATAGGAGATATTCCACCTTCCATCTTTGGTAGATGGAGCTCAGCACTGCATCCAGGTGCTTGTGCTTTAATGTTAATTGCTAGCTGGAGGATGAAAATCTTAGTTGAAAAAGGGGCATAATTTGCAGAAAATACATCTAAAGTTATCCCCCTTGATAGTATCAGTTGCTAGTTTTATAGTGAAATATGTGCCAAGTTTCAAGTGAATACCTTCAGTTGAACCAGAGATATTGCAAAATGTCCAATTTTACATGACGATGACATCAACGATGCCAAGGTTATAGCAATACCTCAAGTTTTCTCCGAAAACAGCTGGATCAGCCAGAGGAATGATGTCCATTTGTAAAAGGCAAAAAGAATGACACTGCAGAGACAGCACAATCTGAGCAGACTGACCATGATAAAAAATCACTTTCTGCAATTTTTCTGAGGCTATTATCAATCTTACTATAATTATTTCAATATAATTTTTACCTCCAATTTTCCTGATATAACAAAATCAATCTGAATACATGTATTTACAGCAAAAAACAAAACAAAACATACAAAGAACATAAACTAAAACATACAATTACAAGAAAGCAAAAGGACAAATGAAAATTACTGCCAATTAATATGAGCACTTTATTGCACAAACCCATTTTAAAATTCTAAAATAAACTACAACCGTTCTAAATGCAGAAGTACATTTTTGAAAACTAACGGTTATTTCGTCAGAGAGATGGTCAAGTAATGCAAAAGTATTTGAACTTGAGCATGACATTTCCAACAATATTACATAATAGGACCAGCAAAGAGAAAAGGGAACATCTGGGAAGTGCGTAAAGAGTTGACCCTGGTCCGACTTAATGATCTGCTCAGACTGACTTGGGTCAAAACTTACTTAATAACATTTTCTTAATCTAGAATGTAATTATTTCAGAAATTATCCACCTGGTTCACCTTTGCTGGATCTAATCCTTTTTCCAAATATTTATCTTAAAGAGTCCCCAGATTATCCCTTTTCAAATGATATTTGTAAAGCAAAGACTCTGACCAGCCTGTGCATCTGCACAGCCTGGCCAGAGCCTTCACTCTGTGCTCCAGTGATAGATAAGGTGTTAACCTGTGTCTTGCTGAACCCTGCATTGGAAGGGTGTATAGACAAAGATCAGTCTTCACATATCGAGGGTTTGGTGCAAGACGGTAGTAAGTGTATATACATTGTATATACACTTACTACAGTCTTGCATCGAACCCACAATATGTGCAGTCTGATCTTAGTCCACACCTGATATTCCTTTTCAAACCAGAAGAGTTAATTTTGTGCCTCTTACACATGTGAAATTGTTCGAAATGCCATGTTAAGGCTCATTTTCTTTAACAACTGTAAACATAGCTGTAATACAAGTTATTCAGCTTTATTATGGACTTACATAATATACTTATTTGACTACTTTCTTCCATTTTAATCGATTAAATTTAGGGAGAAGACACAAATTAAATTTCAAATTTATTTAAAAGGTTCAATGCCGTTCAATATATAAGCAATGTCTATAACTAGCTTTTCAAAGACTCCTTGATTTCAACAAAAATACATGCATTGTGAATAGTCACCAAAGAAATCCAAAACCTTTCTAAGACATGATGTGTTTGATTAGCACATGTGCCTTCCAAAAAAACATTATTAAATGACCTTGACATTTAATTGTTTGAATCAGTCAGCCTTAAACAATAACACTTGTACCTCCATTCTATAAATACAAAGGCATAAACACTCCTTACTCATTAATGCAAAATACACCCAACAAGATCATAAAAATGTTGAAAGTTTATAATTTGGTCCTGCAAACATTACTTTTTTCTCCTACGACTACAGAGAATCTATATTATAGGCAGTTACAACTGGTTAAAGCTTGCCCATCTGGGATGAAAAAGTACACCCAGGTCAGTCTGTGCATGTTGCCCTCACTTGATACAGGTTGACCAAGGGACCAATACATTAAACCCCACTTTCAATGGTACTAGTTAATACCATTAGCATCAACAACATTGATTTTATGGTCTCAACAAACTCTTTTTAAAAGAAAATTGTTTATGAAGACATTCGTATGCTATGAAGCCTTTTCTATGGTTCCTAGAGAAGTGTTTCATCCTGAGTTTACAATATATTTTTTTACACTTCAGATGACAACAGACAAGTCACAAATACACAAGAGAACTGCCTGTTGATGCCAATGCTCAACTGACCATTTTTGAAATATCAAGTATAATTGTTCATGTGTTGGATGTCATCTCTCTTTAAATTTTTTTTCTTAGTTCTTTAAAAAATTTTGAGACTCCAGGTCATATCAAAAAGACTCGAGCATTGAGTGTCTATTACTAACAACTATAATATATTAATATCTACATTCAACACACAATTTTAAAGACTTTTTGATGAAACACACATTGTTGCTTTGCAACTAAAACCTCTGAAGTAAAGCTTGAATAAAGCTGTATTTACAAGGTTTTAGACACCCAATACAATATGCTCCAAATCGGATTTTGTTGGATATATGCAACACCATGACAATTTCAGGTGACCTTGACTTAAGGTAGTGGAACTGTATCATTTTGGCACTCATGAGCTTTCACAATGTTGACCGAGTTTCATAATGAAAATCATTAGGAAACCTCGGTTAACACTGTGTAATGTCATTACTTCGGAAACATTGCAGAAATATTAGGGGTCATCTACCTAAGGAAGAGATGGCTACAAATCTACAACTAAAATATTTTTGAAGTAACAAGACCTTCAAATAAGTTTTGGACTGATAGTGAATACAACAAATGCTGGTAAACCAATACGACCTCAATAACAGCCCTCTATTGTTTCTTAAAACACTGTATTTTCCCATAAATTCACGCATTGAAAGCTATCATTTGAGCCTGTGCATGGCATTTCAAACAATATCATATGTGCGCAACGTCAAGACTCAGATCAGCCTGTGCAGTCACATAATCTTATCAGAATCTTCACTATGTGCTTAGTAGATTGTTACGGACTTAAGGTGGCTGTTCACAACCCATGATAAATTTTTACGCACTGGGTGATTGGCCAGACTGCTCAATGTCTGTTCATCACGCACACATGAAATTGTTGGAAATGTCATGCACAGGCTAATTTCATTTTTTTTCAACCTACATGTATTTACAACAATAAGGAAGACTTATGTTATACAAATCAACTCTTTCTCTCCATGTAAGCACCCAAATGAGCTATTTAACTCTTTTTATTTCTAAATATTCAAGACAGGTTCAATTTTTAGAGACTAAAATTAATTCAATCAGAAACAAGTTCACTCAATTGTTAAATTTGTTAATTTGATTTTAACACCCTTTACTAGAAAGACAGAAAATGTTGAACCCTTGATTACCTTAATAAAATTTATCCTCTAAGAAAGGAAATATTTGGTTTGATCCCTTACAAATGGGAGTTAGAGTATTAACTAGAATTATGGTATATAGAAGTTATCAGCCATATTATAGGACAAGAGCATCACCTATGTGTGCCTAAGCTGAGCTGTCCCATGCTGGTAAGTGGATAAAAAGGCTAATTTGAATAATTTGCACAAATGCATCCAGAGATATCCCCCTAGATAGTACAGGTTGCTCTTTTGACAGTGAAAATATAAACCAAGTTTCAAGTGGGTGACTTCTGTAATACCAGAGATATCACAAAATGTATAAGTGTTTGCATGCTGATGACAGACACTATGGCTAAAGTAATACCTCTGGTTTTCACCTAAAACAGCCAAGCTCAAAACCAACCAATAAGAAAATAATTAAGTCTGACACAACCATACCTGTATAGCAACAGGAAATGGTTAGAGAGCTTGGGAAATTTGGATTTGGAAAGTAAGAGCACTATCCATCTAGTGAAAATAATACTGAGAATGTGCTTTTCAGACGCAAAATTACTTTCACTTGATCTGTGTTTATGATTTGGCAAATTGATGGCTAAGTACAAAACAGTTTTAACTGCTTACATTTGTGTGGGCAGTTATAACTGTTTTGCACTGAGCCATTAAAATGTGTATGGTTGGTTTTCCCAAAGCAAGGCTTATTCTACTTGAGTTTATTCAGTGAATGCCTATTGAAAAAGCATCAACTGTTTTTAAGTGTCTGATTTTTTTTCAAGGTTTTATAAAGCAAACATAAAATTCAAGGTTTTTCAAGACTTATATAGGTACCATGATAGTTATGGGTTCAAGGATTTTTCAAAACAAATGCAATGGCTCAGCGTAAAAACAGTTGTAACTGCCTATAAGTATATAGGTAGTTTCAAATGTTTCATGCTAAGCCAATCATGATGGCTCACTGTAAAACAATTGTAACTGCTAATAAATATATAGGCAGTTACAACTGTTTCACACTGAGCTTTCAAATGGCAGTAATGTCAAACATTTGGAATCGTTGATTAAGTTTTTATAAAGCAAACATGAATTTCAAGATATTTCAAGACTTGTATAGGTACCATGGTAGTTATGGGTTCAAGGACTTTTCAAAACAAATGCAATGGCTCAGCTGAAACAGTTGTAACTGTCTATAAGTATATAGGTAGTTTCAAATGATTCATGCTTAGCCAATCATGATGGCTCAGTGTAAGACAGTTGTAACTGCCTATAAATATATAGGCAGTTACAACTGTTTCACACTGAGCCTTCAAATGGCAGTAATGTCAAACATTTGGAATCGTTGATTAAGTGAGATCTTTTAATCTGGAATGACTGACAGGCTGGAATTAGTTCTGACTTATGGATACTATGTTGTTAGACATATTTGTTGGAGTGGTCCGGGTCCGCTACATATTTTCCTGAAAATAAACAATATTTCATCTCTAAAAGGTCACAGTAAAATTAATCATCTATAAACAGCTATATAGAGTAGCCAATTTCCCATGCTATACAAGACTGTGTGTGACAATTCAATGGCTCTGCAAAATAAGAGTGCCATTGACACAAATACACCGCCAAAAGGATTATCATTAAATGAAAGCCCCCTTCACTGTGATGGTGCATCATAAGAATGCTTCTGTTGACAAGATGAAGATTACCCTTTGAAAGTATCGACCGAATCAATCCTTAAATGGCGAGTTGTTTTCTTTCAATTTTACAATAAAGCAACTTTGTCCATGACAGTGCAGAGTTCACTATATCAGGACAATATGCACAAGGCCCCTTTTCCCATGAAGTGGCTGAATTTCATCAAACCTGAACAATAAGCAAAAGGTCAGTTGACAAGGATCATTATGTGAAAGTTTTATCAAAATCAGTCCATAAATAAGTGGGGAGTTGCATTCAAAATAAATTTGACACGAAGGCTCCTTTTTCCATGACACAGCATAATTTCAACAAACAGCTTAGATATGCGCAAAGTTAAGTGACATGGAACATTTTGTGAAAGTCTCATTCAAATCGGTCCATAAATAAGAAGGAGTTGCATTCACAAGAATTTTTACAAGAAGGTCCCTTTTTTTATGATGCCACTTAAATTCACCGCAACATTATGTGCAAGGTCAGGTGACCAGGAAGATTTTGTGAAAGTTTCATCACTAGAAAGCCATGAATGGCTTGAGTCGCTCCACAGGCTTGAAATTCTTGTAATAGAAAATCTAAGTTTTGAATAGATTTTTAGATATTTAGGGTTCTACGGATGTTGATATGATTTTCAAAGTTTCCACAATTTAACATATAGAGAAATGACCTATGCCAATAAAAAACATATTTTTCATCCAATGACAATAATTTTTGGATGCATGATAATGGGTCACCCAAGGATCATACTATTGAAGTTTGATTGATATCCATCCATTTTTAAAGTTTCAACTATATAATATATAGCGAAATGACCTCTGCCCATAAAATGCATATTTTTCATCCGATCACAATAATTTTTGGTAGACTAATAAAGGGTCAATCAAAGAAAATTCCAGTGAAATTTGATATCCATCAATTCCATCCTGAGAAAATGATTTTCAAAGTTTCCACTATATAACATATAGAGAAATGACCTCCGCCCATAATATACATATTTTTCATTCGATCACAATAATTTTTGATAGACTGATAAAGGGTCACCCAAGGATCATTCATGTAAAATTTGGTTTATATCTATTAGTTAGATTATGAGAAAATGATTAACAAAGTTTCCACTATATAACATATAGAGAAATGACCTCCGCCAATAATATAAATATTTTTCATCCGATCATAATAATTTTTTGTAGACTGATTAAGGGTCACCAAAGGATCATTCATGTAAAATTAGGTTTATATCTATCCATTAGATTCTGAGAAAATGATTTTCAAAGTTTCCACTATATAACATATACAGAAATAACCTCCGCCCATAAAATATTTTTTTTTTCATCCGATCACAATAATTTTTGGTAGACTGATAAAGAGTCACCCAAGGATCATTCATGTAAAATTTAATTGGTATCCATCAATTAGAACCTGAGAAAAGTCACTTTTTACCATATTTGGAAATTAGCCACGCCCATAAAATCCATGTTTTTCATTGGATCAAAATTTCTTGAACAACTTTGAAAGAGGGTCACCCAATGATCATTCCTGTGAAGTTTGGTTGAAATTCATCCAGTAGTTTCTGAGGAGAAGATTTTTAAAGAAAAAGTTTACGACCGGACGCACGACGGACACAACGCCATGACAATAGCCCCAGTGGCTTTCAGCCAGTGGAGCTAAAAATCATTTCATAAATGGAGGTGTTGTGGTCACAAAATTTTTTACAAGAAGGCCCCCTTTTCCATGATGCAGCTGAAATTCACAAAAACATGACAATGTGCGCAAGGTCAGGTGACTAGAAGTATTTTGTGAAAGTTTCATCTAAATCCATCCACAAATGAAGGAGGAGTTGCGTTCACAAGATTGAAACTAACATACTGACATTGGGACAGACGGATGGACAGACAGATTGAGAAGATGATACCAATAAATGTCCACCTTCATATAACGGCATATACAAAGTTGTAACTGCCTGCATTGATGGCTCAATATAAAATAGTTGTAACTCCCTATATGTTTATAGGGAGTTACAACTTTTTCACGTTAAGCCAATATGCTTCTAGGCAGTTTTTTTTTCCTTTTTTGGCTGTTTTGTGCTGAGACATTGATTGCAAATAATTTCAATCTGATCTGATTTTTTTTACCCTTTGTAGATAGCTACTGGTCCAACATTTCTTCAGCTTAACATTCTTATTCTTTATCCACTGCATGGAAAACCAAGCTGCATGACGTCTTTGCTTCACAAATAAGCAAAGTAGTTGGAAACATCACACGAGTTTGGAATGGGATTGGTATATTCCAAAATAATCTCTTATACAACAGTATTGCGATGACCCTCGATTTACTTTTGGAAAAAAAAATCAAAGAAATAAAGAAATTTTTAAATTGTTATAGTATTAAAAGTAATTTATTACATCACTTATCTAAATTTTATCCAATATGACAGTTTTCTATTATTGTGAGGTACAATATAAAGGGAAATATAAATTAACTCTAACAACATTTAAAGCACGAGACATGAATTCGTCTTAATTTTGACCTACCTGCCCCAAATCTTTTCTTGGCTAGTGATATTCTATACCCGGGCCCCACAAGCTCAAAGTCCACCCCTGACAGTGTAGATCCTTCTGAAAGAAACTGGATTGCCGTTGATGAAGGGGTGGACCTACTCCCATCTGGTCCCAGGCTAAATTTGGCACGTATTGAGCCCTGTGAACTATTCTCGCTGACTTCACTAATATCGTTCAGTTTCCAGGTAGCTCTCTTGGTGTCTGCATTCCTGGAGGTAAACAAAGAGTCATTTCATTACCAGACAACATCTTTCTTTTTACTGGTCAATTTCGAAGAAGATGCCAACAACCATTTTTCAAATAATTAAGTACTAAGTACTAGGACAAGATGTGTTTGTTAAACACTAATGCCCCTGCCACAGCCATTTTCTGAAAATTTCAACATATTTGACCTTGAAAAATGACCATGGCAGATTACCTTGACCTTGGTACCAACAAAAAGGTCTTGTCTTAAGCAATACCTATGTGAAATATGAAGGTTCTATTCCTTACCAATCATAAGTTATGGCCAATGTTTTTGTTGTTGGTACAAACAGACAGGTAAAAACCAATAAGCCCCTAACTTATCAATGCAGAGGGGCATAAAAGACAATTTTTATAGGCTTTCTTTATCATCTGTGGTAGATAAAAAGTTGGATTGTGTAGAGATGGGTCAAGCAAACACTCTACCACTTAAACGATAAGTAGGGATTATCAAGTAATTCTCACTTAATCTTAAACTTTTAGTATTGTTTGAATCAGTTGATTTGATTCAGTTCAACCATTTACTGTCGAGTTAAAACCTTTTTTCACTGTAGTAAAGACATAAATAATCTATGTTACACATTTGTTTGAAAGATGTGTTTTGTAATCATAACAGGTATTCTCAACAACATGTATATGTTACCCACAACGCCTAAAGGGACCATCTTGTAAAGTAAATTTATGAAAAAAGAGATTTCTTTCAGTAGAGGTCAACCAGTGGTTCCGTATCAATAATTCTTTCACAGGAAGGTTGAATGATCATTCTAGATTCAGAAAAAGGTCCCTGTATGAAAAGTTCCGACCCTAGTCAGTCTGCGCAGTTTGCGCAGTCTGACTAGGGTGGACACTTTACGCACTACCTAGATGGTCCCTTTTAGCGTGACAGGTCACATACACTGAATCGAAGTTCTTAATGGCCACCTTGCATTTGCCACATTAAAACATAATTGTAGGCAGTTGATAAAATATCTTTTATTAAGTTCAAATTTCTCTTCAATTTGAATCATCTTAAAGAAACAAGATGTGTTTGTGAAACAGGAATGCCCCCGGAACAGATTTTTTTTTTAAAGTTTAACCTTGACAGATGATCTTGACCTTGTCACATGACCTTGACCTTGTCACATGACTTTGACTTTGGTGTACAGCTTTGTATGTCAAATAATTTTGGAGAAAAGGCAAAGGTTAAGTTTTTCGGGTTAAGTTTTCGGACAGACGGACGGACAGACGAACAGACAGACGGACATGAGTAAAACAATATGCCCCGATCTCTCGATACGGGGGCATAAAAATGGACATAAAATGATGCCCATGGTGTCAGTAGTAAACAGTCAAACACGAGAACCTTCCTTTACAAAAGTCACCAAATTCGCACATTTTAGAAAAAATCAAAATTTTAGTTTCAGAAAAACTCAAAACTTAATCGAATAAGTGACAAATTTCGATAATTTTTGTGTGTACGATATCAAATGTTGAAGAAAATAACATTCTGAATGCTTTCTTTGTCGCACGAGCTAAAAATGTTAGAATTACCCCACCCATCAATGTTAATTTTGAAATCAGGGGTATCCTTGAATATCCATCATATTGGCTGCTTTCCTTAATTTTGTTCGGGTTAAAATTAAATAAAGTTTCTCTCAGAATGTTTTATTCAGTTCTATTTAACCATTTTCAATTTCAGATACCTCAGGAAATATTACTTTTTCGGTAAAAACTAAGTGGCCGTTTAGAAGTTCGTTTCAGTTTATATTACAGCAAGAAAGAACATACCAACTACCATCTGGGATACTCTGCATATCTACAACCCCTCCATCCACAATGACCGTCACTACGATATTTTTTAGAGTAGCACCTGAGGACATGGCAGCTGAATTAAATCGGTAGTCCAGTCTATAATCTGTAGACTTGTCGTCACACTTCCAGTATACAACTACGGGTAATGGTGTACTTTCTACGCCTGGACTAGATTTTATCTGAAAGTTGGTCAATAGATTTGTTTAACTTTGTTAACTTTGTTATGCTGATCATAATCATTTAGACAAGAGCCATGTCGGACATGGCCCTCCCCTACCATCAAAGATTGATAGTAAATTAAAGCCTAATCAAAGGGCAATAATACGCAAGCAAGAGTTGTAGTTCTTGTGCACTTAACTTCTCCCCCATGAGATCTTTCTACCTATAAAGTCTCAAGTTGATAGCTTTTACAAAGAGATATGCTCCGGACAAGTTTGGTGACGGAATGACGGAACACCGGATGGAGAGCATTACTATATCCCCTTTGCTAAACGGCAGGGGATAACAAGTATCATAAGCTATTTAAGGATGCAATGCGATACAATTGTAAGTGCCCATATATCTATAGGCACTTACAATAGTTATGCACTGCCCCTTTGATATGCAATACTCAAATTCAAGTCCATGAAAAGGAATAATCCTGAGTAATAAAATCTAAATTCACACAAAATGTGTAGATAGTAACCCTCCTTTCTAGTATGAGTTGCTTAGTTCAGAGTATCTTTTATTGTTTTTAATGTGTGCATGTGTCAAACTTGCTAATCAATAGCATTTTAAAAATTATCTATTTACCTGCTATTTCCATACTAAAATTTGGTTAACTTCTTTTAAATATGATACAGATACCAGAGATCAGAGTTGCGCTCTCCAGTGCAAGAACCAATTGATTTCAAATTGGATATCTCACTCCACTCAGTACAAATTTTAGTGTGCTACAAAATATTCTATGTGGTTGTCCAAGCACAACTGCTGACTAGGCTGCAAAGTTTGACCTTGACCTGTGACCTTGGAGCTATCTGAAAATTTTAGTGTGCTACAAAATATTTTGATTATCTATGTGGTTGTCCCAGCACAACTCGATGGCTCAGCCCGAAACAGTTGTAACTGCCTTTATGCTTATAGGCAGCTACAACTGCTTCATGCTGAGCCATTGAACTGCTGACCAGGCTGCAAAGTTTGACCTTGACCTGTGGCCTTGGAGCTATCTGAAAATTTCTTTCAAATAGGGCATCTACTCATTAACGAGAACAACTTAGCCAAGGTATTCTAACAAGAGGACCAAGATGGTCCTAGATCGCTCACCTGAGTCTCTATGACCCCTGGGACATCACATTAATTAGATAGGCAGATGTCAAAAAGAAGATAATTGCCTAAGATCAATACCATGGAACATTTTCAGCGAAGAGCAAGACAGATATGCCTTTTTGGTCTTTGATTCTATGTAAAAAGGGATGCACCCGGGTGGACCCAAAAGGTGACCCCCAGGGTCTTGATATGAAAAAACTTGGAAGAGGTCCATAAGATGATGCTATATTCTAAATATGAAAGCTGTCTGCCTTCTGATTACAGAGAAGAAGATTTTTGAAGGTTTTCCCATTTTCACCCATCATGCTCAGATGAGTTGAAAGGGATGCGCCCGGGTGGAGCCCAAATATGACCCAAGAGTCTTGATATGAACAAACTTGGTAGGGGCCCACAAGATGATGCTACATACCAAAAATAAAAGCAGTGTGCCCTCTGGTTTGGATTAAAGAAGATTTTAAAAGATTTTTGCTCTTTGATTCTATGTAAAAAGGGTTGCGCCTTGGTGGAACCCAAATATGATCCTAGGGTCTTGATATGAACAAACTTGGTAGAGGTCCACTAGATGATGCTACATACAAAATATGAAAGCTGTATGCCTTCTGGTTTTAGAGAAGAAGATTTTTGAAGATTTTCATTTTTTTACCCTTCATGCTCATAAGAGATAAAGGGATGCACCCGTGCAAAGCCCAAATATGACCCAAGGGTCTTGATATGAACAAACTTGGTAGAGGCCCACTATGAGATGCTACACACCAAATATTAAAGCTATCTGCCATCTGATTACAGAGAAGAAGATTTTTAAAGATTTTCCCTCTTTGATTCTATGTAAAAAGGGTTGGGCCTGGGCAAAGCCCAAACATGACCCCAGGGTCTTGATATGAACAAACTTGGTAGAGGTCCACTAGATGATGCTACATACCAAATATGAAAGCTGTCTGCCTTCTGGTTTCAGAGCAGAAGATTTTTGAAGATTTTCATTTTTTTACCCTTCGTGCTCATAAGAGATAAAGGGATGCACCCGTGCAAAGCCCAAATATGACCCAAGGGTCTTGTTATTAACAAACTTGGTAGAGGAACACTAGGTGATGCTACACACCAAATATTTAAGCTGTCTGCCATCTGGTTACAGAGAAGAAGATTTTTAAAGATTTTCGCTCTTTGATATTATGTAAAAAGGGTTGGGCCCAGGCAAAGCCCAAATATGACCCAATGGTCTTGATATGAACAAACTTGGTAGAGGTCCACTAGATGATGCTACATACCAAATATGGAAGCTGTCTGCCTTCTGGTTTCAGAGAAGAAGATTTTTAAAGATTTTCATATTTTCACCCTTTTTGTTAAGGGTAAAGGGAAAGTTAAGGGTGGATTTCATTTATTTGAACAACTTTGGTAGAGCTTGACCCAAGGAACATCCCTGCCAAGTTTCATCAAGATTGGCCCACTGGTTTAGGAGGAGAAGATGTTTAAAGAAATTGTGGACGACGGACGACGCACGACGGACGACGCACGACTGACGACGGACATTCTACGATCCCAATAGCTCACCTTGAGCACTTTGTGCTCAGGTGAGCTAAAAATTCATAAATGCAGCATTAATCAGGGCTTACTCTTCCCTTAGCCAATCTAGCCATTGGCTAAAATTCTGGAAAATTGGCTACAAAAGAATTCAATTGGCTAAAATGCTGGCTAAGGATGAGTATCATTTTGTAAAGTCCATAAATCTATAGAAAATAGAAATCAAAAGTGTTAAGATCATTGGTAGACAAGAGTGCCATCGTCACAAAATACGCTGCCACTTTGCTGCTGTCTTACAGAAATAATTGTAGACACTACTTATTTTGACAGAACCAAATTGAAAATGACCAAGTTTCATTTAAATCAAGACAAAAAGTTAGGAGGATTGCCTTCACAAGGCTGCAATTTCAATAAGCCCCAGGCACTAAGTTTTAAGGGGGCATAATTCAGGGAAATAAATGAGCCATAAAATCCTTGATCCATGTACATCTACAAATTATGGTGATGACATTGACCAAGTTTCATTTAAATAAAGACAAGAAGTAAGGAGGAATTGTGTTCAAAAGGCTGCAATTTCAATAAGCCCTATTTACTAAGTTTTAAGGGGGCATAATTTAGGGTAAAATTAATGAACCATAAAATCCTTACTTCATGCTCATCTACCAATTTCGGTTATAACATCCACCAAGTTTCATTTAGATCCAGCCAGAAACTTAGTAAGAGTTGCATTCACAAGGCTGCAATTTCAATAAGCCCCAGAGACAAAGTTTTTAAGGGGGCATAACTGAGGCAATTAGCCCAAGAGACTAAGTTTTGAAGGGGCATAACTCAGGCTAAAATCAGCGAACCATAAAATTCTTCCTTCATGCACATCTACCAATTGAGGTGATAATATTGACCAAGTTTCAAGAAGATCCAGCCAGAAACTTAGGAGGAGTTGCGTTGACAAGAAAAGTGGACCCAGAGACTAAGTTATCAAGGGGCATAACTCAGGCTAAAATCAACGAACCATAAAATCCTTCCTTCATGCACATCTACCAATTGAGGTGATAATATTGACAAAGTTTCAAGAAGATCCAGCCAGAAACTTAGGAGGAATTGCGTTGACAAGAAAGTTGGACACAGAGACTAAGTTATCAAGGGGCATAACTCAGGCAAAAATCAACGAACCGTAAAATTTCAAAATTTGTTTTCAAGTTTGAATTTTATGAAAGAATATAACTTACTAATCATTATACATATAGGATATTACTTCCTCGTTAACGCTCTGACTCGCTTAGACGCATGCTAAAAATAGATCGTCAATCAACCATGACTATATATGTGCAAGCATGCGTAAACCTCAGTTTTACTTCTCAGTGTGAATAACCAAAAAGGAACCACACTATTAAAGAAGAATAAGAAATTACAACTGGGGTGGTGGTGGGTAAGTCTAATGATTAGTAAGTTATATTCTTTCATAAAATTCAAACTTGAAAACAAATTTTGAAATTTTATTTCATTCTTATAACTTACTAATCATTATACATATAGGATAGATTAAAAAGCAATGCTTTAACACAAAGAATCACCTGGTGGTGATGTTGTGATTTCTATCCATTAAAGGATCAACATAATCCTGTGAATTTAAATTTGTTAATCAAATTTACATATTACAGTAACCAACTAGAAGTCTAATAGTACATAACTCTAGTATATCACATAGTATCATACCCACAGTAGACCTACATTATGTCATGTCTTACTATATAAATTATAAGAAATAACAGAAACTACTGATTCGCGACTCGCTGAAAGACCAAAACCTTTCAGATCGACTATCAAACATTAGAAATGAATCTCAATACACCTACATCTAAACAATGTTATTTTCCATGTTATAGAAGTACTTGAATTATAGTCCCTGTTCTAATCCAATCTGACTAAGAGATAGAACCAACCCATTATCAAGAATGTAGGAATAAAGCACAGTCTGTGACTGACTGCTTCATATATTACTGACCTTTAAATATTAATCAGTGAAAATTTTATAAGACTGATCAACCTTTTCTTGTAGGAGTCTATGCATTAATAACTAGCTTTATCAAACTTTCCTATTTCAATCAATTTTTTTGTTTGTATGGAAAGTATAGGAAATCCTGTAATTTCATCCTATTCTATGACCATATAATCGCTACAAATATAATCTAATTTGTATGTGTTGATGCTTTAGCACACATTCGAAAAACACTGTCCTATTCAGTATTTACAAGTATCAGAATTTTATGCCAAACCCAGCATCCTGCAAAGCTATTTCTATGTCTAAATCTTATCGGAATTGTGTTTGACTATGATTCAAACCATTTATAGATTTGATTAATGTAGTTGTTGATTTAACAGTAGATATAAAGCACTGACCAATAACACAGTTGCATCACTGAAACTCACTGGAAAAGACCAATACTAGGTTGTAGTATTGAAATATAATGCTAAAGAAGATACTTGCTTATAGAAATATCTGACCCATACGGAGTAGTTTACATTGTCAAATGATTCTTCTGGAACTTATCTGAACTTGACATAGAGCCTATAGCATTGTCTTAAAACAAGAAATATCTTTCAAAAATCAAGTGTTGAGCAAGTCCTTTAGTTTGAGTTTAACACACTTATTTTATTTGCTTTAAAGCCTATGACAAACCAAACCTTTGGCCAAAAACCTTCAAAAGCTAGTGAATATTTGCTCTTTTTATTTACAACAGGACAACATGCCCCCAATAAAAAGAAATTACTCACACACTTACTATTCACCACTTATATGCCAACTTTCCCTATAACTTTTCTTGTCCATGACCCCAAGAAACAAACAGGTGCAAATCGTGCAATGTATGATATGAACTTGTTATATGTATAATTCTATGTATTTCATTATTTCCTTCAGGCTGGAGTATTAAATTATCAACAAACTGTCAAGATTTCATTGTACAATAGTAATCTGCATCACTGTTTCATTCTGTCAGCAATTCAGATGGACTGAAATGGCACAAAATGTCAATGCTGCTTTAAATGCCAACAAACTAGAGAACTACAGATGGCAACTTTGCGCACCATTCACATGTATATATATATTTTTAAAATATGTTCAAGCATCAACTGCAAAATATTTGGAAACCAGTCGAAAAAGAGCTGACTGATGAATGGAGATAAAGATACGGGATTTTTTTTTTTTTTTTTTTTTCGTGAATATGAAATCATATCATCATTTTTTATAGAAGTGAACAGCTCAAAGTTTCATGAAATTACTATCCAATACAACAGGGATTTGCAATATTAATTTAATAATTATTACCAAGAAATTTGTGCACCATTGTTGCTTATGCTCAAATGTAGCAGCACAATTAGTAGCAAATGTAAAGCATGTAACACAATCGGTCTACAATGATTATCTGTAACTATTCTCAGTAAAAATAATTTACCATACGAACATGTATTGGAATGAAAACTGTGTGGAAAAGAATATAGCCCATCTAGTATCCACCTTTGTCTACTTTTTATCTCTCAAAACAGAGCATTTTCTTTTATGTTATCCTGGAGAGAAATATCTTATATATAACTGAAAGGTAAACAGTTCCTGCATGTTTACAGTACCTTCAATACATTATTATCATATGACTAAAATTCTCTTTAAAATCTCAACTGTACAGAAAAGAGTGTAATATTTTGGTTTTTTTTTTTTTTATAATTTTTTTTTTTTTTTTTTTAAGAATTTCATAGCTAAATGCGGCTAAAAATGAACTTCTTTCGAAATTTCAATTCAAGAGACTATGAATTAGATCATTTTCACATTTTCAATTGTAGCATCTAGTGCAAAAGATATCTTTTTCAATTCCAAAAGTACTCAAAAAATGAGTAAAATGCAGTCATTCACATGTTTCAGCCTCAGAACTAAGTACTATGCTAGTTGCTACAGACCCAGAACAAACCAAACACCTTTCCCAATTGCTTATTAAACAACTTGGTATTTATTGTTATCTCAATCCTTTAACAACATTGTCATCCTGCCTAAAGTTTAAAAATAGATATCATTCCTCAGATTAAGCTTATGATTTATGAAGATACATATGTTGTAGCATATAAAACATAAATCCCATTGATGTTGTAGATCGAAAGATATGACTATCATGAAGCAAGAACATCTTGTATAAAATTTCTCACATCATTGAATTATCTAGCTGTAGCTATATTGTGTAACTGCAAATAATACATACAAACAATCCAGCAATCATATATTGTAAGTAAATATTGAGAAAGTAATGGCATGCAGCAGCTGCTACTTCCACAAACATCTATCTATCTACATGTATATATAATGCCTAACTCCCCTTTCAGGTATCACTGGCATGAAACATTGTCAGCCTGTTCAGTTGGACTTAAGCTGTTAAACATAAAGATACTAGTTACTACCTGCACAATTTTATTTTGTAATCATCCATCTTTGTATGAATTAGAAATAGTATATAAAACATAAGGAATTATTACACTACAATTTACAAGCCTAATGACTGTATATTTTAATTCAAAATAATGACACATTTGAGAAAGATCTAATTCTCAGTACTGATAAAGGATCATGTTCCTGTTTTTAAAATTGTCTAGCTCATCATTCATTTTCATAAGGAGTAGAAGGTACAATCTAATACTCTTCCGCAATATGATTGACCTACTAAAATCTAAGAGAATTCGTCAATTTCTTCTACAATGTAATATAACTTTGAATTTACATGTAAGTCTCATTTTAACTGAACTCAGATTTTCAAGCCTTTTGATTCAATAGAAAAAGTCCACTAATAATTGTGCTTCTTAGAAGCTAAGCAGTTGAACCAAGCATTAAATGTTGATCATTGAAGTCAGTTGTACTTGCAACTTTTTTCACAACACAACATTCACAAATCCCAAAGACACCAAGGGTCCTTGAATCTTACAGGTAAATTTTTCATTTATTGATATGGATATGCCTTAGTATATATATATATATATTTAATTCATTTCAGGAAGCCCAAGGATTCCTTTTGAACAATGAATCATTTCAATCATACACTGAATTCCAAAGAACTATCTTTAGAAGAATTCCTCCTGAAGTTCTTTTGCAAAGTCAATGAATTTGATGTCTCATGCTGTATTCAAAGACCATTTGTTTCAATCTACATTCAAAGGCATCCTATCTATACGCTATGACAATGAAACCAACACTTAAAACTCATTGAAGTAGTCAAGTGTATGTGAAAGTGCTGATTAGACAAGTATTTTCAGTATAAACCAAGTACTAATGTTGTTTGCTTGGCTATTACTAAAACACATGAGTTTTGTGTGTGTAAGCCATGTGGAAAGCAGTTACAGACAACACTTTTATAAAGTAGATCAAATATGTAACTAACAACCTGAACCTATCTTCAGTATCATGCAAGCTGGAGAGCATACCCTCTTGTCTAACTTGACTGGAACATGAGAAGGGTTACTCAAAACACAAAACCCCACAGAATCATGTTAACACTATGAAGTGACATCATTCATGCATTACTGATGGCAAAAGTATATGCTGTGACCATACCTGGGCATAATACTGGGGTCAAAGAATATTTATCTTAAAACCTTTGGGCATTCAGCATTTGAAACCAATAACATGGCCAAAACAGCCGTGCAAAATGGTTGTAAACATTGTCCAAACATTTCTCGTAACAAGCTTACGAAACAAAGTCAAGAGACAATGACGGTCTACGCATCCCCGAAGGATCGTTATCCGTATAAATCTAAGAGCTTCTGGCCGGCCATATGCCTCCAATGCTCAACAACATACTTACAAGACAGATAAATCTGTTCCATACAGTCAACTGTCACAGACGTAAAAATAAAAATGCAAAGTGTTACCGTCGAAAACACCCCAAATTGTTTTGGGACAAAGTAGTTCCGGTAGAAAATGTACCGGATTTGTCCGTAATTTCTCACTAAGTGGTTAGCAGATGGGAGTGGATCGTAGGGCGAAAATACAAAGAGTGTGGGTACGCTCACTAAGATTTATTACAAATATTTCCTGGAAATTTTGTATGAATTTTTGTATTAAATCTGTACCAATTTTTTCCTTATTGGTTCATATTATTGCATCAAGGTAGAAGAAAAGGTGGAAGAGGAAAAAAGCGTAATTTGAGATTAGTGCCGACGAAAAATTGGTATCTATGGAAACTTAGTCTCAGCACGATCTCAACGGTGTATATTTTTTTTACGTTCAGTTCACAATTAACGTTACCATGGCGTCGTCCACTCTTTGCAGTCTTATCAAGTCTTCATTCTCACATGTACTGAAGCGCTCTGGGTTGGTTTATAAAAATTTTTGTGTGTACCTGTACTATTTGTCGTCATTCCCCCTGTACTTAAACGCTTTGGGTTTAATGTTTTGCTTGCTAATTGTACCTAAACGCTTTTGGGTTATTGTATATATTGCCTCAATGTCCTTCCACTAAATCTATTTGCAGTCTTATCCAATCTTATCTGTACGGAACCACTACGCTATCTCTCCGTTACGACAGGGGGGTAGCGGAAGGCAATATGGTGGATCTGATTTTAGTGAGATTGCAGCCTAATCCAATATTTTTTCTCACATGTTTGGAAACGCTTTAGGTGGTCTTGCATGTAACCGTTCTATACGGAATCTATTTCTGTCGCCATTCTCCTCTGTACTGAAACACTTTGGGGTTAATGTTTTGCTTTGTCCATAAACGCTTTGGGGTTATTGATTACATTTCTTCAATGTGACGTCCTTGCACTCTTTGCACTCTTATCAAATCTTTATTCATATATGTACTGGAACGGGTTTGGGTGGTTTATAACATTTCTTGCATATACCTGTAATATTTGGAGTTTTGTTTGTCGCTATTCTTTCCTGTACTGAAACGCCTTGGGGATAATCTTTTCATTTTTCACAGTCCCTTAACGCTTTGGGGTTGCTGAAAATATTTCCTCGCTAACATTTCACTTTCTTCAGTTTAATCAAATCTCAATTCTTCACATGAACGGAAACGCCTTTTTGGTTGTTTATTTCATTACTTGAATGTACCTGTACTATTTGGAGTCAATTTCTGTCGGCATTCTCTCTTGCACTAAAACGATTTTGGGGTTAATGTTTTGCTCGTTCATTGTCCATAAACGCTTTGGGGTCATTGATTGCACTTGCTCAATGCCCCTCCACTCTTTGCAGTCTTATCCAATCCCCAATCTCAAATGTACTGAAGCGCTTGGGGTTGGTTTATAACATTTCTTGCATGTACCTATTCTATTTGGAGTCAATTTCTGTCGCCATTCTCTCCTGTACTAAAACGCTTTGATGATTTGCTCCTTCATTGTCCCTAAACGCTTTGGGGATATTGATTGCACTTGCTCAATATCCCTTCACGCTTTGCAGTCTTCATTTTCACATATATTGAATTGACTTGATGAAATTTATAACCTTTCTTGTTTATTTTCCCTAAACGTTTTGAATAATTGATGACATTTTCTAAATGTCCCACCAATATTTGCACCCTTATCCCATCTCTATTCTATAATGTACTGAAACGCTTTTGTGTGTTTTATAACATTTCTTGCATGTACACGTAATATTTGGAGTCCATTTTTTGTTGCCATTCTCTCCTGCCAAGAAACGCTTTGGGATTATAAATTGCTCGTTCATTGTCCCTAAACGCTTTGGTGTTATTGGTAATATTTCCTCAATGTCCTTCCACTTTATACAGTCTTATCCAATTTTCATTATCAAATGTACTGTGCAAATCGCTTTTGTGTGGTTTATAACATATCTTGCATGTGCCTTTGATATTTGGAGTCTATTTCTATGGCAATTATTTCCCGTTCTTAAACGCTTTGAGTGCAATTTTTGCTCGTTCATTGTCCTAAATGCTTTAGTGTTATTGATTTTATTTTCTCAATGTCCTTCTAGTCTTTGCACTCTTATCCAATCTTCATTCTCTCATGTACTTTAAGGTTTTTGTCTTATTTATAACATTTCTTGCATGTATCGGTACTATCTGGAGTCCATTTCTGTCGCCATTCTCTCCTGTACTGAAACGCTTTGGGATTTATCTTTTTCTTGATCATTATCCCTTAACGCTTTGGTGTTATTGGTAATATTTTCCTTAATGTCCTTCCACTCTATACAGTCTTATCCAATTTTCATTTCACATGTACTGAAACGCTTTTGTCTGGTTTAGAACATTTCTTGCACGTACCTTTGATATTTGGAGTCTATTTCTATCGCAATTCTTTCCTGTTCTTAAACGCTTTGGGGTAATTTTTTGCTAGTTCATTGTCCCTAAATGCTTTAGTGTTATTGATTTTATTTTCTCAATGTCCTTTCAGTCTTTGCACTCTTATCCAATCTTCATTCTCTCGTGTACTGAAACGCTTTTGTGTTGTTTATAACATTTCTTGCATGTATCTCTACTATCTGTAGTCCATTTCTGTCGCAATTCTCCCCTGTACTGGAACGCTTTGGGATTAGTCTTTTGCTTGTTCATTGTCCCTTAACGCTTTGGTGTTATCTGTAATATTTCCTTAATGTCCTTCCACTCTATACAGTCTTATCCAATTTTCATTCTCACATGTACTGAAACGCTTTTGTGTGGTTTAGAACATTTCTTGCATGTACCTTTAATATTTGGAGTCTATTTCTATCGCAATTCTTTTCTGTTCTTAAACGCTTTGGGGTAATTTTTTGCTCGTTCATTGTCCCTAAATGCTTTAGTGTTATTGATTTTATTTTCTCAATGTCCTTCCAGTCTTTGCACTCTTATCCAATCTTCATTCTCTCTTGTACTGAAAGGTTTTTGTCTTATTTATAACATTTCTTGCATGTATCGGTACTATCTGGAGTCCATTTCTGTCGCCATTCTCTCCTGTACTGAAACGCTTTGGGATTAATATTTGCTTGTTCATTGTCCCTTAACGCTTTGGCGTTTTTGATAATATTTCCTTAATGTCCTTCCACTATTTACAGTCTTATCAAATTTTCATTATCACATGTACTGAAACGCTTTTGTGTGGTTTAGAACATTTCTTGCATGTACCTTTAATATTTGGAGTCTATTTCTATCGCAATTCTTTCCCGTTCTTAAACGCTTTGGGGTAAATTTTTTGCTCGTTCATTGTCCCTAAATGCTTTAGTGTTATTGGTTTTATTTTCTCAATGTCCTTCCAGACTTTGCCCTTTTATCCAATCTTCATTTTCCCGTTTACTGAAACGCTTTTGTGTTGTTTATACCATTTCTTGCATGTATTTCTAATATCTGGAGTCCATTTCTTTCGCAATTCTCCCCTGTACTGAAACGCTTTGGGATTAATCTTTTTCTTGATCATTGTCCCTTAACGCTTTGGTGTTATTGGTAATATTTCCTTAATGTCCTTCCACTCTATACAGTCTTATCCATTTTCATTTCTCATGTACTGAAACGCTTTTGTGTGGTTTAGAACATTTCTTGCATGTGCCTTTGATATTTGGAGTCTATTTCTATCGCAATTCTTTCCCGTTCTTAAACGGTTTGGGGTAATTGTTTGCTAGTTCATTGTCCCTAAATGCTTTAGTGTTATTGATTTTATTTTCTCAATGTCCTTCCAGTCTTTGCACTCTTATCCAATCTTCATTCTCTCGTGTATTTAAAGGTTTTTGTCTTATTTATAACATTTCTTGCATGTATCGGTACTATCTGGAGTCCATTTCTGTCGACATTCTCTTCTGTACAGAAACGCTTTGGGATTAATATTTTCTCGTTCATTGTCCCTTAACGCTTAAGTGTTATTGATAATATTTCCTTAATGTCCTTCCACTCTTTACAGTCTTATCCATTTTTCATTCTCACATGTGCTGAAACGCTTTTGTGTGGTTTATAACATTGCTTCCATGTGCCTTTAATATTTGGAGGCTATTTCTATCGCAATTCCTACCTGTTCTTAAACGCTTTGGGGTAAATTTATTGCTCGTTCATTGTCCCTAAATGCTTTAGAGTTATTGATTTTATTTTCTCAATGTCCTTCCAGTGTTTGCCCTTTTAAACAATCTTCATTCTCCCGTTTACTTAAACGCTTTTGTGTTGTTTATAACATTTTTTGCATTTATCTATACTATCTGTAGTCCATTTCTGTCGTCATTCTCTCCTGTACTGAAACGCTTTGGGATTAGTGTTTTGCTTGTTCATTGTCCCTTAACGCTTTGGTGTTATTGGTAATATTTCCTTAATGTCCTTGCACTATTTACAGTCTTATTGAATTTTCATTATCACATGTACTGAAACGATTTTGTATGGTTTAGAACATTTCTTGCATGTGCCTTTGATATTTGGAGTCTATTTCTATCGCAATTCTTTCCCGTTCTTAAACGGTTTGGGGTAATTGTTTGCTAGTTCATTGTCCCTAAATGCTTCAGTGTTATTGATTTTATTTTCTCAATGTCCTTCCAGTCTTTGCACTCTTATCCAATCTTCATTCTCTCGTGTACTGAAACGCTTTTGTGTTGTTTATAACATTTCTTGCATGTATCTCTACTATCTGGAGTCCATTTCTGTCGCCATTCTCTCCTGTACTGAAACGCTTTGGGATAAATCCTTTTCTTGATCATTGTCCCTTAACGCTTTGGTGTTATTTGTAATATTTCCTTAATGTCCTTCCACTCTTTACAGTCTTATCCAATTTTCATTTTCACATGTACTGAAACGCTTTTGTGTGGTTTAGAACATTTCTTGCATGTACCTTTAATATTTGGAGTCTATTTCTATCGCAATTATTTTCCGTTCTTAAACGCTTTGGGGTAATTTTTTGCTAGTTCATTGTCCCTAAATGCTTTAGTGTTATTGATTTTATTTTCTCAATGTCCTTCCAGTCTTTGCACTCTTATCCAATCTTCATTCTCTCTTGTACTGAAAGGTTTTTGTCTTATTTATAACATTTCCTGCATGTATCGGTACTATCTGGAGTCCATTTCTGTCGCCTTTCTCTCCTGTAGTGAAACGCTTTGGGGTTGATCATTTACTTTTTCGATGTACTTAAATGCTTTATGGTATTGCTTGCGATTTATTCTCACGTCTATCAAATCGCTTTTAGGTTTAGGTTCATATAACGAGTTTTTGAACCAAATCTAATGCTGCTTTTATCAGGAAAAAAAGACAGTTTGCCCTGCTAAACAATATATCAAATTAGTAGTGTAGATGAGCGTAAGCAGTTGAACAACATTATAGGCCCCATCTCATAACAGAATAGCCAAACATTTATGGAAAAGGAATATTTTGTTTAAAACCAACAACTTCATTATGATTGGATTACGTTTTCACCAATTTGATCAGAATGTAGACAAATTTTCATACTAGATAAGGCTACAATTTAATTTGTACAAATTAGTCCTAAAAGGATATTTTATTTATTTTGTAAATATACCTTTATAACTGGTTTGGTATGTTTTCAAAATAGATGTTAGGTAGGTGCAACATCAAACCATTACATTGTGACATATTTTCTGTGATTTATTTCAAATCATATTTTTATAGTTAAATGATCTATAATCTATTAATATATATTGATCTTTTCGTGAAATACAAATTGATAATTTGCTGTAGAACGTTATAAGCCAGTCTTCGTTCTCACACGAACAGAAACTTTTTGGGGAAAGCGTTTCTTATATGAACATGTACTATTTGGAGTCTATTTCTGTCGCCATTCTCTCCTGTACTGAAAATTATTGGGGTTGAGTCTTCACTTATACGGTGTCCATAAACGCTTCGGGGGTATTGTTCGCGCTTCAAATCAATCTTAATTTATAGCACATGTTCAATGCCACTCTACTCTTAAGGGTTTTATCCACTCATTAATCTTACCTGCACTTAATCGCTTTAATGTCAATCTAATCTTTGGGATCTTTTTCGGGCATCAGTCTCATCTGTATCTAAACACTTCGGGGTTGTTTAGAACGCCTGTGCTGCATTCCTTCTCTCCTTGGGGTCTTATTCAGTCTTCATTTTACAAGTGCTGAAACGCTTTTTGGGTGATTTATAACATTCCTTGCATGTACCTGTACCATTTGGAGTCTATTTCTATCGCCATTTTCACTTGAAGTGAAACACTTTGGCGTTCAAATTACTGGTTCTGCGACCCTATACGCTTTGGGGTCTTGCTCATCCATCGATCTCACGTATGCCTTATGGTCTTGGAGTTAATCTGCCCAGTCTCGAAATATTGTTTCGAGTCAAAGCACAGACTCCATTCTCGCCTGTACCTAAACGCTTTTTAGTTATTGACAATACTTGTTGAGTGTCCCTAAACTCTTTAGGGTACTCTAAGCTCGACAATCTGACCTGTACCTAATCGCTTTTAAGTCAAATATCACAGGTGTTCAATGTCCCTCTTTTACTTTAGGTCTTATTTGGGCGTCTCTAAGAAGTGTACCTAAACGCTTTGGAGTTGTGGATAAGATTTGCTCAACACCCCTCCACTCTTTGCAGTCATATGTATTCTAAATTCTCACACGTATTGAAACATTTCGCGTTATTTCGAAGATTTCTTGTATTCACCTGTACTTTTTGGTACTATTTGGAGTCTATTTCTGTCGACTTTCCCTCCTGTACTGAAACGCTTTGTTTTTTTTTTACTGGTTCTGTGTCCCTAAACTGATTGTGGTATTGTTCTTCCTTCAATCCCATTTGTGCCGAATCGCTTTGGGTTTAGTTAAAGCGCGTGCCCAATGCACCACTACTCTTAAGGTCTTATTAACTCATCAATCTTACCTGTACTTAATCGCTTTGATGTCACACTAATCTTTGGGGTCTTATTTGGGCAACAGTCTCACCTGTACCAAAACACTTTGGGGTTGTTTACAAAGTCTATGCAATGTCCCTCCTCTCCTTGGGGGCTTATTCGGTCTTTTTTCTTAATGTGATGAAACGCTTTGGGTGATAAATAACATTCCTTGCACGTACATGTACAAATTGGAGTCTGTTTCTGTCGCCATTCTCGCTTGTACTGAAACGCTTTGGGATATAATCTTTACTTGTTTGGCATCCCTTAATGCTTTGGAGTATTGCTCACCCATCAAACTCACTTGAATCCATCCCCTCTGAAATTGGAATTAATTTAAAAGCTTGCCAATTTCCCTTCTACTTTTTGTAGTCAAAGTCCACTCTTCATTCTCGCCTTTACCTAAACGCTTTGGGGTAATTGACAAAAATTTTGGAGTGTCCCTCAACTCTTTGGGGGGTATCCTTGCTCGGCAACAGGTCAATCGTACCTATACTATAATCGCTTTTCAGTCCTTTATCACAGGTGTCAATGTTCCTCGGCTATTTGGAGTCTTATTCAGGCGTCACTAAGAATTGTTCCTATACGCTTGCCCCTCTTCTCCTTGGGTTCTTATTCTGTCTTGATTCTTACATGTGCTGAAACGCTTTGGGATGATTTATACCATTCCTCGCATGTACCTGTACTATTTGGGATGTATTTCTATCGCTATTCTCGCTTTACAGAAACGCTTTGGGGTAAATTCTTCACTTGTTCGGCGACCATAAACGCTTTTACGTCTTGCTGCCTCATCAATCTGACGTGGCCCCAATCGATTTAGGGATGATTTATAACACTTGCTCAATGCCGCGCTGCTCTTAAGGGTCGTATTCACTCATCAACCTTACCTGCACGCTTTGGAGTTATTGACAATACTTAGTTAATGTCCATTTACTTTTTTGGTACCTTAAGGACGATTGCTAGAATTAATTTTTTGAGATAGATTTTTTTTTTATTTTTTCATATTTTGTAGATTAAAATTTGCCGATTGCAAAAAGAAGAATAAAAGGGGTCACCGAATCAGATTTTTCGTAAAAAGTCATAGAATGTTATAGGTATCGAGTAATTTTTTTTCCGATTTTTCGCCGATTTTCATTTCTTGGTAATTACATAAAACCGTAACACAATCAAATCTAATCAAACAACTGATATCCATTTTATTTTAATTTCATAGATAGGAATTTATTTGCATTGAGTCAAATACACAATTTTATTTTTTTATATTTTGTAGTTAATTATAAGTTCGTGTGATATTGATATAAAAAAGGTACGATCACCGCGTTAATTTTTGAGAAAAAATGCAAAATTCTAGGTCACCCAGTTTTGACGATAAGGAAAAAATCACTTCAGATTCTTTTTCTCGTACAAATTGTATGTACAAAATCAATGACATTCAAGCCTTCTTAGATTAATCGATTATGGAATTGAATTTTCACAATTACTTTGTTTTACGTTAACAAATCCCACGGTCAAATCATATGAAAAGGTCAAGGTCATATGTCAAGGCCAACGTTACATAAATCACGCAAACATCTAGTGTTTTCAAAAATCTTCAAGCCTGTTGAAAATAGAATACTCACATATGGAATAATGATTGATGTTGTCAATTAGCATCATCATATTTCCTGATCTAAGTCGTTAAAAGCGTTTCAGTACAGGGGAGAATTGCGACAGAAATGGACTCCAGATATTAGAAATACATGCAAGAAATGTTATAAACAACACAAAAGCGTTTCAGTAAACGGGAGAATGAAGATTGGATAAAAGACTGGAAGGACATTGAGAAAATAAAATCAATAACACTAAAGCATTTAGGGACAATGAACGAGCAAAAAATTTACACCAAAGCGTTTAAGAACGGGAAAGAATTGCGATAGAAATAGACTCCAAATATTAAAGGCACATGCAAGCAATGTTATAAACCACACAAAAGCGTTTCAGTACATGTGATAATGAAAATTTGATAAGACTGTAAATAGTGCAAGGACATTAAGGAAATATTACAAATAACACCAAAGCGTTAAGGGACAATGAACAAGGAAAGGATTATTCCCAAAGCGTTTCAGTACAGGAGTGAATGGCGACAGAAATGGACTCTAGATAGTGACGATACATGCAAGAAATGTTATAAACAACACAAAAACCTTAAAGTACACGAGAGAATGAAGATTGGATAAAAGGGCAAAGACTGGAAGGACATTGAGAAAATAAAATCAATAACACTGAAGCATTTAGGGACAATGAACTAGCAAACAATTACCCCAAACCGTTTAAGAACGGGAAAGAATTGCGAAAGAAATAGACTCCAAATATTAAAGGTACATGCAAGAAATGTTCTAAACCACACAAAAGCGTTTCAGTACATGTGATAATGAAAATTTGATAAGACTGTAAAGAGTGCAATGACATTAAGGAAATATTACCAATAACACCAAAGCGTTAAGGGACAATGAACAAGCAAATATTAATCCCAAAGCGTTTCAGTACAGGAGAGAATGACGACAGAAATGGACTACAGATAGTATAGATAAATGCAAGAAATGTTATAAACAACACAAAAGCGTTTCAGTAAACGGGAGAATGAAGATTGGATAAAAGGGCAAAGACTGGAAGGACATTGAGAAAATAAAATCAATAACACTAAAGTATTTGGGGACAATGTACGAGCAATAAATTTACACCAAAGCGTTTAAGAACGGGAAAGAATTGCGATAGAAATAGCCTCCAAATATTAAAGGCACATGCAAGCAATGTTATAAACCACACAAAAGCGTTTCAGTACATGTGAGAATGAAAATGGATAAGACTGTAAAGAGTGGAAGGACATTAAGGAAATGTTATCAATAACACCAAAGCGTTAAGGGACAATGAACGAGCAAATATTAATCCCAAAGCGTTTCTGTACAGAAGAGAATGGCGACAGAAATGTACTCCAGATTGTGACGATACATGCCAGAAATGTTATAAATAAGACAAAAACCTTTAAGTACACGAGAGAATGAAGATTGGATAAGAGTGCAAAGACTGGAAGGACATTGAGAAAATAAAATCAATAACACTAAAGCATTTAGGGACAATGAACTAGCAAACAATTACCCCAAAGCGTTTAAGAACGGGAAATAATTGCGATAGAAATAGACTCGAAATATTAAAGGCACATGCAAGCAATGTTATAAACCACACAAAAGCGTTTCAGTACATGTGATAATGAAAATTTGATAAGACTGTAAATAGTGGAAGGACATTAAGGAAATATTATCAAAAACACCAAAGCGTTAAGGGACAAAGAACAAACAAATATTAATCCCAAAGCGTTTCAGTACATGAGAGAATGGCGACAGAAATGGACTCCAGATAGTACCGATACATGCAAGAAATGTTATAAATAAGACAAAAACCTTTCAGTACACGAGAGAATGAAGATTGGATAAGAGTGCAAAGACTGGAAGGACATTGAGAAAATAGAAAATAAAATCAATAACACTAAAGCATTTAGGGACAATGAACTAGCAAAAAATTACCCCAAAGCGTTTAAGAACAGACAAGAATTGCGATAGAAATGGACTCCAAATATTAAAGGCACATGCAAGAAATGTTCTAAACCACACAAAAGCGTTTCAGTACATGTGAGAATGAAAAATGGATAAGACTGTAAAGAGTCGAAGGACATTAAGTAAATATTACAGATAACACCAAAGCGTTAAGGGACAATGAACAAGCAAAAGACTAATCCCAAAGCGTTCCAGTACAGGAGAGAATGACGACAGAAACGGACTACAGATAGTATAGATAAATGCAAGAAATGTTATAAAAAACACAAAAGCGTTTAAGTAAACGGGAGAATGAAGATTGGATAAAAGGGCAAAGACTGGAAGGACATTGAGAATTTAATGTCAATCCACTATTTGGAGTCTTATTCAGACGTCACTAGGACCGTTACTTAAACGCTTTGGGATTATTGATTGCACTTGCTCAATGGTCCTCCACTCTTTAAATCTTATCAAGTCTTCATTTTCACATGTACTGAAACGCTTTGGGGTTGTTTATAACTTGTCTTGCATGTATCTATACTATTTGGCGTATATATCTGTCGCCATTCTCTCAGGTATTGAAACGCTTATGGGTTATTGTTTTGCATCCCCAGTTTCCCTAAACCCGTTGTGGTCAATTGATTACATTTCCTCCATGTCCCTCCACTATATACAGTCTTATCCGGTCTTCATTCTCACATGTACTAAAACGCTTTGGGGTGGTTTATAACTTGTCTAGCATGTAACTATACTATTTGGTGTATATCTCTGTCGCCATTATCGTTTCAGTACTTTTGAGAATGAAGATCTGATAAGACTTGAAAGAGTGAAGGGTCATTGAGGACCTTTACCTTAACACATTGGAATTATTGGTTGCACATGCTCAATGCCCTTCCGCTCTCTGCATGTAACGGTTAACGGCATGTAACAGTACTATTTGGAGTCTATTTCTGTCGCCATTTTCACCTGTACAGAAACGCTTTTGTATTACTGTTTTGCTTGTTCCGTTTTCCTAAACACTTTGGGGTTATTGATTACATTTCCTCAATGTCCCTTCACTCTTTGAAGTATATCCAATCTTTATTCTCACATGTAATAAAACGCTTTGGTGGTTAATAACATTTCTTGAATGTAACAGTACTATTTTGAGTCTCTTTCGTTGCCATTCTCCCCTGTACTGAAACGCTTTAGATTTACTATTTTGCTAGTTCCGTGTTCCTTAACGCTTTAGGTTTATTGATTACATTTCCTCAATGTCCCTTCACTCTTTGAAGTATTATCCAATCTTTATTATCAGATGTAATTAAACGCTTTGGGTGGTTTTAAACATATCTTGAATTTAACAGTACTATTTTGAGTCTCTTTCTGTTGCCATTCTCCCCTGTACTGAAGCGCATTGAGGTTACTATTTTGCTTGTTCCGTGTTCCTAAACGCTGTGGGTTTTTGATTACATTTCCTCAATGTACCTTCAGCTTTGAAGTTATTCTCAAATGTACTGAAACGCTTTGGGTGGTTTATAGCAGTTCTTGCATGAACATGTACTATTTTGGGTCAATTTATGTCGCCATTCTCACCTGTACTGAAACGGTTTTGTATTACTGTTTTGCTTGTTCCGTGTTCCTTAGAAACGCTTTGGGGTTATTGATTACATTTCCTCAATGTCCAGTCACTCCTTGAAGTCTTATCCAATATTGATTCTCTATGTACTGAAACGATTTGGGGTGGTTTTTAACATTTCTTGCAGTTACCTGTACTATTTGGAGTCCCATCCGAATCCCTTTTGAATCCGCTACTGTCGAAAAAAATTTTTTTTTCTAGATATCCTTGAATTATAAGCAGTCTATCATCATCTTATCTTTTATCCTAAGCTTTAGAATTACTCTCTCTCTCTCTCTCTATATATATATATTTCTAACGTTCCTGATTTATTTGGAGCAATAAACAGTCAATATATTGATTCATTTTAATAGGGAACAAAGGACCATTCAATCACATGTACTTTATTCATAAACTATTGGTTTTATTTCGAATTACCTGCAAGTTGTATCTTATGAATTTTATTAATATTTCACAGTGGGTCCTTGCAGTCAAGTTTATTTCGTTATACGGAAGGTCCCGGTCTTTAGCGCAATAATATGTAATACTGTTAAAAGTAGTTCTTCATTAAATCGTGTTATTTTGTATAAAATCGTAACGATTTCTTACAAAGATTAACATTCTTTCATTTGCCAATAAGTAAATAATAGAATAGATTTAAAAAGTAAATGTATAGATATATTTCAACAAAACGTCCCGAAACGATATTCAGTACATTTTACTGAGCGTACCAAAACTCTTTGCATTTTTATGCTGCGCCATATTGGAAAACTCCAAAGGGAGATTACTCCAAAATGGGTAGTAATGGACAGTTTGCTAAAAACCAATAAATGTTCTCAATATAAAAAACAAAGAACACTCAGGTAAAAAACATCCTCTGTAAACACTAAAGTCCAAAATTATAAAACAACAGCTCTTATTGAAGAGCCTTGAAAAACACGTCGAGCGTTGTTCACGCTGAAAGTAAAACTGAGGTTTACGCATGCTTGCACATATATAGTCATGGTTGATTGACGATCTATTTTTAGCATGCGTCTAAGCGAGTCAGAGCGTTAACGAGGAAGTAATATCCTATATGTATAATGATTAGTAAGTTAGAAGAATGAAATAAAATCCTTCCTTCATGCACATCTAACAATTGAGGTGATAACATTGACCAAGTTTCAAGAAGATCCAGCCAGAAACTTAGGAGGAGGTGCGTTGACAAGAAAAGTGGACCCAGAGACTAAGTTATCAAGGGACATAACTCAGACAAAAATCAACAAACCGTAAAATCCTTCCTTCATGCACATCTCACAATTGAGGTGATAACATTGACCAAGTTTCAAGAAGATCCAGCCAGAAACTTAGGAGTTGTGTTGACAAGAAAAGTGGACGGACGGACGTACGGACGGACGGATGGATGGACGGACTGACAGACGGAGAAGATGACGCCAATATACGTCCCCCTCCGGCGGCGTATAAAAAATTAACAAATATGAGAGATAATCCTTAACACCTTTGATTGACCTGTTGACAGTTAAGACAGTTACTAAGCTATTTGACCAAGTATTGTTTTAATGCATGCTCTATAAAGGCTGCTACATCCAGATTTAATGCATAAAATTCTTTAAATTTTAATATTATACTGATATTCTTTTATCAAATGATGGTTTTGAAATGAACAAAGAGTTGATAGTTCATGAAAAAATATTACAAGAAAGAATATCACAAGTTTTTTCAACTTAGAAGAATAAAATGGCTACAATGTAGTAAATTTGGCTAAAGGATTTTCGATTTGGCTAAAAAGGTTGGCTAAAAGAAATTTTGACCCAGGGTAAGCCCTGATTAATAAATTATTCAGACAAAATTGATTGGCTGACGGACACATTAATGCATCCACACCGAACTGTTATTGTAACAGGTATTTTTAACCACAAGTGTGCTCTAGCAAAATCTCTTAGAAAGCACCTCAATAGATTTTTTTATTTTCATACCTGATATTTCAGAATGTCTATATTAAAATACGAGGCAGATTTGTTCACTTCTCCCTGTTTTCGTAAATGGTCCCCTAAAGCTGGCATATCAAAACTGTACACTGGACTCCCGTCTATAGACTGGCTTACATCTCTACAAGTAAATAATTAATAAAGGTAGAATACAGACAGAAAGACAATACACTGGTTTATTTTTCAAATAATAAAATGATCTATTGAACATTTGGTAATAATAAACAACATTTTCCTAAACTATCTGAAATCTTATGAATATTTCAACCCTTCTCATGCAGTTCAAGGGAATTTTCCTACTTATCTTTTTGTTGCTACAAGTATTTCACTTTCATCCCTAATTGAATATTTTTATAACTTTCCTACACTCCTATTAATTCTCAAAACCCAAACCAGTTTCAATAGTTTTCTGTTCATTGGGAAATGCTTTCAAAATCTACGCATAAACTTGGCTTATAAAATTATCAGTAAATACAATACATGTATTTGTTTGTTATAACAAAATTGCCCAGCATACACAAAATGTTGAAGAGATTGCACCCTACTTTGCGTCTGTTCCTACAAGCAAAGTAGGGCACAATTTTTAATCATTTGCAATTGTTTTGCATACTAAAGGAGAGGTTGGAAGGCATGCTCCCATCTGATTCTATTTACATAGTTTTGGTCAGTCAAAATGCTATTTAGATAAAAACAATGTATTTTCTAGTCTCTAGAACATCATTATATCAGAATTTAACATTGCATTGTACTTATACAGAACTTAAATTTAAAATAACTTTGCAACAAGAGCAAGCTTGATCAACAGAGGGAAATACTAGCCATGTTTTTTTTTCACAAACATAATGCCTACAAGCAACAAATAAAATTGGAAAATAATAGGGGTTCTCACAGAAAACCAAAAGACAAATATTCTGAATTGTTGGATTTATAAAAGCAATGCTGCAATGCTAACAGTGTGTTTAAGGTAGTGGACCTGTAATAGTTTTGCAATATTTTGGAACTCAAGATCTTTCACAATGTTGACCAAGGTTTCCTAATGAAATCATTATGAAACCTTAGTTAAAACTGTAAAAGTTCATTACTCTGAATCTTTTCGGAAGTATTACGGGTCCACTTACTTAACCCTTGTCATGCTGAACCCGGAATATTCCTGCTTTGACAGGAGCTATAGACAAACATCAGCCTGCACATAAGTGCAGTCTGATGTTAGTCTACACTACCTGTTTCTCATTTTCAAACCAGAATTGTCAATAGATTTATTTTTTTCAAATAAAAATTGACCTTGTAGGAAAGAAAATCCTTTTCATCTGTCTTTTCTTTACAAAACCGTTAATTGTGAGGACACAATGGATTCTAATCAAGACATTCACTATTTTCTCACATGCATGAAGATCTTGACCCATTTCAATTTTTTAAAATATTCAACATGTCCAAATTGATAGCCACCGCAGATGTCAATGCAATTTAAAAGATCAAACAATTATATGCTATAATATATTTTGCAAGTAAAGGAGAATTGATTGCTTAAAGGAATGTCTTCTTATCCAAAATATTTTCTCCTTCTTAATATCACATGGAATCAAAATCCTTGGATTACAAAGGAAAAGGTAGAAACATATTGCTTAAGTTTTTAATTCTCATTTCTGAACAAAACCTTGTCTTGTGAGAACACATTTGAGTTTTGATACAGCTCTCTGATATTAATGATGCTTTAAGGTAATTTACCCATAAAAGTTCCACTATGTTTAGGAAGTAATGAGCTTAAACAGTGTTTACCAAGGTTTCCTTATGATTTCATAAGGAAACCTGGGTCAACATTGTGAAAGATCACGAGTTCTGAAATGTTACGAAACTATTACAGATCCACTTCCTTAAGTAAGGTTGTCTGAAAACCTATCACCGTGAAATACCCGTACCCAAACATTTACATAAAATTGTATATAAAACAAAAAGGATCATGAAAACTCATCAATAACAAAGTAATCAGAAGTTTTACAAACAAACAAAGCAGTGGGTTTCACATTAAAATTGAAGCACAGAAAAAACAAGGAGTAATTTATAGTAAAGGGAGATAGGGAGATCACAAATATTTCAAGTCATGTGCAGCCAACTTTCTTTAAGAAAATATAAATTTCCAATTACTTGTACTTTATGACTGAAAGCATTGTTTTGAAAATGTAATAGACCTTGAAAATATTGAATATGAATATAATATGCACATGTAAAATAACAAACAAAATCAAAAGAGATGGGGCCTATAGCTACATCTTTTATCTCAAAAACATACTTATATATCTGAAGATTAACATTAATTCAGTTACTGTTAGGATATAATAAGATTGTCCAACATCTGAAATTCATATAACATACATCATTTTCAAAAAAGAAAGATATTTTAAAGTAACAAAACATAAAAGTGAACATCCATGCAAAAAGAATATTTCAAATCTACGAAGTCCTTGGTCTCAGCAAGAGAGTTTGAATCATCATAGGTTTAGTAAATGCATGCTTATAATCCATAAACCTATCATCAGTTTGTTGTTGGTTTTTAAATCATTTAAGGTAGTGGACCCGTAATAGCTTCGCAACGTTTTGGGAGTAATGAACTTTAACAGAGTTAACCAAGGTTTCCTAATGATTTTCACGATTATTAGTTCCGAAATGTTGGGGATCTATTATGGGTCCACTACCTAAGTGAAGGTACATTTAATAATCAGGGGTCACCATGCTGGTACTTATGTTTTAACATACATGCAGGTTACTGACATTTGTGTTTTGAGAGCATAGAATTGAAGGGATTAATTGGATTTTCTATTTCTTCCATTGGGATTATTCATTCGAAATGTCTCCCAACATAAAGTTTTCTTGACGAAAAATGATTATGGAATAGGTTTACTCATTTATCATCTCTAAATTTCTACATGTATTTAAAAAATATAACTGGCAATGTAAAGTTGTCGTGTTTTTCTGCACTTACAATAAGACTGAAAATCACAAACATTTGTTTCAAATTGAAATAAATTGTAATATTTCTACTTGTTTTATGCCTTCTCAGAATTATAAACTTGGCTCAATCTGAAAGCATTTACATATGACATTTCCAACAATTTTGCATGTGCACATAGCAAAGCATCTGGCCAGCCTGTGCATCCACACAGGCTGACCAGAGTCTTTGCCTTGCACTATAGAGATGGTTAAGGTCTTAACAACTCTTCAGGAGGTCAGTGGATGTTCTAATTACATTATGTGGCTGTTCATGTTGTTCAATATCTCGAGAATATGCACATGTGATATTGTTGGAAATGTCACACACTGACTCATATATAATCAAATTTAATCTTTGTCTCGTTTTGACTTGAAATTGGTTTGAGAACCTTCTGGTATGAAAGAAACTTCATTTCTGTTCCTGTGCAAAAACTTTTTAAGAATATTGATAGTTTACTGGATACAAACAAATTGAAAATGCCAGAACATAATCAGTATATCAGGGATTGACACTAACACCAGTCCTTTGGCCCGGGACCTGTGGAATTTAGGGAGGAATGGTAAATGTTACCATACTGCAGGTCCTTCAGGCCAGTAGTTAATAGCAGTACATGTACTTATTATTCTAAATCCGTCCAGTTTTTGAAAATAATAGCTTTTCCAATACTAAAATTTACATTACCAATGGAAAAACTTGTAGAACAAGATGTGTTTGTGAAACACGAATGCCCCCATAACAGCTTTTTTTTTTTTTCAAAGTTTGACCTTGACAGATGACTTTGACCTTGTCAAATGACCTTGACTTTGGTACCAGCAGATGCAGACCATAGGGATCTATCATCATGCCAAATATTAGCCTTGTATCTTGAATAAACTTGAAGATATTGGCAATGTTGGTTAACTTTTTGAGTTATTTGACCTTGACATATGACCTTGTCACATGACCTTGACTTTGGTACCAGCAGATGCGGATCATTGAGATCTATCATGATGCCAAATATGAGCCTTGTATCTTGAATAGGCTTGAAGATATTGGCAATGTTAAGTTTTTTGGTTAACTTTTGCAGACAGACAGACAGACGGACGGACAGACAGACAGACGGACAACGGTAAAACAATATGCCCCCGATCTTTCGATACGGGGGCATAAAAAGCAATTTCTTCTTTTCTAACAATGTTTTCCTTGCAGTTTATCCCTTATATTACTAAAAAATCAAGCTTGGGTTTTCATGCAGGACCTGTTTTTATCAGGGAGGACCTGCAATATTTAGGGCTAACAGGTACTTCAGGCTGGTGGCAAAATGTAGTCCGTGTCAAACCCTGTTATATTTATAATTCTAAAACCTCGTAACCACTTCCATGTTTAACCCTTTGCTGTTTAATCCCTGCTTTTTACGTGCCTGTGATTTTATAATTGAGAAAACATTGTGAAAAAAAGAAGAAATTGCTTCTGACAAGCCATTTTTTCTTTTTCCACACTATTTTCTACCCTACTGAATGGTTATTTTTCAAATTAAATCCGCTTATATTTTCGTCTGCAAAACCTTTGAATTTGGACAAGTTCAAAATTTTGTAAAACAGGAAAGGGTTTAGTTGTTATGAGGTTTTAGAATTCAAACCAAAATATACAAGTAAACATGTATAAAAGGAAAAGTAAATAAAAATATGGCAACTACATGACATCTTGCCAAATCAAGCATGCGACATAAGGATAGCATTCACAAAGGTGTGGGTCGGCAGGAATGCCGTGACTTACTCTGTGACCAGTTGTTTATTCAATAATACTTGCTCCAAATTTGAAGCGTTTTTTATTCTAAAACTTAGAAGGGCGGGATTTGGATTTTCCATGAAAACTCGTACTACTCCAGCAGGAAATGACATCATCAAATTGCCGGTCATTTTCACCGAACATCTGAAACAAAATATTTCAGCAACAAAGCATGAAGCATAGAAAAATATACTGGTAACATGATTAATCAAGGTATAAAAGTATGGAATGAACATTAACACTTTCCTGTTTTACAAAATTTTGGATCTGTCCAAATTCAAAGGTTTTGCAGACGAAAATTTAAAGTGGATTTAAATTGAAAACAAGAGTGCCATCGTCACAAAATACGCCGCCACTTTGCTGCTGTTTCACGAAAATAATTGTAGACACTACTTATTTTGACAGAACCAAATTGAAAATGACCAAGTTTCATTTAAATCAAGACAAAAAAATTGGAGGAGTTGCCTTCACAAGGCTGCAATTTCAATAAGCCCCAGGCACTAAGTTTTAAGGGGGCATAATTCAGGGAAATAAATGAGCCATAAAATCCTTGATCCATGTACATCTACAAATTATGGTGATGACATTGACCAGGTTTCATTTAAATAAAGACAAAAAAATAAGGAGGAGTTGTGTTCAAAAGGCTGCAATTTCAATAAGCCCTAGTTACTAAGTTTTAAGGTAGCATAATTTAGGGTAAAATTAATGAACCATAAAATCCTTACTTCATGCTCATCTACCAATTTCAGTTACAACATCCACCAAATTTCACTTAGATCCAGCCAGAAACATAGGAAAACATAGGAGAAATTTTAAGGGGGCATAACTGAGGTAATAAGCCCCAGAGACTGAGCTTTTAAGGGGCATAACTCAGGCAAAAATCAATGAACCATAAAATCCTTCCTTCATGCACATCTACAAATTGAGGTGATAACATTGACCAAGTTTCAAGAAGATCCAGCCAGAAACTTAGGAGGAGTTGCGTTGACAAGAAAAATGGACCCAGAGACTAAGTTTTTAAGGGGCATAACTCAGGCAAAAATCAACGAACGGTAAAATCCTTCCTTCATGCACATCTTCAAATTGAGGTGATTACATTGACCAAGTTTCAAGAAGATCCAGCCAGAAACTAAGGAGGAGTTGCGTTGACAAGAAAAATGGACCCAGAGACTAAGTTATCAAGGGGCATAACTCAGGCAATAATCAACGAACAGTAAAATCCTTCGTTCATGCACATCTACAAATTGAAATGATTACATTGACCAAGTTTCAAGAAGATCCAGCCAGAAACTTAGGAGGAGTTGCGTTGACAAGAAAAATGGACCCAGAGACTAAGTTATCAAGGGGCATAACTCAGGCAATAATCAACAAACCATAAAATCCTTCCTTCATGCACATCTACCAATTGAGGTGATTACATTGACCAAGTTTCAAGAAGATCCAGCCAGAAACTTAGGAGGAGTTGCGTTGACAAGAAAAGTGGACCCAGAAACTAAGTTATCAAGGGACATAACTCAGGCAAAAATCAACGAACCGTAAAATCCTTCCTTCATGCACATCTACCAATTGAGGTGATAACATTGACCAAGTTTCAAGAAGATCCAACCAGAAGTTTAGGAGGAGTTGCGTTGACAAGAAAAGTGGACCCAGAAACTAAGTTATCAAGGGGCATAACTCAGGCAAAAATCAACGAACCGTAAAATCCTTCCTTCATGCACATCTACCAATTGAGGTGATAACATTGACCAAGTTTCAAGAAGATCCAACCAGAAGTTTAGGAGGAGTTGCGTTGACAAGAAAATGGACGGACGGACGGACGGACGGACAGATGGAGAAGATGACGCCAATATACGTCCGCCTCCGGCGGCGTATAAAAAACCATTCATTAGGGTAGAAAATAGTGTGGAAAAAGAAGAAATTGCTTGTAAGAAGCAATTCCTTCTTTTTTCACAATGTTTTCTCAATCATAAAATCACTGGCATGTAAAAAGCAGGGATTAAACAGCAAAGGGTTAACAGAGACAATTTCTCTCAACTTATACAACAAGTACTGACGATTTTTTTTAAAAAGTAAAACCAATATGTCAACACAATTGTTAATTGTTGCAATTAACCGGTAGTTGAAATTACAAGTAGCTATTTGTTCTATCAAAACTATTTTTTGTGCACAGACTCAGTTGAAATTACGCACCAAGGTGCTATTATCTGGATTTAAATCAAGAGGATTCTGCTGTATTTGTTGACTTTAAATAATAAGGTTAGAGAAAATATGGTTTAAGAGAAAATTAAACTCTGTGAAAATAATTTTCCTCACCAGAGATCATTATTTATGATTATCAAATGTTTTTTCCCAATCACAACAGCATTTTACAATGACCAGAAAAAATATTCAAGTACATATTTGATAAAAGAAACACTTATTGAATTAAAGGTTGTTCATTATCTTAAATTCTGTTTACCATAAGCCAAAATAATAAATGCTTGATTGAATGGAGTTTTACGTCGCTTTCAACATTTTTTCAGATATATCACGGCTGGAGTACCTAACAATGGATTCCTGGTATTTCTCTCACCAGTACAACCATTACATCCTTTCCTAACTTACAGCTATCTCACATAGGTCTACAACTATCAAACCATTAGTTAGAGACATAGTTGGAAAGAATGAGTGCCGCTTTCGTGGATCAGACCCGGGACCTCTAGATTGACAGTCCAAAGCGCCGAAAATAATAAATCATTTTTATCAAAACACATTTTAACCCTTGTCATGCTTAACCCGGAATATTCCTGCTTTGGCAGGAGGTATAGACAAAGATCAGCCTGCACACATGTGCAGTCTGATCTTAGTCTACACAACCTGTTTATTTTTTTCAGTCAGTAAGAATTGTGTAAAGCCTTGTAATTTTCAGTGAAAATGTTTGCATACAATTTTCTTCTTTCGAGCCTTCAGCACCTTGGTGAGAGTGTAATTTGGTTGGCATATTTTTATTCAGCATGGCTAGGGTTAAGCAATAATTTAATCTGATTTCTTAGAATTGAAGAAAATCTTTCGATACTAAGCTAGACTTAAAAGTGAATGCTTAAAGCCCTTGTAGAATGTAACAACATCAAAATAGACCTACTTGGTAGCATCTGTTCCTCTAAAGTATGCATTAATGGTTTCTGTAAAAGCAACCGCCAGCGGTACAGTGTCTGCCATTCCGATCGTGAGCGGACTCGGACCCCGAGATGAACCTATGGGCATACTTGTTGTGTTCCATGTGACAACACCACTGGAGTCTCGATTTACAGTAAATGGACTATTTCTTCCTGAGGGACGACTAGGTACCTATAGTAAACAAGAATCTTACAAATTAATACATTACATTGCTTTATAGGACGAGGTTATAATCTGATCCTTACCCTTGTCATGTTGAACCCAGAATATTCCTGCTTTGGCAGGAGCTATAGACAAACATCAGCCTGCACATATGTGCAGTCTGATGTTAGACTACACCACCTGTTTCTCACTTTCAAACCAGAATTATCAATAGATTTAGTTTTTTTAAATTAAAATTGACCTACAGTCGGTACTTTCAGTGCTTTTTGCACTTTAATTTTCATGAAAATTTTTAGCCAAAATTTATTCAGCATGACAAGGGTTAAGATAGTTTTTTTTTAAAGTAACAAACGCCAGTTGTTGCAATATTTGGATATCACAATGAATCATCTTATGTCACTGAGCAATTATATACCTAAAATTAACATAAAGAACTATATAATGTACAAATATTTCTTTAGAATGACATTCTATAATCAACCAGTTACTATCTTTCCACACACCTTTAAGTTACCTGATAAAAGAAAGCAAAGTGGTTATAGAGAAAAGAAGAAATGGTTTATTTGTTACAAGAAATTTCTCCTCTTTCTATTATGTTTTCTTCCAAATAATCATCTCTTAATTGTGCACATTTAGAATTTGTTTAAGGTAGTGGAACCATAATAGTTCGCAACAATTCTGGACTTGTGATCTTTCACAATGTTGACAGAGGTTCCCTAATGAAACCATAAACTAGAGGCGCTTGAGCGCCTGATTCGCTCCACAGGCCTGAATATCCAAATAATGACTTTTAGAGGATGATAAAGCTGTTTAAATGAGAATTGAAGTGAATGAATGAGTGAAATGTTTATTTCAAGTAAATAAGGGTCATATGCTGAAATATTTCTGCATAAAAAACTCATGATCAGTGAATAACAAAATTGACCTCTACCTGTTACACAAATATTTTTCATTTAATCACAATAATTTTGTGCAGTCTGATAATGGGTCACCCAAGGATCATTCTAGTGATATTTTGTTAAAATCCAAATATAAGAATTTCAAAACTAACAGAATGTTACTGCACAATATACTGGTGTTGGTCTGCAAAATTTTGATTGCAGATCTTTCCACTTTTAATTAAACACTACTAAAAGATGTTGCTTCACAATTGTTTGTCATCAAAACAAAATTCTAACTAATGATAGTAAGAAGTAAAATATTCGATCCAATATATTTATTTTATTCTGCCCAATGCCTTAGAGTGCAGTAAACTCAACTCTTTCTACCCCACTCTGAATGTCAGGAGGTCAGAACATCATTTTACACTTTGTGCAGATTCACCCTTCGTTCAACTAAACTCACCAATTCTGAGTGGGTATTCTCAGCCTACTTATTTCAACTAATGTTTCTATACATTTGAATTTCAACAAAGGTTTTGTTCCTTCTAATCTATAATCATTACACCTATTAAATCTAACAAGTCTAGAAAAATTCATCATTGAGAAGATACCAAAAGGGTGATCAAATATTCATTTTATATGTTATAATACCCTCTACCAATAAAAAAAATATGCTGTTCATCTAATCAAATATTTTTTTGCAGACTGATACAACTTCACAGAAATAACTTTCCATGATATCTAATCCATCTGTTTAACTTTTCAGGATAGTTTGTTTTACCCTATATATGAAGAAATGACCTCTGCCCATAAAAGTCATATTTTTGATCTGATCACAATATTTTTTTAATAGACTGATAAAGGATCACTAAAGAATCATTCTAGTAAAATTTGGTTGATATCTATCAATTAGGTTCTGAGAAAATGATTTTCAAAGTTTACACTATATAACATATAGGGAAATGACCTCTGCACATAAAATATATATTTTTTATCCGATCACAATAATTTTTGCTATACTGATAAAGGATCACTCAAATATCATTCATGTAAAATTTGGTTGATATCTATCAATTAGATTCTGAGAAAATGATTTTCAAAGTTTTCACTATATAACAAATAGAGAAATGACCTCCGCCCATAAAATACACATTTTTCATCCGATCACAATAATTTTTGCTATACTGATAAAGGGTCACTCAAGTATCATTCATGTAAAATTTGGTTGATATCTATCGATTAGATTCTGAGAAAATGATTTTCAAAGTTTTCACTATATAACATATAGAGAAATGACCTCTGCCCATAAAATACATATTTTTCATCTGATCACAATGATTTTTTGTAGGCTGATAGAGGGCCCCACAAGGATAATTCATGTGAAGTTTGGTAAATATCCATCAATTAGTTTCTGAGAAAAGCCACCTATTACCATATATGGAAATTAGCCACGCCCACTACAGCCATGATTTTCAACCGATTAAAAATCTTTGAAGGAATCTGATAGAGGGTCACCCAAGGAACATTCCTGTGAAATTTGATTGGAATCCATCCAGTACTTTATGAGGAGAAGATTTTTAAAGTAAAAGTTTACGGACGGACGGACGGACGGACGGACGACGGACACCTCGCCATGACAATAGCCCGCTGGCCTTTCGGCCAGTGGAGCTAAAAACTCAGTTAACACTGTCAAAATTCATCACTTACGAAACATTGAGAAACTTTTACAGGTCCGCTACCTTAAGACACTACTAACCTGAGGTAGAACACCCATTGTTCTTGACGGTGGTCGCTGAGGAAGAGGCGGAGCTACGTCTGTATCTAGAATACTCGTACTACTTCGACGTGGGGAATTTGACTGGTTTATAATATCACTTGTATCTGAAATAAATACAGTGTAAAACTCTATTTAATCAATCAATTAAATGGAGGCAATAAATCTGTAATAGATCAATATTTTTCCATACAAACCAAATTAAATCATCCCTTTGATAACTTAATTGAATTGTTTAGACAATAGAAAAAATTTCAGATACAAACACACACATGTATCCTTCTTTATCAGTTTTTCCCCCCAAAGGTTTCCTATGTGTGTGTGTGTGTTTTCTTTATTTTCTATCTTTTTATTTTTAATCTGAAAGATCTTTAAATCATCATCTCTGTTTTTATAAATTTCAATTATTTTGTATGATTCATCTATTTGCAATTCAGGAAGTGTCAATGGTATTTTACTCTCTGCTCTTCTGTAGTCCAAAACCACTTAATCTTTTTTATAGAACTGTTTTACTACTTTAAAACTGATAGATTAGGTTCAGGGATGATTTTACCCTGTCCTGCCTTCAGGATGATAAAACAGTGCTAACAGTTTCCCAATTATACCATGCTTTGCACACAAGTACACATGCGAAGCAGGGTATAATTGGCAAACTGATAGCGCTGTTTTCTACCTGTAGCTCATTTTTATTCTTAAACACCAACTTCTAATTCCACTTTAATATTTTCTCAATTGTAGGGACAAATTACTTACCTCACAACGACTGATGTCAATGTCAGATGAAAAATGGCAGAATATCAAACTCACTACCCGAGGACTTGTTACCTTCCCAACGTTACCTATTTAGTTAACTGGGCGCAGCTCCTTTATTTTTTAGTCATATGATCTAAATATAACTTACTTGCACTTGAGAGGGAGGTATTTACAGAACTAGTATCACTATCAACACTTTCTATTGTTCAACAATTTTAGACTGGTCTGAATTAAAAGAGGTTGCAGATGACAATGAAAAATGGGTATATATTCAAAAAGTAACAATCTTATTTGATACAAAAATATTGCTGGAAAAGAACAAATTGCTTGATACAAGCAATTTGGTCTTTTTTCAACAATGTCTTTTTTATGTAAAGATTCATTGGCACCTACTAGACCGGAATTGTACGCCAATAAGATATGAATGATCTAGGTATAACTTACTTGCACTTGAGAGGGAGGTATTTACAGCACTAGTATCACTATTAAACACAGACCCATCTGACATGGGTGACAGGGGCGAGGGCAAGTTATACCCACCCCCTGTGGGCGTTGAAGCACTTGAACCAAATATATCTAAATTCAACAGGTCTACACTGTTCGGTTTGGTACCAACCCTGTAATCATTAGAACAGAATACTTTAAATAGGTTCTAGAATCTCAAATAATCTTCATTATTCTGGCTAGAAACTTTGTTTGAAAATAAACAACAACTTTTTATTCAATGCCCCTAAATGAAAACCCCTTCCATTAAATAGTCTAAAGCAACTATATTTATATTTCCCAATGCTTTATAAGGATGCCTATCCTTTTTAAAATGCTTTGTTGGGAATGTGAAATCAATTTAAGTGTATTTTCTTTCTTTTTTTTTTCTTCTTTCAGATCTTTCAACCTAATGGAATAACAACTGCTCAATTTGTCATTTTGAAAAATTATGTATAGACAGCATTTTGTTCACACATTTGGTATTCACATATCATTGAATTCTAACAACTCCCAAGAGGTGCTTTCATTTTCTTCTCAGTTTTGACTTGGATAGAGATCACATGATTATATGAATTTAAATTTATTCATTCTAGATTCAAAAAATCTAAAGATGCCAATAAGTACCCAATCAAGTCAGCCTATGCAATCTGACTAAGGTCCATACTTTTTGCACTTCTTAGATAGCACTTTGTTGCACATGGGTCATAAAACAGACTATTTCTGACAAATAGTCCAATTTATTGTGCGAAAATGACGCTGGTGTGGGCTTGGGGGGGTATCGTGAAGCTGACCGGAAGTAAGTTTTCTCACGCTGCACCGTTTACGCAATCTCGCGCGCTTGAACAGATTTTGGCTGGTTTCACGAAAAAATACAATTGTTAAATAGTTCTTGCAATGCCAAAGCGCCGTAGTACTAGGGCGAAGCCATATGATCGGCCTCGGGCTGAGGCGGCTGCAGATCCACCGATTCCGGCGAGAAATTCGCCCGTACCTGCTTTCGTCGAACCTGAGAGAGTAGTACTGTCTTCGGACGAACCAAATTCCAGTAATCCCTTCGCCGCAATCAACAATTCCTTAAATTCTTTGCCTGAAGCAGACTTTAATCTACCTTCAGAAGCTATGCGTTTAGCGGACGACGATATTGCTTTGCATGTCTCGTCAGAATTGTGTATCAAAATTTGGAAGGGTGATTATGTCAATTTGGCTCAGTTACTATGCAGAGAAGCAAATGATGAATTAAATAGGGATACAAAGGTGACAGTTACTGAACAAGGCACTCTCCAGTTACTGCCTAAAAGTCCCAAACGTGTGGCTAATATCCGTGAGTGGACAGATGCATTTCTAATTTGCATGTACATAGTAATCAAAAAACGTCCGGAAATGGCATGTGAGTTGATACAGTATATGTCAACCATACGTGAGGCAGCTGCAAGAAATAACTTTACTGATTGGTGGAAAATTTATGATGAAAATTTTCGTCTTCGGCAAGCAATATTCCCTATGCCATGGGGGAAAATAAATTCTGATCTTTGGCTTAAAGCTATGAGTCTGTCCACTCTATCAAATCAAAAACCAACACAGAATAATGTCAACTGCAATACAATTGTTCGCAACAAACCGATTTGCTATGATTTCAACGCGGCAAGAGGTTGTAAATTCCCTAACTGTAAATATGCCCATATTTGTTCCGTCTGTAAAGGCGAGCACACACAAATAAAATGTCATAAAAACACCACTTTTCGTAGACAATGATCAAACCATTGGCCAGGGGCTTGGTGTCACCCCAGTAAAATTTCATGCATTACAAGGGGAACTATTAGGTTATGACAACAAATTGACTCAGTTTTTGCTAAATGGGTTTAAGTATGGTTTTTCCCTCTGTTATACAGGTCCTAGGACTTTACAAACTTGCAATAATTTGAAATCTGCTTTTGAAAACCCTTCCATAGTTTGGGAAAAGATTAATAAGGAGATATCAGCTGGCAGGGTGGCAGGACCTTTTTCTTCTATTCCTTTTTCAAATTTTAAAATGTCACCAATTGGTTTAGTCCCCAAAAAAGAACCTAATGAATATAGACTGATTCACCATTTATCCTACCCCCCAGGGGAATCACTGAATGACAATATTGACCCCGCACTCTGCTCAGTCCGTTACTCTAAATTTGATAACGCATTTAAAATGATACAGAAATTAGGCCCTGGTACATTACTGGCAAAGGCCGATATCAGATCAGCCTTCCGCTTGATACCGCTAGCAAAAGAGGACTACCCCCTTGTTGGTTTCAGTCATGGTGGTTTCATTTTTCACGACCGTATGTTACCGTTTGGGGCTAGCATTTCGTGTGCAATTTTTGAAAAATTTGCGTGTGCATTACAATGGATTGTACAGAAAAACTGCAAATTAGGGGACTTGGATCATTACCTTGATGATTTCATCTTTTGTGGTAAAGGAGGTACAGATGATTGCCTTCTTTTATTGCAGACATTTTTTAATTGTTGTCGTAAATTAGGTGTCCCCGTGGCAGAAGAGAAAACGGTTTGGCCTACACCTATTCTGATTTTTTGGGGGCTTGAGCTAGATTCTATTCTAATGCAAGTTAGAATACCACACTCAAAAGTAGGACAATTAATCGACATGATTAAAGAAGTGTTAGCACATAAAAAATCTGTTCAATTAAGAGAATTGCAGTCTTTGATAGGGTCCCTTAATTTTCTTTGTCGGGCAGTGGTTCCTGGTCGCCCTTTTTGTAGGAGACTTATAAATGCAACATGTGGGATCACTAAGCCCTTCCACCATATCAAAGTTAACAAGAGGGCCATAGTGGCCCTTAATCGCTCACCTGAATTAACAATCTAAAAAAGTTTTTCTAAGATTTGACCCAATGACCTAGATTTGACCTAACTTGACCAAATTTCAAATTCGTCAAAGTTCTCATCAAATTATTCATTCTGTCCATTTTCAGGTTGATTGGGCTAAAAATATGGCCTCTAGAGTGTCCACAAGGATTTTCAAAGATTTGACCCCGTGACCTAGTTTTTGACCCCACTTGACCCAATTTCAAACTTGTCCGAGATTTCATCAAGATAATCATTCTGACAAATTTTCAGGTTGATTGGGCTTTAAATATGGCCTCTAGAGTGTCCACAAAGTTTTTCTAAGATTTGACCCCGTGACCTAGTTTTTGACCCCACTTGACCCAATTTCAAACTGGTCCGAGTATTTCATCAAGATAATCGTTCTGACCAATTCTGAGGTTGATTGGGCTAAAAAAATGGCCTATAGAGTGTCCACAAGGTTTTTCTTAGATTTGACCCTGTGACCTAGTCTTTGACCCCACTTGACCCGATTTCGATCTTGTCAGAGATTTCATCAAGATATTGATTCTGACCAATTTTCAGGTTGATTGGGCTAAAAATATGGCCTCTAGAGTGTCCACAAGGTTTTTCTAAGATTTGACCCTGTGACCTAGTTTTTGACCCAAATTGACCCAATTTCGAACTCATCTGAGATTATATCAAGATAATCATTCTGACCAATTTTCAATTTGATTGGGCTAAAAATATGGCCTCTAGAGTGTCAACAAGGTTTTTTAAAGATTTGACCCCGTGACCTAGTTTTTGACCCCACTTGACCCAATTTAGAACTTGTCCGAGATTTTATCAAGATAAACATTCTGACCAATTTTGATTTTGATTGGGCTAGAAATATGGCCTCTAGAGTGCCCACAAGGTTTTTTTAAGAATTGACCCTGTGACCTAGATTTTGAACCCAGTTGACCCAATTTCGAACTTGTCCAAGATTTCATCAAGATATTCATTCTGACCAGTTTTCAGGTTGATTGGGCTAAAAATATGGCCTCTAGAGTGTCCACAAGGTTTTTCTAATAATTGACCCCATGACCTAGTTTTTGACCCCACTTGACCCAAGTTCGAACTTGTCCAAGATTTCATCAAGATATTGATTCTGACCAGTTTTCAGGTTGATTGGGCTAAAAATATGGCCTCTAGAGTGTCCACAAGGTTTTTCTAAGAATTGACCCTGTGACCTAGTTTTTGACCCCACTTGACCCAATTTCGAACTTGTCCGAGATTTCATCAAGATATTCATTCTGACCAATTTTCAGGTTGATTGGGCTAAAAATATGGCCTCTAGAGTGTCCACAAGGTTTTTCTAAGATTTGACCCTGTGACCTAGTTTTTGACCCCACTTGACACAATTTCGAACTTGTCCGAGATTTTATCAAGATAATCATGCTGACCAATTTTCAGGTTGATTGGGCTAAAAATATGGCCTCTAGAGTGTCCACAAGGTAAATGTTGACGACGCACGACGCACAACGGACGACGGACATCAAGTAACCCAAAAAGCTCACCTTGAGCACTTCGTGCTCAGGTGAGCTAAAAAGGGGATGAGACAAGACTTGATGATGTGGTTAGAATTTCTGACCAATTTTAATGGGATTTCCATGTTCCATGAACAATTCTGGACTTATAATTCTGATATTTGTCTTTATACAGATAGTTCTGCTGCAGTTGGTCACGGCTTTGGGGCAACTTTCATGGGTGAATGGGCAATAGGAGCATGGCCCATTGAATGGCATAATTCTGGCCTTACAAAAGATATTACACTACTTGAGTATTTTCCCATTTTAGTGGCAGTCCACATCTGGGGCAAACATATGAGAAATAAAAAAGTTTTGTTTAATCAGTTGTTAACATTATCAATAGCCAAACAAGCAAATCAGACAAAATTATGGTTCTTGTGAGATCTTTTACACTACACTGCCTTAAATTTAATATAAATTTTAAAGCAGAATTCTTGCCTGGTTGCAAAAACCAAATTGCCGACAGCTTATCGCGTTTTCAGATGGAGCGATTCAGACAGCTGGCTCCACACGCCAACCAAGAACCAAGAACCATACCAGCATATCTTTGGACTATCTTGGACAACACTCTATGAAATTAATCAAAGCAAGCATATCACAGAACACACAAAATGTGTATAAGAACGCACTTAAAAAATTCAATGAATTCAGAAGCAGTAATGGGCTCCTGAATGAATGGCCAGTCCCATTATTGCACGTAGAGTACTTTATTGCCTTCCTACATCACCAGGGGTCGTATTCACCAACCTATTCTAAATTTTAGAATTTAGTCTAGGCTAAATTGCCAAGTCTGGACTTTCCCAAGAATGAACTAAAGTGTGTATTCACCAACGCAATTTAGAATAGACTTAATTTAGCACGGTTTGTACAGTACTTAAGCGGCCACAGACTTACGATGGTTCCCCAAGTTTGACGAGGCGCAAATGAAAAGAGTAACCATTTAGTTTCTGTCCTTCACTCTTAATTTCCCTCCTTGTTTACAAATGACATTTTCATGTATTTTTTTCAGTCAAAATTAATTGTCATATCTAAAAATTCAATATCTTGTTGGGCAATTGATTGGCTGAATGCAAAGATCCATTAAATTAGCAATAACCTTGATTACAGTTGAGAGAAACAAATGTGTTTATTTTGCACTCGATGAAAATGTGAAATAACTCGCTGTAGTTACAGGATTTAGATTTTCAATTGACAAAATGTGTATCATTTTTATAGAGTAAATAAGGCGATTATTTATGAGTAGTAATAAGTGTTGTTCAACAGTATGGTTGTTCCGATACCAAAATTAGACTTTACAATAAGAAATCAAACATTGAACAAAAAAAAAATAATAAAAAAATAATTCAACACAAACTTTGCAACGAGGTCAACATGATTCCTACCTACATAAATCTTTCACCGAGAGAGCTTTCCAACTTTTCAATAAAAACGAGTCGCTTTTGAAGATGTGAGAATTATAATCTCTCTCCTTTAACTTGTCCCATGTTCATGATGTTGCTATGCAGAAAGTATCAGCACCCAAATAAATAGAATCTTGAGTAAAAATGCACCAAGTTAACTATTGCTCGAGTTTAAATGACAATCTGCCTTCGTAATCTTTCCTCCATCTGTCTTGTTCCTATCCGCACACCACCACCCCTGAAAACTTTACTTCGCTTAAAATATGTTACTCCTTAACCATCCTCCTCCCTTGTAAATGTAAATCCAACGTGAAATCCCTGAAAACTCGCCGAGAATATTGTAAAATTTAACATTCTGTCGATATGTAAACATACACTTCAAGGTTAGATTGCGTCACAAATGTGTTTGACGTCATTCGATAAATAATTGGACCGAAAACATAAAATATGTGTCAGAAAGGAAAATTAAGTGGAAATTCTTTCTATTTTGACATGTTATTTGTCAATACTTTGATATAAAACAATGTTTTCCATTCGAAGCGAGGCGGACAGTCGCCATTTTTTTACATTTAGCACGGTAGGTATTAATCTAGACTTGGAAAAACGACTTTATTCTTAAGAATTTAGTCCATTCCGTAATATACTAGAAAGCCATGAATGGCTTGAGTCGCTCCACAGGCTTGAAATTCTTGTAAAAGCAAATAAAAATGTTTGACTAGATTTTTAGATATTTGGGGTTCTATACTGATGTTGAAAATGATTTTCAAAGTTTCAACTATATAACAGATAGAGAAATGACCTCTGCTATTAAAAGATATATTTTTCATTAAATCAAAATAATTTTTGGCTGCATGATAATGGGTCAACCAAAGATCATGCCAAAAATGTTTGCTTGATATCCATCAGTTCCATTCTGAGAAAATGTTTTTCATAGTTTCCACTATTTAACATATTGAGAATTGACCTCCACCCATAAAATGTATATTTTTCATCCAATCAAAATAATTTTAGGTAGACTGATAAAGGGTCACTCAAGGATCATTCCAGTGAAATTTGGTTGATATCCATCAGTTACATTCTGAGAAAATGATTTTCAAAGTTTCCACTATATAACAAATAGAGAAATGACCTCCGTCCATAAAATGCATATTTTTCATCCAATCAAAATAACTTTTGGTACACTGATAAATGGTCACTCAAGGATCATTTCAGTGAAATTTGGTTGATATCCATCAATTACATTCTGAGAAAATGATTTTCAAAGTTTCCACTATATAACATATAGAGAAATGACCTCCGCCCATAAAATGCATATTTTTCATCCAATCACAATGATTTTTTGTAGACTGATAAAGGGTCACCCAAGAATCATTCCAGTAAAATTTGGTTGATATCCATCAGTTACATTCTGAGAAAATGATTTTCAAAGTTTCCACTTTATAACATTTAGAGAAATGACCTCCGCCCATAAAATGCATATTTTCCATCCGATCACAATGATTTTTTTTAGACTGATAAAGGGTCACCCAAGGATCATTCATGTAAAATTTAATTGGTATCCATTGATTAGAATCTGAGAAAACTCACTTTTTACCATATTTGGAAATTAGCCACGCCCATTAAATCCATGTTTTTCATTGGATCAAAATTTCTTGAACAACTTTGAAAGAGGGTCACCCAAGGATCATTCCTGTGAAGTTTGGTTGAAATCCATCCAGTAGTTTCTGAGGAGAAGATTTTTAAAGAAAAGTTTACGACCGGACGGACGCACGCACGCACGCACGGACGGACGGACGCACGACGGACACAACGCCATGACAATAGCCCCAGTGGCTTTCAGCCAGTGGAGCTAAAAATGGATTGGTGAATACGTACTAAATTCTAAATTCTTTATTCTTGGGATTTAGTGTGCTAAATTGATGCAAAATGCGTTGGTGAATACGGCCCCAGAACTATTCTTCAAAATCTTCATCAACTTTCATTGCGGCCATCAGTTTTTATCACAAGTTGAACAATTTACAGAATCCTTGTTACAATTTTCGTTGCAAAAAGCTTCTCGAGGGTTACAGTCGTTTGAACCCATGCAAAGACACTAGAATGCCCATTACACTTGATGTTTTGGCAAAAATTGTGAGCATTCTGAACAAAACATGTTTTTCAAGTTACGAGGCTAAACTATTTAAAGCAGCTTATTTGTTAGCATTTTTCGGCTTATTTCGGGCAGAAGAGTTGGTTTATACCTCTCCTGATGAACCCTTCAGACATTTACAAGTACCCGATATACAATTTATTCATTGTTCTGGTAGGATTCATTCATTAAAAATCAAAATTCGTAAATCTAAAGCCAATCAGGCCGGCAAGCCTGAGATTGTAACTGTCCATCCGGTGGAGAAATCCAATGTGTGTCCTATACAAGCCTTACAAAATTACATAATGATCAAGCCAAAATCTTCAAATCACTTGTTCTGTCATAGTAATGGATTCCCTCTTACAAGATATCAATTTGGTGCAGTGATTACAAAATGCCTTATCAATTTGGGTATGTCACCAAGAGGGTATAAAAGCCATTCCTTTAGAATAGGGGCAGCCACGTGGCTTGCCAAACAGGGTGTCTCTTATGAGGAAATCAAGAAGTTAGGGAGATGGTCATCAAAGGCCTTTTTACATTATATAAGAATTTAGCATTGTTGCAATTGAATTTCTTCCAGATTAAGCGCATATCCACAAACTTTTGTTAATACTGAAGTATAAAGTTTAATTATGATTTAATGGGTGAGGTACTAGGATGTTATTACAACTTCATTTATTGCTAACTTCTAGTAGTTATTAATTTTACATAATTTAAAGTATAGGTATACTAAGGTATCATTTGTAATATGTTTAATCCAATATTACTGTTTGTTATTTCTGTATAATAGCATTAATCAAGTATTTTTCAGATGTCTGGTTTATTGGTAATTCGTATGTGTACTGGCTGGAAAAACGTCTGAGGTTTCGGCGAATCCAATCAAACTTGGGATGCAGCTCAATAGCAAGAGTCAAGTGGCTTAGCCGTAGAGGGATGCATTGGGCAGACTTTAACCCAGTACTACAAATGCAGTGTCTACATTCCAGTCCACCAAAGATTTTGATAATTCATTTGGGATCCAACGACCTAACTTTTTTAACTGGTTGTGAACTAGAACATAAAGTCCGTAATGATCTTTGTTTCTGGATGGACAACTTGCCTAATACAAAATTTATCTTCTCTGCATTATTACCACGAATATCTTGGGGGAAAACAGAGATCGCTTACAATAAAATTGAGAAAAAGAGAAAGCACTTTAATAATCGCATTCGTCGTTTCATGGTAGCCAAAAAGGGTCATTTTGTTAAGCACGAGGATATTAATGTAGATACACCGGGGATGTACTTCAGCGATGGAGTACATCTTTCAGATGTTGGATATGACATGCTGCTTTTAAGTTTATCTGAACTTTTAGACAAGAGGGCCGTTGGCCCTGGGTCGCTCACCTGAGAAAAAAGCTTCATTACCTAGGTATGTCCATGCAACCACAGAAAAAGAGATTTTCACTTATTCAATCAGATAACATTTGAAATAATCATTCCCCCCCCCTCCCTGCTCCTCCCCTGCACATTATTTATTTAAGCTTTTTCCATAAAAGGTCTGTGATCAGCTAAACTATGCCAGATATACAGGCTGAGTCCGAGACTTTTAAAGTTTTCTTTAATGAGTTGATCAATCCATGTCAAATATAAAGGCTGTAGGGATTCAAAATTCTCAACAAAGAACTCCCCCCCTCCCCCAAGATGCTCTGCACCTGGTGAACCTACAATCATGATTTTAGCTAATTCAATATATGTCCATATGCTGATCATCCATACCAATTTTCAAGTCTGTAGGACTCCTGACTCATTAGAAGAAGTTTAAAGATTTCAAAAATGATTCAAAGTACTACCCCCTCCCCAAGACACTCAGCACCTGGTGACCCTATAGTCATGATTTTAGCTATTATTAATGTCAATATATTGATCACCCATGACAATTTTCAAGTCTCTTGGGTTCCTGATCCAGGAGAAGAATAAGGTTAAAGATTTCAAAATTGATCCAAAGTACTACCCCCTGCCCCCTAATGCTCCGCATCTGGTGGCCCTACATTCATGATTTTAGCTATTTTATTTTAGATCCATATGCTTATCATCCATGCCAATATTGAAGTGTAGGGCTCCTGGTTCATTAGAAGATGAAAATTAAAGTTACAAAATTTTCACAAAAGTACTCCCCCCTGGTGCTCCGCACCTGGTGGCTTTACAGTCATGATTTTAGCTATTTACATTTAGGTCTATGAGCTGATCCTCCATGCCAATTTTCAAGTCTGTAGGGCTTGTGGTTCAGAAGAAGAAGAAGGTTAAAGATTACAAAATTTTCACAAAAGTACTACCCTCTCCCCCCTGGTGCTCCGCACCTGGTGAATCTACAGTCATGATTTTAGGTATTTTAATAGAGGTCCATATGCTGATCATCCATGCCAATATTCAAATCTGTAGGTCTCCTGGTTTAGAAGAAGAAAAAGGTTAAAGATTACAAAATTTTCATCAAAGTACTACCCCCTCCCCCCTGGTGCTCCGCACCTGGTGGCCCTACAGATATAATTTTAGCTATTTTTATTAAGGTCTATGAGGTGATGATACATGCAAAATTTTAAGACTGTAGGCCTTCATGATCAGAAGAAGAAGAAGGTTAAAGATTACAAAATTTACCCAAAGTACTACCCCCTCCCCCCTGATGCTCCGCACCTGGTGGCCCAACAGATATGATTTTAGCTATTTTTATTAAGGTCTTTGAGCTGATCATCCATACCAAATTTCAAGGCTGTAGGGCTGCTGGTTCAGAAGAAGAAGAATTTTAAAGATTTTCTTATATTTTTAACTTTGGTTGCCATAGCAACCAGAGTTTTTCGTCAATTTCAATTCTTTTAGCAATTCTTAAAGGGGACCACCTAAGGAACATTTCTGCCAAGTTTGGTTAAAATTGGCCCAGTAGTTTAGGAGGAGATGTCGTTTAAAGAAATTGTTGACGGACGACGGACGACGCACGGACGCCGGACAAAAGGTGATCACAATAGCTCACTTGAGCACGTTGTGCTCAGGTGAGCTAAAAAGCTATAATTTGAAGTACTCAGGCAATATTGTAAACTTTGAAAATGGTAGGAATTTTGGGGCGAACAAGTTCGTGTGGCAGAAAATTCCTGGGGGTACCATGTCAAGTGGTATGAAATTGTAAAGGCTGTGTTTTATTTTGTGTGTTGTTGTGCAGTCGATAGCGTGTGCTGGCTTGCAGTCGATACGTAGACTCATTGCCGTCCAAATATAGTATGCACTTTTTGGGCGGTTCAGTGAGCCCCTCCCACATGGGTTTTGTACTGTGGGTGGGTTGGTGGTTTGTAGGACCATGGTTCCCTCAATGCAATTACCTCAATGGGTGTTGGGGTGCAGTAGGGGCATGTGGTGGGTGCCACATGTGGTTTCAGTCCTACATTGGTTAATATCATGTTAGCTGCAGTCAGCAAGGCTAGGGTTCCCCTGGGGGTTTTCCGCCCGCGAACAAGATCTCTCCGCCACAGTTCAATTTCTTTATAAATAGAAAATTAAATTACGTAATTTAAAAATAGCATTGCTTTATTGTTATTTTCGCCTCATACAATAAAACAGACTATTTCTGACAAATAGTCCAATTTATTGTGCGAAAATGACGCTGGTGAGGGCTTGGGGGGGTATCGTGAAGCTGACCGGAAGTAAGTTTTCTCACGCTGCACCGTTTACGCAATCTCGCGTGCTTGAACAGATTTTGGCTGGTTTCACGAAACATTGAATTTATAAACAAGAGGACCATGATGGTCCTAAATCGCTCACCTTCGTTTCTTTGTCTCAATTAATAATTATCAAATTTCCTAGCAAAATTCATAATTGCATATCTATGATTTGTGGCCCTTAGAGTGTAAACAAATATTGTGATTACGGCCCCTTTTCCCATGATTTGGCATGGATCCTTCCTATTTGCAAAAGGGTTCATCCTTATGACCTGACGAACATTCCGACAAAGTTTCATGATGATTGGTCCATATTTGTGCCATCTAGAGTGTAAACACTTAAATTGTTGACGTCTGACGAAGCACAATTGACATTCAATGATCACAAAAGCTCGACTTGAGCATGATGTACTCAGGTGAACTAAAAAGTTTAACCTTACAAAAGGTGACCTTGACCTTGTCACATGACCTTGACACCAGCAGAAGTGTATCATTGAGATCTATTATGATGCCAAATAAGAACATTGTATCTTGAATTGGCTTAAAGTAATTGGCAGCGTTGAGTTCATTGGTTAAGTTTTGCAGTCAGACAGACAGACCAACAGACAGACAGTGGCCCAACAGTAACACAATATGACCCCAATCTTATTGATGCGGCAGCATAAAAATAGACTCACTCCAGTGTATCAGACTCTGACTGGGATCTTTTCATCATCAACTTCTTGTCTATAGGGGTAGTTCTACCTTTTTTCTGAAATAAACAACTATTATCTTAGAAATGCATAAGGGTAAAAGTAACAATTCTTCAGTAACGGTAGTAGGTACTTTGGCCAGGGGTGTAGAAATCCCATGCCTGATTTGTCCAACATGGATTTTGCTACCTGCGGACAGAAACATTTTTATTTGCCCACTGTCCATGGACAAGTAGATACCAGGACAAATCTTTGAATGGTATAAAATAATCTTCGAGATTAATTAGCATAATGTTTATACAAAACAGGTTAGATAACATATTTTTCAATGAAGAAAATGCTGTGTTTGGAGTCCAGCATTTTCTTCTTTAAAAAAATGTTTTCTCAAAATTATGATTTTCTTTCAGCGGACTAGATCTTTTTGATCCTGGGCAAGTAGAAAATCATCCTTCAAACACTGCATTACACAATCTCATAGACTTAATGCACCTTACCATGAATTCATGGTATCTCTCTCACAAGTTAACAAATACATTCTTCCTAGCCCCAAACTACTTGTTGTGCATGTTTATGTTTATCAATAGTGGGGGACAAATGTAGGTGTGGATATGTGCTCCCACTAGGGATGAAATTCCAAACCTTGTAAATGGCAGTCCAATTCAAAAGGCTATGACTGTAGCTCAGAGGTATCCAAAATCAAGCAGATATATAAAGTTAACTTACCCCAAAAGTGGGTGAAAGACGTAAATTTCCAACAGACTTTTTGATATCGTCGACATTATCAGGCGTCTCATGGGATCCTGTTGGACTCAATGGTTTTATTTGAACTTTTATTTTCCGAGAAGCCTCATTATCTAGAATAAAGTACCATCAATTGCTTATATAACTTGCAACCTAAATTGTAAAGTATAAATCTACTTATATTTTGAGGGTTCAGTGCAAGACTGTACTAAGTGTGTATACAATATATATACACTTGGTACAATTTTGGACTAAACCCTCGATTTGAAAAGTATGCAATAAATTGGATTATCACAGTTAATCATATCAAGGAGTTAGAGCAGAAACAGTGTATATGTCTATACATTGTATAGACACATACTATGTTTTTACACTAATCCATCGATATACTGGATTTTTTATGCTTTACCAATAAATTAATCTATTCAAAAATGCCTCATAAACATTTGTTCAGGATTCCTTTCAAGTGTAACACTACTATTCGAGGGTAAAAACTGTTTTTTACACTTTCAGTCTTCAATAAACAGATATACAGTAAAACCCTCCTTTCGACCACCCCGGAAAAATGGGCACTCCGCTATTAGGATAGATCTTTAACAGAACAGATTTTTTTCTTTGTTTCAATGGTCGCAAACTCCTCTAGAGCAAGCATCCGACTATTCTGAATTACAGCTACTAATTTCAGAACAAATGCTGTAAAATACACTATTACGAACCTTGCTAATAAGACCAGTAACTTCACACCTTCCAGTCAACCACCTGAATTTCAAGCTTAGTAAGAACAACACTAATTGAGTATGAATTCATCAACAAAGGATTAACAGATTTTTATCTGCCTTTTTAACCTTCCCAAACTTGGTGTACAGCAGAAATAAGTTGTGAACAGCATGATGAGGGATAATTTCAACAATTTAGTGAGATTAAAAACTTGCCTTGACAGTGGCCTAGTGGTATAAGAGCTCAACTTGTGACCTGGGGGTCCGAGCCCCAACATAGCCGGGATGTGTTAATGGGCAAAACACTTAATAGCCAGCCCCAGTTCAACCAGCTATAGAATTAGGTAGCAGTGGGTTTTAACCACTGTCTCAATCTCAGGGAGGTGAAAACATCTGGATTGTGTGTTTGAGAGTGACACTATAAGCTTAAGCTTTAGTAGCATTCAAAATAAAACCAAGTAATAATTAACTTAAAAACTTGCCTGAATCTGAGTCAGAGTCTGAAGAATTCCAGGATTTACTATCACCATTTTCTGTATGTAATGTTAAGGTTCAAACATTTGATTAAATTTGAAGTTCACTAAAATTTGAAACAAGGTTTCATTCAAGCATGAAACAAGATGTGTTTGTGAAACACAAATGCCCCCGTAACAGCATTTTTTTTAAAGTTTGACCTTGACAGATGACCTTGACCTTGTCACATGACCTTGATCTTGTCACATGACCTTGACTTTGGTCTACAGCTTTGTATGTCAAATACTTTTGAAGAAAAGGCAAAGGTTAAGTTTTCGGGTTAAGTTTTCAGACAGACGGACGGACAGACGGACAGACAGAGGGACGGACAGACAGGCGGACATGAGTAAAACAATATGCCCCCAATCTCTCGATACGGGGGCATAAAAAGTCCCTTTTTTTAAAGTATGGTTTTCATTTGCAGATTTTGTTTTTTTTACAATTCACTATTGATAGCACAATTCAAGGATATTTAATTATTTTTGTATAAGAAGAAAATATTTAACAATTACATATACTGTGAACTACAAACAAACTACATATATTCAGAATTCATAGTTGACTTAGAAATAATTTTCAAGGATACGTTCACTATCGGGAGGTCTTATACTGTAACCTTCATCGTCTACTTCTGGTGCATTCTGGGAAGCCTCCCCACTCTCTGTAGTATCTCTGTAATGTATAAATGTATACATATTTGCAATATTGAAAGTGTGGAAAGAAACAATTCAATCCTGCATTCAAAAATGAAAACAATTGCAAAATTTTGCGATATGATACCCTGCTTTGCATCAGTCTGTACTCACATGCAAAGCGGGAATCATTTATAAACACTCACAAATGTTTTCATATCAAGTACACAGGATAGGTCAGACTCTGCAGGATGCACAGGCTGTCAGTCAAAACGTTTTGACCTAAATGCATAACAAAATGTAGATTCTTATGTCGTCTCTTTCTGAGTATGTTTGAATTTCAAAATCTTAGTAACTTCTATGATGTTAATTGTACTGCTTGACATGAATTTGTGGTTTTTTTTGAAGGGGTTTACGTGCTGTCAACAATTTTTCAGTCATATCAAGGAAGCTGAAGCACCTAACAATGGATACTTGGTTTTTATCACACCAGTACTACCATTACATCCTTTCCTAGCCTCCAGCTACTATCCCACATAGGTCTATGACTATCAACCCATTGGCGGGAGCCAACTAGTCGGGAAGAATGAGTGCCGCCATAGGGGATCGAACCCAGGACCTTGCTTGACATAAAACCAACTTACACAGATTCTGTGTCTTTGTTGTCTTCCTTATCTCCTTTTTTCTTCTTTTTCTTTTCTTTCCGTTTGTTTTTTGATTTTAGAAACCCTTCAAAAGAAAATATAATAAGTTAGCTAATTCACACATGATCAGCAAATTCCTCCTTGCAGCAATAAATCAAGGGTTACAATACTACAGTTTTTTTCATTTCCTCCTGTAATAGATATCAAGAATTCGATTATCAGAAAAGTCTTCACAAATAATGGAGCAAGCAAAATTTGCATCTACAAAATAAAGTATTTTAACAGTTATTCAAAAAGAGTGTCTTCAGCAAGACAATTCATTTTACTGAATAATGCATGATGTCTTTTGCTAACATTTTCAAGGTTTAAACTTGCATTTCTTCAAATTATTGAATTAACTTAGAGAGCTTCGGTAATAAAAAAATGTCCAAAACTTTGGAGACTTCAATAGAAATCAATAGTGAGAAAGATTTATGAAGGATGGCATGCCTCTAAAACTCCTTTTATTACAGAAATACCCTGAATAAATTATTTTTTTAATCTTTTTCCTAGCATATGTATGTTATAATTGACGATAAAGAAAATGTTTTTTCGTTTAATTTATCAATTAAATTAACAGATCAATGGACAATGGAAAATAAATCCCCAAACCTAACAATATATGGGGCATAAAAAGTGCATTTAAAAGTTACCATGAAAAACAATTAATTTCTGTTAATAGTGATGTGAAAGCAAACAAAAGATATGTGCAAAATAGGGTTAAAAGCAAAGTTGAAACAAATAGTATTATTAATACATCAATACATTGCCCGGAAAACTTGCATTCATATGAAAAACAAAAATCTACCAAAATCATACACAAATGTAATGGAACATTAAATTTTATCCTAATTTCTGTATTTCTACTCTAAAGCAAATGTGATATGACAAAGTTTTGCAAAATTATGGCTATAAACTTTATTGTCATTAAAATTGGTCCAATATTATTCTAATTCCTGTTTTGCTGGAATTTTCATGTGCATGCTTGACTTGATTTACAAAATAATAATTGTCTTCACAGAAATCAGGGTACACAGACAACCTTGTGAAGTATGTGTGATAGATGGTAATCTTCAATCATTATTTTTACAGTATGTTAATATAACTCAATGGAATCTAACTCGAGAAAATACAAATTAGTCATATAGAGTTTGGTTTATAAACCAATTTCTATAAATCGAAATGAGCATTATGTGTGACATTTCAGACCATTTCACATGATGTGCGCCAAGCAAAGTATAAGGCAAGACTGTTCTGTCTGACCAGAGTCTTCGCTTTACACTCTTTAGTAGATACTGACTCAAAAGCTTCACAAGGGGGTCAGAGAATATTTTTATTGTACTGTGTTGCTATTTATGTTACTCAGTATCATTGCATTTCACTCAGGTGTGAAATTGTTGGAAATGTCATGCATAATGATGACTCCTTCTTTCTTAAAAACCTAATACAAGATAATCATAACTTGGTCTCACTTCACCTTTCACTTAAAGTGGTTCTTGCTTTCAAAAAAAAAGTGTCATGCTGAATCCAGAATATTCCTGCTTTAACCCTTTCCCAAACAGGAAGGTAGACTAAAGGGTTACCTAGACTGAACAGTCACCTGGGTAAACCAATAACCAATACCAAATAAGGAATTTCCAATATCCAGACACTATCTGAACAGGCTATTATTGGATTTTCAAAATTTCTTGACATTTTTTACACATGTATTAAAAAATGTAAAATTTGACCTTTTATTTCAAATCTCACATTTTCATGATCTATAAAAATATTTTTGTGGAAAAGATGAGCTTTCACATGGTGTAATTCTTTTTGTTGTGCTATTGCAACTTTAGGAGCTATTAGAAGTTGAACTTGATGCTTAATTTTCCCATTATTTTTTTCTCCTATTTTACCATTAAATTAATTAAGGTCTGTTCTTCTAAATGGAGCAACAAAGCTTTAATATCAGAAACACAATTCTTTTATTAAATGATGTCTTTGGAAAAATTAATTTTCAATAAAATGGTATAATTTTTATAACATTTGATGGTGAAATTAAGAAGTAAAACTGATTTTAACATACATGATTGTGTTTATACATTTTATATTTCTTCAACATTTCCTATTTCTTCCTTTATTTATTTACTTATTTATCAAAATATATTTCATGGTGTGTAATATAAAAAAACAACTCTCTTTCTGTGAAGGAAAGGCACATTTATGTAAATTAGCACACAAGTTTTTTTGTTTGTTTGTTTGTTTTTTCGTTATACAATAATAGGCAAACATTTCAAAATCAAAATACCAGTCAATGATGAAAGCAAGATTTTGAAATGAATGGGCAGACTTAGGTTGGAAAGCAATGAGAGAAAAGGAGAAAGAGCCGATTTATCCAAACCATGTCTTGTTTAGCCTTTCACAACAAAGAGAACTTTGGAAAAGATTCAGGGAGAGAGAAAATGTTAAAATCAGCATTTTGTCATTTCTCTCTGTTTTCTTCAAAGGGAAGTTTTATTTTTTTCATTTTTGTAATGTATTCAAATTTTTCTTTACATTTTCCTACACTGGTCATGGGCTAAATAATGTGAAATTGCCGATAGAAATTGTTGTTGTTGTTGTTGTTTTATCATCATTACTGATTAGCGATCTTATAATGACAATCTACATTGTTATTACATATTTTCAAAATCATTTCAAGTCTATTTTTATACTCGAGAAAATCGTCGATATACAGCTTAGCATCAGTCGACGATCAAAATCGCGTAACTACAACTTAAATCATCTGAAGTAACGGTAGTTTAGCAGTCCATCCAAGAATTCTCAATACAAGATTTCTATCACCGCGATTCTGCAAACTAATTTTATTTGAAGTCCGCTCTTGACAAAATATTATCAAAAGATTGAAGAATTTCGTATTTTTGCCTTTATTATTTTATAACTAGACCCAAGAATCATCTTTTGTTTACCAATCACCCATGACAACGTAAATTTAAAAACTTTGTTGTTATCGCTCTCGCTATACACCGAGAAATTGCGATTATACAAAAACCGAAATATTCGCCCCTACAATTTTCGTTCTTTTTTCGGACCCGAGAATTAACGGAGAAAAGATTGCGGACGTAAAGAAGCTCTATTTCGTCCAACTGTTTACGCGAAGAAACATTTTTTTATTTGCGCTTAAGATTAAGATTGCAATGTTTCAGTCTCTTTACATATCGCATAGAAAAAGCAAGTCAAACACACCCTCGGAGGCGTAAACTGCCCATGCCACTCGGGATCTGCCTGAGGCAGCGGCTCGTCAATCGCAGAATCGGAACATTCTACAGGCGAAAATCCAGAAATTTCTGAAATGTCTGTGTCAGAATCAAATCTGAGCACAGGCTCTCCAGACTCTGAACTATGCAAAGACTAGTCAGACTCGTAAACAGACATGGTTTGCAAGTAGATTAGATCTATTTATAGCGATTTCGAAGTATAAAGAGATGCTTATAAGCAAATGTTCTCAAACAAACTGAAAGACAAGCATAATTTTCGAAAAATAATCGAATATTTCCACTTTCCTTTAATAGGTTAATTATGTTAATTGAAATTTTATTCTATTTTAATTGACTGACCAGTTTAATTTATTGACAATCTCGTGCGTTGTTGTCGCGTGGCTTATCAGTCTCCCATAATCCATACGCCGATATTATGTAACATTATGTAACGACGCAGCTGGGCACCCGATTAGAACAATAGATATCGATAATTGGGTCCATATATCATGTTATCAAAGGCTTCCGAAAAAAACTTCAATCAGGGGGGCAATAAATCAAATCAAGCTGATAAGCGTAAAGCTTATATACAGTGGACAGCTTCTGATGGCATCTTATTTTACCCTTCCTTTTGATTTTTGAAAAAAAACCGAAAACTACAAATCTTTTATTGCGAAAGTATTATGATCATTCCTTTCTGAAACATAGGCCTATTGAAATCATCAAAATATTACGGGTTGAGCGAAAAATGCATCTTGAAGGCTTTCTACAGAAGAACTTTCAAAATATTTAGATACGACACCTAGATTTACATGCCTGTTTTGAAATTATAAATCGCCATATTGTCAAATTTATTTTGAACTTGGGTGCTTTTAGCACGGGAGTATTTTGAAAAGAATTTTCTGTGAATCTTGCGCAGATTCTCAAATCCTGTCGAGTTTTTGTCTAGCTAGGGAGGAGTCTTCTACATCGTAGTCGTACTGTCATTTTGTAATGAAAGACAGAGAAAAAAGAATGAAAAGGTGTAGCCTACACATGAAGAAATTCTTTGACAAATGCATGTACTTTCAAAATCCTAAGAATACGAAATAACCATTGTGAAAAGTGCGAAAAATAGAAATCAATATAGATCTATTTGTTTCATTCACGATTAGATTATTTCAAATGAAAGAGAAAAGTGAAGATGGAAGCTCGATCTAGGCCTACACCGTTTGAAATTCGGATAAATAAACAATTTAGTATTAATATTTTGTAAATGTATCACTTTGTATGAAAGATCAGCAAGTCTCGTGCATTCGGTCTGACGAGCGTTGAAAATGCTTTTGGCTCGCGCAGTGGCTAATATTTCACGGTGTTGAAATGGGTTTGTGTATTGTTCGGGAAAGGGAAAAATTGTCTCTCGAATCATCATGTGATTAGTCAGATATTTTTTTTTTTTTTTTTTTGTACTTGGAAAATGAAAATATGAGAATTCAATTACGCGATTATTTGAAATTAACAGGTGTCCGATTGACAATTCTCTATTGAAAAGAAAGGGGAAATATTGGATAGAGATAGCGCGATGAATCTGCCGAGTCGCGTAAAGGGTAATAAAACACGTGGCATACACACAAAAGAGTTTTACCCCACAAAATTAACACGTCACATAGACACGGGTTTTCGTCTGCTACTGGTAAGAAATATGTCAAATTCACCAATTTTCCATTTCAACTTAAATTTGCATGTTGAAAATCATAATATCTAAATTCAACTTAGAAATTTACAAGCTCGAATTCGATGTTTTCTCTATGAAAGTGAATGGCGCTTAATTTATGACCCCACTCGTCTTTAACTCAAAATTACTCATTTTTCTGAAGAACAAAGCTATCGATTTTTTTTCGGAATATTAAAGTTAACTAAACATACTTACTGATTTGTTAATCGTTTATAACTTTTTTATTTTGAAAATCGCCGATTTTTGACATGAAAAAACACCCACGTCAAAACCCGGTCTTGTTCAAATACGGCGACCACGTGAAAACCCGGCCTTGTTCAGATAAAGGTAACACGTCAAAAGCCGGTCTTGTTCAGATAACGTAGACACGTGAAAACCCGGTCTTGTTTGGGAAAGGGTTAAGGTATAGACAAAGACCAGCCTGCACAAATGTTCATACCACCTGAATTTTATTTTTAAACCAGAAAGGTTTAAAACAATGCATTTCTGAAATCAATACTCACTCATATTTGGTGACTTCCAGTGCTTTTACCACTTTGATTTTACATTTATTTTGCAAAGTTTTTTATTCAGCATGACAAGGGTTAAACACATCCTGATTACATGACACAAAAAAAGAAATGTGATGGAATCATTATTCATATTATTGCCAGGAGATAACTGAGATGTCATTAATACACCTTCAATCAAGTTCTTTTTTTTAACATTTGGGTGGTACAACAAAAATGTAATCCATCCAAATGCTAAAAGATGCCTTTTGTTTAACATTATCATGGTGACAAACAGCAAGACATTTCATCTTGGAATGAATATCAATAAACATGACTTCCTGTATAGATCATTTAAAGATTCAAATGTGTAAAGAATAAACACAGGTGAACTCTTGTTCGAAATAAAAGTATATAGATGGACTTCCAATGGAAAATGAACAAAGCTACAGGTAGAGGGGGTATTTCAGATTTTAGATTAAAGCATTTCAATAACAAAAGCACAAAGCCTATTGATATTGATGGTACTCATTGGAATTGTCTCACCAAGATGATTCAAATAAGTACCCACAACATAGGGTTAACTTAAGGATTTTAGACTGGCTTTACCCCTTCTTAGCTGTACCTCTATGATGAAATAATCATTTTTTGTCATTTCAAATAAAAGACAATATCAAACAAGAGATGTATATAAAACATTTATGCCCCCATAAAAGCAGGCCAATGGCATATTCTTTGTCAATCAACAAAGGGCAATTACTCACAAAAAATAATTATGAGTAGAGTTATGGTCCTTGTGCACTGCAATTCTGCTCAATCAGATCTATCCACCTGTGAAGTTTCATGATTCTAGCTGGCATACTTTTTGAAATATGCTCCAGACAAAAACCAGTCTACGGACAGACAGAACGACCAACAAGTGCAAAGCGATACAGCCCCTCTTCTTCGAAGCAGAGCATAATTAAGAGTAAGTAGACTAGCCATTTAGATCAAATCCTTTTTTTTTTTTAAAGAAAATATTATACAGAAATGAAATTAAAGAGCAGATAAGCACTATGAAATAAATCAATAACACTCAGGATAAATATTATCAAAATAAGCAAAATACAGAGAAAAACTAAGACGAGCTAAGAAATAAAGTAGACTAGTAATGATGTTTATAATCAAAATAAATCAACAGTATGAGCCTTGTCTGGCCAAAATGCTACATAAATCCATTATTTGCAAACTCTGTTTTATTGCAGTTAAAATAAGCTATTTTATTCATTTATCTATCAGCTATGATACTATTGAACTAGAACTGTCGCAGAGCAGACTTATATCCCCCACAAGCACTTTGCCAGAATGCAAGTGCTATTAGTGCAGGATGTGTTTGTGACAAATATTGAGGTCATATGCAGCATTTGCATGAAGTTTTATGATTCTAGGTTGCTTGGTTCTTGAGTTAGAGTGCAGAAATGAAAATTGAACAAAGGCTGACTGTGACCTTGACCTTTGACCTATGTGATCCAAAAACGACAGGGCACTTCCTTGGGTCATAAGCAACATTTGTATACAGTTTCATGATTGTAGGTCATTTGGTTCTGGAGTCAGTCTGGAAACGAAAAGGTCTACGGATGGACGGACGGATGGACAGACAGACAGACATGGTGAAACCAATATACCTCCCTCTACTTTGTAGGTGGGGGGTATAAATATCAAGCCCAGTATAACAGTGATCAGTGACTGCACGACAAGAAATTTAATTCATATCAAACAATTAATTAAGAATTTCAGGTGAGGCTTTATGATTTTGTTACTCAGTCATGAATTTTCATAATGTATCTTGATCTTGTAGTTATAAAAAACAAATTTTCATAGATTGTCTTGATCATGTTCTTATAAAAACAAATTTACATAAATATTCTTTGAACCTTTTAGCCAATAAGTGATGTATTTTGTCTTACAACATCTTTGATTCACTCTTGTTCCATTATGTCAATGTCTAAGCATGAAATAGTTGTAAGAGCCTATAAACATAAAGGCTGTTACCACTGTTTTGCGCGGAGCCATCATTGTGTCAGTATATGTATTGATTTAAAACTATTTTGCCTGAAATCACATATTCATCCATTTACATCTTTGGGAGACATTTCAAGGGCAAAACTTTGTTCCTTTTTTGTTCACTGTCAAAAAATGTAACAATTTCAAACAAACAACAGTTACTACATATAGCATCTATTCTATTTCTAGCAAATGTAAGAGCTCTCTGAATAAATGTTTTATCATGTTGACTGTGATCAGTTGGATTTCAATGATTCTTTTCAAAGATATTATGCTTTGTTTATTTATCTATTTATTTATTTTCAGACTTCTAGGTTAGAATAGTGCTTAAAAAGGCAAGAAGGGCACACCTATTTTTCAACCTTTTCATGTTCATCCAAATCTTAGACTGGTCCAAATTAAAAGAGCTACAGACAACAATAGAAAGTGGGCGCAATTTGAAAAGAAACCAAGGTTTGTGGTAGAAGATGATGGTGTAAAAGGATTCCTTTGTTTGAATGGACCTTTTCTCCGCTCTAAAAAATCTTTCAGATGTATTTCAGTGGCTGTAGCACATAACAATTGACTCCTGATATTTCTCACACCAGTATTACCATTACACCCTTTCCTAGCCTCCAGTTCCTATCCCACATAGGTCTTCGATTAACCAACAGATTGGTGGGAGAAAAATAGTGTTGGAGAAAAGAGAAAATGGTTGAAACAAGCAATTTCTTCTTTTTCAACAGTAGTTTCTCAGGTATGAACAAGTGACTGTACATTAATGGATTAATACTTTTGGTGCATAACAGAGAATCCTAGGTAGATTGTCAGTTTAGATAATTGAAATAGTAAATTAAACTTACTATTTTGAGCTTTGAGGGATTTAGCCCCCCCCCCCCCCCCCCCCCCCCCCCCTTTAGTTCAGTGAACATTATTGAATCAGGAACAAAAATCCCCAAGGCATCATAAAGTTGCCATGCAAGTTGTGTGTAAAACTTGAAGGATAAACTTTACAATATTTGTTTGGCAATTTTTTTAAACATTTTTCCACATTTTGGCATAGAGAAATAGAATATCTATTCATTTCAAGTGTAAGATTGATTAATCTTTCATATTGTGAGCAGCAAATCTTTCAAGGGTAAGATTGATTAATCTTTCCTATTGTGAACAGCAAATCTTTCAAGTGTAAAATTGATTAATCTTTCATATTGTGAACAGCAAATTGATGGCTCAGCGCGGAACAGTTGTAACTGCCTATAACCATATAGGCAGTAACAACTCTTTTGCATTGAGCGATATGGATTTTTTTCCTTACTCATTGAAACAATAATTGTTTACTTATACTGATATATACCCTTCAAATTTGCAAAACAATCTATTTACAGTTACTTAAAAAAGGCCAGCAGTTAGATATCTAGAATACAGTTTTATGATTTCAAAAATGAAACAAAAGAGGCAATCATTTTCCTCATCACTCACCTGAATAAATGAATTCTTTGACTTATGTGGTTGTCAAATGCGATTTTAGTAATTAATTTTGAATAATTCACAGTGGTACAGACAAGAGGGAGAAAAGGCTGTCTAATATCTTTATTTTTCAATGAAATTTTAAGTTGTGATACTCATTTGAATCATAAAGAGTATCCAGGCCACAGGATTGGTGCAAGCCAAGTATCATTTAGATATTGAAATCTAAAATCCGAAATACCTCCTCTATTTTTTGCTACGAATTCTGTTCTTTCTTTTTTTGTACAGAGGGCATTTTTTAGTGCAACCTCTGCTAGTCAACAGATAAGCATCAATGAAATCTACAATCATGCTAAGTAAAAGCTTAATAATTCTAATAAGCTCAGGATGATCAGTGATAAGATATTTGGTTCAATATATCAGACAGACCAAATAACAGAATGACAAACAGACAGACAGGCAATAGTTAATCAATTTACATCATATTCATCAGTGCAAGGGCACAAGTATGTCTTTGAGTAAATATAATAACCATTTTGGACCATTTAAGGGCGAGTGCTGGATTAGGCAGATTAGGCTGTTAGTCTGGTTTACATTAATACTGGGGTTGAGGACACGAGGACTGATCACAACATCTCAACAGACAGCACTTTGTGCTGGGGTGAGCAGAAAATAAAAGGGTGAAGCATGCAGATTTTAGTTCCCATGATATCTACTGGCATCTAGTACCCAACAGACAACAATCAAGCACATGAAGTTAAATTGTGAGAGGATTACATGTTCTCGATACTCGTAACTTCACGCTTCGACTTAACGGCCCAGGCTGGTCACCTGCCACAGGGCTTGCACTCCCACTTGAGTCTACAAGTAAAACATCTATAAACATGTATAGAGCAAAAATATTCTAAATAGATAAAAAAAGTGTCAGTGTTGAAGTTAAGCTAAAGAATTTCTTAAAAATAATTTTAGGCAATATTCTCACTATATTCTCAATAGATAAAAAAAATTGTCAGTGTTGAAGTTAAGCTAAAGAATTTCTAAACAAGATGTGTTTGTGAAACACTAATGCCCCTGTAACGGCATTTTTTTTCAAAGTTTGACCTTGACAGATGACCTTGACCTTGTCACATGACCTTGACTTTGGTACCAGCGGATGAGGATCATTGAGATCTATCATCATGCCAAATATTAGCTTTGTATCTTGAATAGGCTTGAAGATATTGGCAAGGTTAAGTTTTCGGGTTAAGTTTTTTCAAAGTTTGACCTTGACAGATGACCTTGACCTTGTCACATGACCTTGACTTTGGTACCAGCGGATGCGGATCATTGAGATCTATCATCATGCCAAATATTAGCTTTGTATCTTGAATAGGCTTAAAGATATTGGCAAGGTTAAGTTTTCCGGTTAAGTTTTTTCAAAGTTTGACCTTGACAGATGACCTTGACCTTGTCACATGACCTTGACTTTGGTACCAGCGGATGCGGATCATTGAGATCTATCATCATGCCAAATATTTGCTTTGTATCTTGAATAGGCTTGAAGATATTGGCAAGGTTAAGTTTTCGGGTTAAGTTTTCGGACAGATGGACGGACAGATGGACAGACAGACAGACGGACATGAGTAAAACAATATGCCCCCGATCTCTCGATACGGGGGCATAAAAATAATTTTAGGCAATATTCTCACTTGATTTTCTTGCACTGGCTTATATACTTTTCTTACATCATGAAGTAAGATGATTCCACAAGCATCAGGGTGGCTGATACACTATAGTATAGCCTGGATTCCTATATCATCATGACAAATATTATCACTGTATCTTGAAAAGGCTTGATTTGATTTGAATAGGTTTACACTTCACTTTTAACAAGTTTTAGTCATAATACTGCTGGAGCACCTAGCAATAAATTGCTGGTATTTCTTACAGCAGTACTACCAAAACTTTCTTTCCTAGATTCCTGCTATCCAAATTAGGTTTACAATTAACATTGTTGGGAAGCAAATGTCAGAATGGATATGTGCTGCCAACGTGACTGGGGACCAAACCCATGATGGCAACTCTACATAGGCATGAATAATTAAATAAGTGTTTTGATTGAGTTTTGAGCAGACAAACAGTCATGGTCAATATAGCAGATGGTTGAACAATTATTAAACAATGTGTCTCCAGACTTAATTTACAGATAGAGAGGGTACTTTAGACTTCATATTAAACTATTGCACAATTGTTGTTGTACAAATCCTATATTGTAGGTACTCATTAGAATTGTCTCACCGAGACAATTAAAATGAGTACCCACATAATAGGGTTTCAATGAGAAAAAGAGATTTGAGATCGGCATTACCCACTCTTATCTGTACCTCTGTCTCTCAAATCTTGTTTATTTGCCCAAGGGCAAAGACATGTTCCCCCAAAGTCCAAACCTAAATAATACCTTGAGCAAAGCAGCAACAACTAATCTTAAATTGCAGATCAGTTTTTCCTGTTCAATACAGAGTATGCAGTAATGGGTTAATAATGAGATATCCGTGTTTAGATAAAGAGTTATGGCAAAACTATCACAAGTGCTAATAAATTGTTAAGCTTTTTATAACAGTTTCACACTAAACCCATGAAGGACCAAGAAAATGTAAGTGGTGGATAACCATGTTAATGTTAAAAAAATGTTATTTCTTCATAGATACCATTTTCCTAAAGGGAAATTCTCAGAGTGAGAAATTAGTGTCAAACTCTGTCTTGAATACAAGCAAGTGAGAAGAAAAGTTCTACTTTTTTGAAATACAAAGACGTGTACGCAGAAATGTGGAAGAAAGAATAAGATGCTATTTGCTACATCATCAACTTAACTCACATATTCACAAATCATATTGAGAGGTCAATGCGAAACTATTGTAAGTGCCTATAAATACATAGGCACTTACAATAGTTTTGGGCTGACACCCTGATATATTTTAGAACTCAAATTCAATGTCAATCTTATTCAGATTCAGATAGGTACCCACAACACACAAGTTTGTTTGGAATAACAATTTTTGGTGATCCCTTGTAGATCCACAAGTTGGAGTAAGTGATCAAAGGTCAATATTGTCTATACACTGTATAGACAATATTGACCTTTGATCACTCACTTGAAAGTGTGGATCTATAATTTCAGGAACATTTCTGCCAAGTTTGGTTGAAATCGGCCCAGTGGTTACTGAGGAGAAGATGTTTAAAGATTTCAGGGTCAAAAAAACCACACAATTTTTTAGAAGGGTCACCCAAGGAACACTTTTGCCCAGTTTGGTTGAAATTGGCCCAATGGATAATGAGGAGAAGTTGTTTAAAGAATTGTTGACGACTTCCGACACACGACAGACAAAAGGTAATCACCAAATCTCACCTTGATCACGTTGCGTTCAGGTGAGCTAAAACAGGGTTGAATTTTTTTGATAATTCACTGGTCTGGTGGTGAGATTGTCAAGTGAAAATCTACCAAAATTTCTTGTTAATCTTTCTAAGAGCAATTTACTGACAGAGAAACCACTATTAAGATTAGAGTTTTCTGTACAAGACTATTCATAAGAAGACCCATGATACAAGAATGAGAAATTTAGAAGATATTTAACCCTTTCCTGTTTTACAAAATTTCAGACCTGTCCAAATTCAAAGGTTTTGCACACGAAAATTTAATTTAATTTGAAAAATAACCATTCAGTAGGGTAGAAAATAGTGTGGAAAAAGAAGAAATTGCTTATCAGAAGCAATTTCTTCTTTTTTCACAATGATTTCTCAATCATAAAATCACAGGCACGTAAAAAGCAGGTTTTAAACAGCAAAGGGGTAAAAGAAGAAAGATCAAGTATTTTACAAAATGTCTTAAAAAGGCTATTTAAAAGTGAAACTTTCTCAACAGACTTGACCAGATATTTCATATGAATGCAAGTTTTCCATACACCAAACAAAGGGAAATAAGTATACAAGGCTAACAGATATTTTTGCTACTTACAAATTGCATCTACAATGTAATGGAAGAAGCATGTAACCACCAGTACCATAAACTGAACTCAGAAAGCATGGTTGATATGCTTTGATTAAAAATTTTGCTGTTCAAAGTGAGATACTTAAGTGAGAAATCAATATTGAATAAGACATGATCAAGCCATGGTCTTTAAAACATTGAATCTTAAGGAAGTTTTCATGGAATTTAGTAAACAAAGTTAAAGTTCAAAGAAAATGTTAGATTGTTATTTGTAAACCTTCATTTTTTTCTTATGTTGTCACTGTTCAATAATGAATTATTGTTTTAACTAATTCTGTTTAAATTCTTTTTTCTTTTCCAATTCAATTATTTGAATTTCTAATTATTTTGCAAAAGTGGCTCATTTATTTTTCGTCAAAAGTCAGTTGCTATTACAGTTCTGCATCTAGGTACATTTGCATGCCTGTTTTGATAATTTTTTGTAATAAATGTGACCCATCTTGTCAAACCACCATCTGGAAATTACAGACACTATATCCACTGTATGATAACTCAGACCAGGGATGAAAAACTTTTCACTCCTAGAAATGGAATATAAATTAGTTCAATCATATTTTGATATCAAGCCAGATCAATTGACACTGATCAAATAATGTTCATGACATTTCCAACAATTTTACTGTATGTGTTATCAGGGACTTCACTCATTCGGAACACCACTCGGCCAATCTCACGATCAAGCTCGGATGTACATAGACAGACTATTTTCAAAAACTACGGGAAAAACCTTGGAAAAACTCGCTGACGTCAGTTGAAGTGGCGTTAGCCCTAGAAACTTTGAGTGAAAACGTTCGACGTCGCCAACGCTACTCATTTAAAGTCACTGACATGAAACTGTAAAAAAATATCAATCGAAAGATAGCGCCGGTTCGCTAGTTTTTCTTACACTGTTTCCGCCTAACAAAATGAACGATTTCGTTACACACCCATCAGCCTTACATACATCTGAGGTATGTTGTAGTTTACGGAAATGGCTGAGTGATGTTCCAAATGGGACTTCACTGTGTAATCTGTTTTCAGTGTCCATTTTTATTGGTTTGATTGATAAAATGGGATTTTTAAGCCACTTTTATCATTATTTTAGTCATATCGATGCGGCTGGAGCACCTAACAATGGATTCCTGGAATTTCTCACACCAGTACTACCATCACATCCTTTCCTACCCTCAAGATGCTATCCTACATGGATCCACAATTATCAACCAATTGGTGGTAGACAAAAGTCAGAAAGAATGAGTGCTGCCTTCAGGGATCAAACCCGGGACCTCTAGATTGACAGTCCGACATGCTACCAACTGTGCTATGACGGAGGGCTCGTGACCATTTTAAATCTTTATCATGCTGAATTTAAATTTGTCCGACATGGGTTTTACACCTAAGGAGTGCATTTTTCTTGGAAACTTGTCTGTGGGCATGTAAAAACCATTGCAAATCATGAAATGGTTATAAACCAATCAAAGAGATAAATTAACAAAATGTTTATATTGAAGGGTAGAAAGCATTGTTTTTAACGAAGAAAATGCTGGATTCAAACCATTTCAATTTTTTCCTATTTTTTTTTTTTTCGGACAACTTTATTTTCATCTGGGACAAGTAGAAAATCATCTTTACTTGTCCAGAAACCAGTAAAGAAACCTATATTTTCACACCCCTTGAGCAGGCTGGTTTTGGTCTATATTGTCTGCCAGAGATTTGTTCATGAGAAGGGTTAATTTTTTTTCCTTAATTAATGAATATAATTCATGCCTTATGTAGCTGACCTTACTGATCCATGATTTTACTTAACGCTTTCCATTTCTTCAAACTTTCTTTGACTGGTCTATTTTTATAAGTATATAACTCACAGGAAATTTTAAACCAGGAAATGTTAAAAGAAATTGTTAATGTACACATGAAATTGTTTGAAACGTCACAAGCCGAATATCTTTTCACATTTCCAGATGGTGTCTTCGTACAACAGATCACAAGTATTACAAATAAAAAGTTTTTCATTTAAGGTGGCGGGACCATAATTTATCCGCAATATTTCGGACAACATGTTCTTTCACAATGTTAACCGAGGTTTCCTAATGAAAATTATTATGAAACCTCGGTTAATACTGTTAAAGCTCATTACTCCCGTTGCGGAACTATTACGAGTCGACTTCCTTAAGGAGAAGGTAAGAGTGAACAAGTGAATAATTGAAGGAAAACTGAATTAAACAATACAATACCAGTAAATATGGCCGAGTCTGAAACAGAACATGGTAAAGCAAAATTAAAATTCTCCAGGAATGAATACCAGCAACTAAACATATACCGAGGTTCAGTATAACTTATCAACAAATCAAAATAATGCAGGTGTTTTCAAAGTATATGTAGAGGGAATATAAAGTGATAGGGCATAAAAATAATGAGGAATGAATGTGGCAGAAGGCAGAAAAGTGATTGGTCAATAAAGGTAATGGTTTAAATTGTAGGGAAGAATACTTTATTTGGTTTTAAGTTGTTTTATTGCAGATATATATATATATTTAGCTTTTTACCAGTATCTGTTATTATGTAATGAAATTCTTGGAATAAAATTGACATTTTAATAACTGTCCTAAAATACATTGTTTTATATCATTTTGAATGACAGTTTTTTCGATACTATAAAAGAAAAGGTGTCCAGAAATTTGTCAATAAAATCCTCCTATTTTCATTTAATTTATGATAATGAATTAAACATGGGTTATTTTCAGTTAAAAAGGGTCAGAAGTTCAGCTGCATTCACTCTAATAAGCAAATTAAGGAAGGAAGAGGGTGTAGGGATAGAAAGAGAAGGTAAAGGGAAAGAGAAAAAGAGGGTACTATGGGATAAACAATGCAACTTAAAATCATGAAAAACAAGATTTGTTTGTGAAACACAAATGCCCTGAAATGCAAATTTATTAAAACTTTGACCTTGACAGATGATCTTGACCTTGGTATCTGTAGAAACACATTATAGAGATCTATCGTCATACCAATTATATGAATTGTGTCTTGAATAGCCTTGAAGTTATTGGCAATTTTTAGTTTTAAAATTTTTGGGTTAAGTTTTGTAGACAGACCTACAGCCAGACAGACAGTAAAACAATATGCCCCCAATCTTTCAATGTGTGGGCATATAAACAATTAATGATTAAAACAGAACTGGCATTGAGGGAAAAAAGGCACTGAGAATATAAAACTTTTGAGAAACAAGAATTTTCTCAAATTTAGAATTTGATTAAATGTATGAGCATAAAAAATAATCATAATTAGATTAATAAGTTTTATACATAAATAGTCTGTCACAAAAGGGACTAATACCCCCCTGCAAGTGCTTGTCAATAATGAAAAGCCATTTTTCCATCAAAGAGCCATATCTCTATCAAAAGTCAATGGATCATAACCTTAATATCACATGCACATCTCTACCTGATACTGACCACATCTGTAAATTTCAATGAAATCCACCCATTAGTTGCTGAGAAATTGAGCGGACAAGAAAATGCTACAGATGGACAGACAAACTGACAAGCTGACTCCTAAATCCCCTCAAACATAGTTTAGGGGATATAACAACATATTAATATTATCTGTTATTCTCTTATGATCAATCTACCTTCCAGTGAAAGTCTTTTTTTAAATGAGATCTCTGGTTGACCTATGCTGGATCGAATCATTTTTCCAAATGCCTATTTTACAGAGTTTTCCGACGGTCCCTTTTGTAAGACGGGGTCACATATATCTGACCAATTACACGAAGAGAGACCATATGAGTCAATCAAGGATCGACCTTAGTCTGCCTGTGCAAACCACACAGCCGACAAGGATCAAAACTTCTCATGATTAACAGCTGGTTTTCTGACTCTAGAATGAAAATTCTACATTGTTGTTTAAGAACTCTGAAAATCAAACTATGCTGGACACAATCTCTTTTTCTACTAGTTATTTTATGGAGTTCCTGGATGGTTTCTTTCTGTGTGACAGGTCATATATGTGACCCGTCACCAAAAAGGGACCATCTGGGTAGTGTGTAAAGTGTCAACCCTAGTAAGACTGCACAGCATGCGCAGACTGATAAGTGTCGAAACTTTTTGCACTTTGCTAATTTTCTGAATCTAGAATGACCAATCTAACTTTCTGTGAAAAATTTTTGAAATACAACCTCTAGTTTACCTATGCTGAACCCAAACTATTTTTCAATTATTCATTTTACAGAATTCCCCGGTGGTTCTTTTTTGCGTGACGGGTCATATTACATATATTCAAAATGGGTTATAGTCGCTCATCCAAAAGGTATCTTTTAAAGGTGTTAGTTCTGCTCTGTATAACTAAGTCTAGTAGCAATTTAGTATTAATCCTCAAAACCAAACAGGTTTTTTTTTCTTTTCAGATTTCTCTTTAGATATTTAAAGACTATTAAACCTAGTATTTATAGGGTTTGATTGTGCAGAATATCCCCAGATTGAATTCATTCTAATAAGGAGCTGCTTTGGGCAGAGCAAAAACCCAATGTTTTTCCCCAAAACCTAAGCATTTTTTTTTTTCAACCAATTAGAAGGAAACTTATTAGATAAAACCAAACTTAAACCTTTTATGCTTCAAGCTGGGAAAAGATAAGTTTTAAACTTCAAAGACTTAAAATGTATTCTCTATCACCATATTGTTAGATAGATTAGTTCAATACAACAACAATTTGCACAATGATCTCGACAATCCCAACTAAGGAAAAGGGTTACTTTATTTTTCAACTTAAGCAAATCACATTCTGGGAAAATTTCATCCAAATCTTCCATGATGAAAAGTGAGAACTAACATCCGCAAAAAATTTTTATGAAACCATTTTTTTCTGTGAAGTAACTATAGCCCTGCATTCAGGATTGGTTCTTTCTTTCTCATGACTGATCCATACCATATCATTCGGAACATCGCTCGGACTTTTCCGTAACTTGAAAAGTACCTCGGACGTAAGTGTAGTAATTTTGGGTCATTTTTTAGGTAATTCGGCTCCTGGTGGTACTTCGGTTAATACGCATAAAGAAAATCACATTTTGTTTATTCTTTCCGATCGTCTTTCGAGATCTTTTGGGCATATAATAATTTGATGACAAAACGCAGTAAGACACTGCGTTTTGTTATCAAATTATGATATGCCCATGATTCTTCTTTCGTTGATTTTGTTTTATGCAACGTCATCCTTAGCATGATCGTTTACGTTTGTGACGTCATATAACCCACGTGCGAAATGACGCGCTATAATGGCTGCGCCCGTATTATTCCCGAGGTCTATTCCGTAGAATCGCCGAAGGTTCCCGATTGATACCATATATGTCTTCAGCACAAAGGGACATAACTATCACACAAGGTATAGACAAAGATAAGGCTGCACAAAAATACTGTCTGATCTTAGTATAAGACACACGATATTATTTTAGTACTCCTGGAAGTAACTTTTCAATCAAACAATTATTTGTTTGTATATGTTTTTAACCTCACTTTTAACAGTTTTTCACTCATATTTGGGCAGCTGGATCACTTAAATGAGAGATCATCTTGATTCCAAGTATTTTTCTAACCAGTTCTACCACAGTATCTTTCAGCACTCCACATTGGTTAACAATCATCAACACATTGGTTGGAGACAAATGTCATAAAACCGTGTGCTTTCAACAGAGACCAACCACTCAAACAAAGAAAATCGAAGGAAACTAGACTGGCGCAAAGTGGGGTTGTATTAAAATGCCTAACTCTTCAGTTTTTATAATACTACAAACTTCTCAAACTTACATCCCTTTTCAAGAAAAGATATAGCAGATACAGACTTATGAGAAAATTTAACATTGGAGCTGCAACTAACTTGCGTGACACTTCTAGAAAATGACAACTTCTAAAGGGGATATTGGCCCCTTCCCACACAATATCTCATTGTAAATACTTCTAAGAGAAAATATTAGCAAGAAACTATTTTGGACTATTCTATTTCAAAGGATTTACTCAATTTTTTGATATGCCTCAATTTGAATGGTCTTGTGATGATCAGGGTAAACCTTAGGAATACAGTCACATGCTTTGTAAGCAGTAAACATTTCCATTGTCTGTAAATTACACCTAGTTGAAATTGTTGGGAAAGGCTTAATTTATATGAGCAATCCTCTTGAAGGGCATTTAACACTGTTGTCTAGAAAAGGGGATATAACTCACATCCATCTTTACACAAAATTTAAAACTGATCCAAGTTAAATGTAACATACAATCTTTTCAAAACCGATAGAATTAGATAATTTGAAATGTTTTATAACTCTCTCCTTTTCAAACAATGTCACTCCTTTCCTACATTGTCTCACAAAGTCTCTCCTAATGAGATATTGTGTGGTAATACACAAATTACCAGACAACAAAATTCTATAATAGTCCAATTCCAAGAAAGCTGAAGAAGACAGTTTAGCCTGTACACGACATTTCCAACAATTTGAAATGTGTCTGAGGTGCCAACATTGAGCGCCTTAGACAGCCACCTACTGTAAATATATAGATACCTGAATGTCTACAGATACTTTGAGATTTTATCTATCTACTAAGCACATAACAAAGACTCTGGTCAGACTGTGCAGATGTACAGGCTGGCCAGAGGTTTTGCTATGTACATGTATGAAAATGTTGGAAATCCCATACAAAGACTTAATTTTTAAATGAAATGACAAAAATCTTCGTCTTTGAGGAAGAAAACATCATGAACAATGAAGAAATAAATGGCTTGTGCCAAGCATTTTTTTCTTTGTCCACCACATTTTTCAAAGCTTTTTTTTCTTTGGAAGCATCAAGAAGCAGGATTGTATAGGAACAGATTGATATAACAACTAACCTAATTCAGTGACAGAAAAAAATGAAATCAAAGTTAATGAAGCGGTTAGAGTGGTTAGAAAGTTTTGTTCAGAACAGCTTACCAGCTTGCGCAGCCTGAGCAGAATCTAGATTACAGAAATAACATACAAATATACATGGTATTTAGAGAATTCACCAGCAAACCCCTTGATATTTACATTATGCCCAGCAGAGGTATAGATATAAGATCAGTTCTGCAGATACAAGGGAGTGATAACAATTGAAAGTTTTCGTTTCTCATTCAAGCCCTATGTTGTAGGTACCCATTGTAATCATCTTAAAGAGATGATTCCAATTGAGTACCTACAGCATACAATTTCAGCAACAGATAAAGGATTTTTTTTGCATCTTGAAAGTGAAATCACTCCCTCTTTCTGGAGTTCTGGGAAGAGGTAATGCCATTGGAGGTAATGCCATTGGTATTTTTTTTTATCTTGTAATGGAATCCTATGTTGTGGGTGCTCTTTTGTTCTGCCCAAATGATGCCATTCAAATGAGCACCCACAATGTAGAGTTTGTATTAGTATAGAGTTTCATTCTAATGTTTTAATTTTGAATCCAGAATACCCTCTCTATATGTAGCTCTGCATATATTTGACCTGTCACACAAAAAGGGACCATCTGGAAACTTTGTAAAATGAATATTTGATTTGGTCCAGTATTGTTCAACCAGAGGTCCCATTACAAAAAGTTTTTCACCGGAAGGTATATTGAACATTCTAGACTCAGAAAATAAACCTATGGCGAAAAGTTTTGACCCTAGTCAGTCTGCGCAAACCGCGCAGCCTGACTGGAGTCGACATTTTACACACTACCCAGATGGTCCCTTTTCGCATGACTGGTCACATATCTTTAATACTACATATTTTCAGTCTTGTTTACCACATTGATTATTTTTCAAGCTCAAATGTCAAAACCTGTTGGATCTTTTAAAACATTTCTTTCAACTCAACACTTATCCTGCAGACTTTGTTTCAAACAAATTGCTAATTTTGGGACAATGTTCCCTTAATAATTCAGGAGAAAGCAGGTAGTATAAGTCAAGATCAGACTGCATATCTGTGCAGGTTGATCTTACTTTATATGGTCTACCAAAGCTGTATGCATAGAGAAGGAATATGTCATGCTCGGCATGAGACAGGTTATTCACACTTCCTTTGATATTTTTCTGCAACCACATTTCATTTGAAAATCTTAACCCTTTTCTATTTGGCATTTAAAATGGGTATCATTTAGCTATGTTATATCCAAGACCCTATTCTTAACTATTTTGGGTATAATCATTATTGTAGCCAACAGGTTTCTATGAGATCTATGCCCAATGAGATCTATCCACCTGTGAAATTTCATGATTCTAGATTGCATACTTTTTGAGATATGCTCCGGACAAAAAATGGTCTATGGACAGACCAACCTACGGACCGAGCAAAAAGTGCAAAGCAATATACACCCTCTTCGTCAAAGGGGGGTTATAATAAATTGACAAGAGCCAAGCTTCCTGTACCTGTTTTGCTCCTTTCACTCATGCTGTCTCTTTTATCATTTGGGGTCACATCTGGGGACATGGGTCTAGCAGGGGGCAAACTCGACAAATCTGGCTCTACAAATTCCAAAGGACCTGAAAAATATATCATCATTTTTAGAGATGAAGAGAGTATCGGTTGATTTCATAGAGGTATGAAACTAATAACCTAATCAGAATGTATGAATATGCAAAACAGATTCATACATGACATGCCTCCATTAAGCTAACCAACACTCTCTTTATATCTTATATTTTAATATCATGAAGCAAAAGTGTAAGGTTTTTTATCAATAAAGAAATGCATTTCTCATGGAACTATTTTGTACTTTCAAAATTGCTGCATACTCAAAATTGTTTTCATCAAGGAATAAAACCAGTTTTTCAGCCAATCAGAATGTACAATTCTTCATGGACCAAATTAAAATCAAATTATTTATCATTCCAGAATTAGGTTTGGCATATTTCCTATAATAAAAGATCCTTGGAGTTATCAAAGTGTCAGACCAAAAATTTGTAAGTGCCTATATATCTATAGGCACTTACAATAGTTTTGCTCTGAAGCATCAATATGCTTCTTAAATCATGGCAATGAAGCTTTATTAATAGCAAATTTCAACAAAGCTGATTCTTATTTTGCTGGTTTTCCATTTTTATTTATAAATAGAACATTATGCTTTACCAAAAAGTCATTAATATTTATAAAATAGAGATCTGTGAACTAATCTATTTGGATTTTTAAGTTTACATCAATTTAACCTTTGTTATGATGAACCCGGAATATTCCTGCCTTGACAGGAGCTATAGACAAACATCAGCCTGCACATAATGTGCACTCTGATCTTTGTCTATAGCACCTGTTTTTACTTTTTCGGAACCAGAAAAACTTGAAAAATTAATTTTGAAAATGAATTCCCTCTCACATGTAGTGCATTCGGCGCTTTGAGCACTTACATTTGTTGCAAATATGTCAAGATTTTTCATTCAGCATGACAAGGGTTAATTCTTAATCAACAAAGTTGTAGGTAACAACACAGCAGCTCAATTTATATCTTGAATCAAGAATGGATTGTTCAAAATTTACATCAGTGAAGCAATGTCACACTGGGGACAAAAAATGTCAAAGTAAAAGTGAAAGGGGACCAAAATCAAACATAATTCTACAGGACAATAAATTATAATGTTTCCAACTTTTCATGCAACAAAAATCTAAACTAAGGGTGTAGACAAGGTCTCCAGATTTAAATGAAAGTAAACAGCTTAACATCTTAAATATTTCAAGTCCAAAACATGTTTGTTCCACAGATTTGCCACTAATACCATATAAATTCATTGTTTTTTTCACAAAATCTAGTGTTGTGGCGTGTTCATGGACTAAATACCAATAGCCAGCCCGGACAAAATGCTAAATAGCTAGCCCAAGTTCATCCATCTGTATAATTGGGTAGAAATTGGTTTTAACTACTGCTTCTCTTTCAAGGACATAAAAACCTCAGGCATGGTATTTGAGAGTGACTCTAAAGGCTCATGCTTTTGCCGAAATTGAGCTACAACAAATTAGTAGAAACTAAAATTGGTATACACAGTTTCAATTTTGCATTGTATGATGTTGAACACCACAATATGCAGCATATAACAATAGTATTCAATGAAAATCATCTGCTGATCACATTAACAAGTCAAAGAGTTTATCATTTAGTTTCTGGTGAGAGCAGACCTGGGGTTGATTACATGCCAATGTAATCGATTACAATTACAATTACTTGCAAATTCTATGATTACTGATTACATTATGATTACACAGTTTTTCATTGTAATCAATTACAATTACTTTTATAATGTAATCATGATTACATCTGATTACATGTGATTACATTTTTGTTTCAACCTTACTCATAAACATTTTTGTCTTTTTGGGGTTTATTCATTCAAGTTAGGTTCATATACAATTATCAAAATGAGGAAGGATAAACAATAAACAATTCATGCCAATTCTTCTCTTATGTCTGTTAATATTTACCTTGGTGCTCTTTATGAATTAAGATATACCCAAAGCTTTAATATCCTCTTACATTTGCCACCACTGCTATGAAAAGCAATGAGCACCTATAGCCTAGGTTGACATTTATAAATGCTCTTTTTGGTATTTTTGAATATTTTGTGCATAAATAAAAGATAAAATTTAGAAACTGTTTCTTGCCGAATTTTCCCAATTTTACATTTTCTCCATCATTTCTTTCTATTTGTTAACATTTAAAATTTCAAAAGAAAATGAGTTTTTGTTAAAAATTATTCAGTATGGTTACCATTGTGATAAAAACAAAAGTAAAGGTCTTAAACAGGGTCAACAATTCTTTATTTCAATTCATGGAAACGGCATGTCAAACTGTAAAACAATTTGGATATGTCAGATATCTTTTAGGCTCATTAAACTTTGTCGAAAAACTTCAAAAGAAAGTGTAAAAAATATTGCATGTTTTGCAGTACTTTATTGAATTTTGCCCATTGGACTAAAAATTACCCTAATGAACCAAAATCAAGATTCCCCCATGGTATTGTAATGGTACAATCTTAGAATAGATTCATTTCTGTGGAACTTTTGTCAATCTGGATTTGAGAAAAAATATCAGACAAATAAGAATTATTATAAGAAAAGAAGATTAAGTTGTTTTGCTAATATATAAATATATGTTCTGTTCTGTTCTGTTCTATAAATGAATATCAAAATATAACTATCATGGACTGTCCAATACTAGTAAAGGGTTATTAACAGGTAATTGTTTAATAAGTGACAGAGGCTATAGATTATCTTAAATGAGACTGACACTTCTTTTATTTCCTTAACACCATAACATTATCATTTTAACACTTCATGCTCATTAGACATTTTAACTAGTTTGAATTTTCAATACTTAAAGCAAGAAAGCAGAATGTTCTAAACTAGGGAAAAAAACCAACAACAACAAAAATGAAAACACTTGGGTATTAGACAATAATAGAAATTTCCTATAAAGCCACATGAAAATTTAACTACTTAATCATTTTTCCTATTACATTAATATCTCAATTCAAGTTCTATCTATGCACACCAATTAATTAGTATTTTCATTTGAAATATTTGAATTCAATACTAAAACCTAGGACCATTATTTTTAGTATAAATAAAAATTTGCCAAATATGACTATCATTTAAATATTTTTTTTTCAAAGCTTGTACTTGCAAATACAGCAATTGTAATCATAATGTAATCGAGATGTAATCATGATTACAGGCCTTTTTGCAATGTAATTGATTAATTACATGTAATCAGAAATGCTCCGATTACTGACAGTGCTCCAGCTAGGTTTCCTAAAGGGCAGGGTGCCAAGTGTCCTGAAAGGCCACTTTCGAGTCGCGAAGCACCGAGAGGGGGAGGATGTGGGAGGGGGTGTCCCCCTCCCACAAGGGGGGATGGGGGGGGTCTCCCCCTAGAAAATTTTGATTTTTAAGGGCTTAAAGATGGGCTCTGGTGAGTTTAAAAAAGGGTTTTCATTTTGAAAAAGGATCATGACTGTTTCAACCCCTCCATGGGTCTCATCAGGCAGGTGGCAGTAGAATTATTAGATGGAAATACTGCAGATACTGCCCCGCTACAGTCTTTTTTCTTTCTTTTTCTTCATTTTTCATTTTTTTTTATTTTATATCTAAACTTTTTATATTCTTTTTTTTAATGAGACATGCTCAAGCAAACTTGCATTAATTCCTTAGAATTACTGAACATACAGACAAGAAAGTTCAAGTTTTTAGCTAGCACAGTCAATAGTAATAAACCTTAGTCTACTGTCTTTATTTGAGTCCTTTCAATATGTGCGATGCTTTTGCATGTCTTTTTTTATTTTATAATATATGTTACATTTTTTACACCATAAAAAATATTATGCAAAAAGATTCCAATACATATTAAAGCCTGATACAAAGGAAATAATAGTACGAAAAACGACATTTTTTGTTCCACACGATCACAAATTGAAGAAATTTTCGAACACAAAACAAAAACATGTTACGGACGGGGCAAACAACGGCCGGTTTCGGGGATTGAAATATATGCTTCCGAGACCTTCAACGATTCTAAATTTTCGTTAAGAAGGGTGTTAAGGTTAATTATTACCCCTTTTTAACCTTGTTTTTAGCTTATCGTAAGCATTTACTCGATAATTGCTGTTTGTTTTGACTGTCAAATTTGTTTACGGGCACGCGTTCATTTCCATCCACAGATTATCAGATACTGCTTCCTCGATAAAGAATCGCGCGTTGTGATTGGTTGACTTGCCGATTTAAGTCCCGCCCTTCTCTATTCTGGCTGTAATTAGGGATGGCCTTCGCGGGTTGATTATACGCATCGGCGATCACGTCAAAGTTTGCAAATCGATCGAGAAAAAGGCGTTAAATTTAGATAATTGCTGGTTTGACATGTAAAGCAACAAATTAGGGACTAGTTGCGGACTGGGCGATGGAAAAAAGGGCAGGGCGCTGATTTTCGGCGGCAGGGCAGGGCAGGGCGGGGCGCCCTTCAGAAAGGGCCTAGCTGGAGCACTGACTGATTACAATATGATTACCTGAAAATTGTAATCGATTACCGATTACGATTACCCCAGGTCTGGGTGAGAGACATATGATCCACTAAACATCAGTGAATATCATAAATGGGCTAATTGGGTGTTGTGATTAAAACTATATACTGAAACGTAAATGACTCCCATCAACTTTTTAGCATCGTTTGTTTAATCTACACATACCAAGAACTACGGTTATAATGTTCATCAGAGACTGCAAGAACAAGGGTGATGCCATTCTACAATTTTTATTATAATATGACCAATGTCATGGGAGAGAAATAACCCTATTGAATATTTTTTATTATACAAGTGGAATAACTATGCAAATGAGCTAGAGATATATAGCAATGTTATATTTTCATTGTGAAAATGATGTCACAATGTATTTGCTGAAGTCATTCCACAATAGGCATTATATATATTTTGAATCAATAAATTTTCGAATTTCCTTGATTTATCGCAAAAATACAGATCATATTATAAATGGAATATAAAATTTGTGTTCATAAAGTACCAAATTAATTAAACATGTCATCTAAAACTGATAACAAGAGCTTCGCAGAGCGGCGCATATACGCCCGAAGGGGCTTGTCAGTAACCTTGGCTTGTCAGTAGCGTGAGCTTGAATGATAGCTAAAATTATTGCAAACAGACACACAGACAACTGGTGCCATAACATTTAAAAATTAAAATATATTTAGTCCTAAGCACAAAAAGACAACCTACAGAGTCATTATGGCAAGTTTCCTTTCATTCCCATCCATAATGTAGGAAAAATGATCCGACAAGAAATTTTGTTTTTCAACAACACAAGGGCAGATAATCCAAGATAACTCTAGAATAACTGGAGCATTTTGAAATGAAAAGTCTTATGCACAACTAGACATCATAGAGAGTAATGGTGTCTAGTTTCAGCTAATTTCAATTGATAGTTAAGGAGGAGTTGCACACAAAAAACAGTGATTTTCGTTTAATTCAAGGGCAGATAATTCAAGAATTCTCAGGATTGACTGGAGCAATTTGAATTTCAAAGGTCTTAGCACAACAAGACATCATAGGGAGTAATTGTGTGTAGTTTCAGCTTATTCCCATTGATAGTTTAGGAGGAGTTGCGCACACAAAAAACAGTGATTTTCGTTAAATTCAAGGGCAGATAATTCAAGATTTCTCAGAAATGACTGGAGCAATTTGAATTTCAAAGGTCTTATGCACAACATGACATCATAGGGAGTAATTGTGTGTAGTTTCAGCTTATTCCCATTGATAGTTTAGGAGGAGTTGCACACACAAGAAAACAGTGATTTTTGTTATATTAAAGGGCAGATAATTCAAGATTTCTCAGGATTGACTGGAGCGATTTGAATTTCAAAGGTCTTATGCACAACAAGACATCATAGGGAGTAATTGTGTGTAGTTTCAGCTTATTCCCATTGATAGTTTAGGAGGAGTTGCGCACACAAGAAAACAGTGATTTTTGTTATATTAAAGGGCAGATAATTCAAGATTTCTCAGGAATGACTGGAGCGATTTGAATTTCAAAGGTCTTATGCACAACTAGACATCATAGGGAGTAATTGTGTGTAGTTTCAGCTTATTCCCATCGATAGTTAAGGAGGAGTCGCGCACACAAAAAATTGCTAACGGACGGACAGACGGACGGACAGACGGACGGACGACCGAGGCCATAACATAATACGACCCTTCGGGCGTATAAAAACTCGTCAAAGCCTCCCTTTTATCTGTTTAAAGATGACTAGTATGATATATTCAGTAATCAATGACCACTCATTTAATATCCTCTAATTTTCCAATTTAACACTATGCTTTTGGTATTCATTGGAATCATCTTGGCAAGACAAGTCCAATTGTACCCATGACATAGGATTGAATGGATACTATAAGAATTCCTACACTTCGAACACAAAAACCATTCACTGTTCATGAAGCACTGATGATCATTAACACAATTTTCAACACATTTTAACCCTTTTCCTGCTGGTCCTTTTATATTCCTACATTTATAATAGCATATTAAAGAAACAAAACTCAAATAGCAGGAAAAAGGTCAACTTTACCTGTAAACTCCCAAGTATGTGGTGCTTTAAAATCATACAGACCTTTTTATTAGAATGCAAATATCACTAACAGGTGATTTTCAATGAAAATTTCAGTATAGCTCGAAAAATAATTATTAACAAGAGCCATGTTGGACATGGGCATAAGTCCCCCACCGGCTTTGTTTGTCTCAATGTTTTCCCACGCCAATTCTATCAGGGACGTCAAAACCAGGTCTTGTTAAAGGGTTAAACAAGACTTACATGAGTTGTTGTCTCTGCTGTGCCCACTATACAATTCATGGAAGCAATAGACAGATGCAAGAAATAGTATCAATCACAGTTACCTTGTCTGATCCAAGATGTTTTTCTTCAGTCTTGTTGGTAAGAAATGAGAACTTTCACTGGAGGTGATTAATACTGCTGCATCACCACCCTGACTAACATGGCTTATAAATTTTTTTACATTTTAAAACAGGTTTCATCAAGTTAGCTTGCTTAGTTATTAAGTTATTGCAGGATCCATTTTTTGCCATATTTTCACTATTTCCGTTACCATAGCAACCACGCTTTTTGTCAAAGAACAAAGATAAAATGATGTGCATAATCTACACATTGCCATCTAGTCATATACCAAGTCTCATCAAATTAGCTTGCTTACTTATTAACTTATCGCAGGATCCAATATTTTTTGCCATATTTTCACTATTTCCGTAACCATAGCAACAACAATTTTAGTCTAAAAACAAAAATAAAATGATGTGCATAATCTACACATTGCCATATAGTCATATACCAAGTCTCATCAAACTAGCTTGCTTAGTTATTATCTTATCGCAGGATCCCATTTTTGGCCATATTTTCACTATTTCTGTAACCATAGCAACCTCAATTTAAGTCGAAAAACAAAAATAAAATGATGTGCATAATCTACACATTGCCATCTAGTCATATACCAACTTTCATCAAAAATGCTTGCTTAGTTATTAAGTTATCGCGGGATCAAGATTTGAGCGGACAGACGGACGGACAGACGGACGGACGGACAGACGGAGGGCAAACCTATAGTCCCCTCCGGTGTGAACACCGGTAGGGGACTAAAAAGCTTGCTTACCTCTGAAATTGTTAAAGATAGAAAAGTATCTGGGTCTTTATATATCTTGTTATAAAATATCGAGAACATTGCCTACAGGTGCCTACACTCAGCTGTTGATTGCTGGATTGTGGGTGATAATCTTAGTTGCAAAAGGTAGTATAGATAGTAGGATAGTATAGATTGCTCTTTTGATAATGAACATGTGTGTTCAGTTTCAAGTGAATACCACCAATAGAACCAGAGACATCAAAAAATGTCTAAGTTTTCGCACGACAACAACAAAGACCACAGCAACCACACAAAGGCTATAGCAATACCTCACGTTTTCTTCTTAAACAGCTGAGCTAAAAAATATATGGGAAAAATATATCTATTTTAAAAGCTTTCCTCTTTTATCAAATCTGCTATCTTACCAAGAATGTCTAATTTCTTAAATGGAACTGGTATCATGAAACATTTTTTAAGTTTATAAACTTGTAAAGTTAATTTTAGCCCCTCTTACCAGGTTTTTCCTTTCCTGTAGATTTGGCCTCTATGAAAGTATCTAGTAGTTTTTGAACATTTAAAAGATCACAGCTACTTCTGAACTCTTGCTGAGCCTGAAATAAAACAGTGTCCCATGAAATGCTTTGTTAACCTATTTACACACAACTTGTGACAATGTCACTTTTTTGTGCTCTTCAATACAAATTAAGAAATGAACTTGCTCAAAGTAGTGGACCCATAATAGATCCCTAACTTGAAAGAAATAATGAACTGTACTAGTGGTAACCAAGGTTTGCTAATGAATTCATTAGGAAACTTTGTTCAACATTGTGAAAGATCATGGGATCCAAAATTTTACGGAACTATTACAGGTCCACTACCTTACAATAAGCAACTTCTTAATTCACTACAACATCTTTAAGCTAAAGATAAAGATTCTTTGAGACTATCAAATTCATCTGTTGTTTTTCAAATAAGACTTGCTTCATATTTCTTACTAGACTGGCCCTATCCTTGTTCTCTGCTGAAAACTTAGTATGATATCACTTGACCAGTCGAGTTACGGTTCTTATGCATTGCTTTTCTACTTGATGAAATCTATTCAATAATGAAGTTTCATGATTCTAGCTTGCATACATTTTGAGTTATGCTCTAAATAAAAATGGTCTATGGACAGGCAAACTGACTGACCGACCGGTAACTTTAAGCAACATAGCCCTTCTTATTTGAAGGGAGCATCAAATATTTCAATGTCAAATATCATAAAAGAATTTGGCATTTAAGGTCTAACCACAATTTGTGTATACATTAAAGCACACTCATCTAGCATTAAAAAGATAATATAGATACAGTAGAAAGAATGCGACTGACTATTATATATATATATATATATAGGTATTTCACATAATTTTTGGGGGCTCACAAATCTAATGATGCAATAAATTTCTTCAGCCACCTACCTGTCCAAACAAAACATGTTCATTTTCCATGGCTCTTGCATAAGTATCTACAAAATCTTTCATTTGACATATATGCTCTTCTTCTAACTCCTGAAAGTGCTGCAAAAATATATCGAATATGAGACGTTGAACCAATGTATACAAAAACTTCTTAAATAATTCTCTTTTTTTTTACGTGCATACATGCTTATGGTAATGGTGAACTCTAAATATCTATCTAAAAAAACATTGTTCAGTAATATCCAGCCCCCAATTTAGCTGTGTTTTTAGGGGGTCCAATCCTCTAGAGCTATTTAACAGAAGATTTATTTGTCAACAAGAGCTGTCACTGTAAGATGACAATGCCCCCGACACCGCTTTGATAGTAATAAGGAAGTTATGGCCAATGTTAAAGTTTTTGGACGGAATGACGGACGGACGGACGGACAGACGGACGGACAGACGGACGGACAGACGGACGGACGGACGGACAAGTCAAATTTATTATGCCTCCCTATCGGGGGCATAAAAATAGGAGTAATCTGGTATGAGACTCAAAATAAAAGATATATTTTGTAGAGAAACAATTATGCAAAAAACTATTTTTCAAGATAAATATTTTGATATTCTAGACTTTAGAGTCTGACCCAAGGCTTAACCCTTGTCATGCTGAATTTTTTTTATCAAATTTGAATCAAAGTGCCGAAAGCACCTGATGCACTAAATAAGCAGGCCAATCTTAGTCTATACTGTCTGCCAAAGCTTTGTGTACATATGGTAAATTCTGTTAACAGCAGAAGGGTTAATGCACATTTTAAATTTGGTGAAAATATCATCCCCATTCTATATAATGTTTATTCACTTACAGTACAGGAATCCTGCATTTTGGTTTGGAAATCATTTCTAATATTTTCATATTTCTCTACTAGCTGTCTGTATTCTTCTCCTTCAAAACACAAAAGTTTTAGAATCACTCTTTGTTGATAGACTGATGGATATTTGAAACAAGTAAACAAGAGTGGCCTCTAGAAATACTTTATAGACAAAAATGCCCTTGCAATTACAAATAAGTCTTACAATCATTACAATCCTTATCAAACCAATATAGAAGAAAGTAATCTGGTTTCAAGTATGGAATTATTCAAGTAAATACCAGAGAATGAACATTTTGTTTGGTGTTCCGTTGTTCCATCAAATTTCTCTTAACATCAATACTTACATATGGTACAAGGATTACTTTTACATTTCAGAGCCATAGAAGTCCATCATAAATCAGAACAAAGTAAAATCATTAAGACACAGATTAAACTGTTACTTACTTGCTTTTTTGTACTTGACTTCAGACTGAAATCAAAATGAAGAATCATGATATTGAAACTACATAATCATCTTAATTTGTTAATTAATTTTGACAACAAGAGTAACATGGTGGCCATAAATTGCTCACCTGAATAAAATAGTCTAAAACCTATTTAAAGCCAGTCTAAGTCATTCTGACCAAATTTCAGGTTGATAGTGCAAAAATGTGACCGAGTACATTCAAGATGAATACAAAAGATGGATGACAGATGACAGACATTCACCTAACCACGAAAGCTCACCTTTTGCACCTTGTGCCCAGGTGAGCTAAACATGGACAGTGATGATCCAGTGATTTCATCTTTTTGGGCAAATTCCTGAATTCAAGAAGCAAGCTTCAGCTTTCTTGGAATTGTAAACAGTCCAACCAGATTTGAGAACTTGGTACAAAATAGAAAATGACAATAGTATTTTAGGATATTTCTTTCAGTGTAACTCAATTTGCCTTAAAATGATTCTAGGATTTTTAACTAAACTGGGCTCTAGTTAAAATGGGGGGTTAAGAGTTCATGCAACAAAGCTCCAGATAAAGGGAGTGATTTCACTTTCAACAGAAGAATTCCAATATTTGTCGATCAAATCCTGAAATGGGTACTCTTTTGAGACAAGCATTCAGCCTACCTTTTCTATGTCTTTTGCAGACGCATTTTCACGTTTCAACCTTTCTAACTCTAAACATCTAGTGTGGTATATTTCTTTGGCCTAAAAATGAAAACAATATCATGTTTATTTCAATGCTTTTAAACAAGAAGTGTTTGTGAATCACAAATGCCCCCGTAACAGCATTGTTTTCAAAATGTTGACCTTAACAGATGACCTTGACCTTTTAGCATGACCTTGACCTTGATACTTACAAATGTTCATCACTGAGATCTTTCATTATGCTAATTATGAGACAGGGTATCTATAATATGCTTGAATAAACTGAACAATGAAAGTTTTCTTTGGTTATGTTTTAAAAAAGTGACCTTGACAGATGACCTTGACCTTGTCACATGACCTTGACTTTGAAACCAGCAGTATCATTGAGATCTATCATCATGTCAAATATGAGCTTTACATCTTGTATAGGCTTGAAGATATTGGCAATGTTAAGTTTTTTGGTCAAGTTTGAGTTATTTGACCTTGACAGATGACCTTGACCTTGTCACATGACCTTGACTTTGGTGCCAGCAGATGCTGATCATTGAGATATATCATCATGCCAAGTATGAGCCTTGTATCTTAAATACACTTGAAGATATACACAATGTTAAGTTTTTAAGGTTTTCCTCGTGTGAAGATCGGAATTAAATCGGTTAATGTCGTCTATTTCCGTCAATCAAAGCGGGTCGTTTTGCACGTAAGTTAGATGACATCATAATCATCGATGTTCCCGCTAAAAAAGGACGTTCAGTTTCATAGACTCAATGAAAATTTGATTAAATCTATCAAAATATCAATTCTAATATTCTTTGATTGTTTTGATGGACTTTTTGGTCCTGTTACCAAATTTTAATGTATAAGAAAAATACCTCGACCAATTAAAACATTTTTCAGGAAATTGTTTATCTTTAAGCGTACTGACCAAAGGACTGCCGGAAGTCACACCCCCGGAAACCGATTCATCGGAAAACTTATATAATAAAAATTCGTACGCTTATATCCGAAACACATTCTCTCTGCTTTTACTATAGGTATTTGCACAAAACTTTTAATTGATACGTGCAAACCATAAAAAGAGCAACCCAAATTATCAAGGAAGATGCCTTTATTCATATAGTAAATATTATGTCCATTTTCTATTGGAATTTTTCAATCAGCCGAACGTTTATACCACAGAAACATATTTTATTAGGCCCAAATAAATTATGATTACATGTTACAAACAAAATATTCGGCGTGATGTAGACATCTGGTATGCTAAAGAGTGGCCGACTATGCCTATTTGCAAATTTTTCCAGTTATCAAACGAGTATCATACACAATTCAACGATCGATTTCATACATAAGGAGAGTTTCCATTCATACTCTAGTGTATGAGTGAATAATTAAAGCAAAATCCATGCCGAAAAACATTCCCTGCCTTAGTAAAGCAAAATCCCTCTCCTTAAAAAGGAATAGCTTACTTTTTCATAAGAATTTAATTAAATGTAAGAAATATTTTAAGGACAGTGAACATTTTTCAGCATTTTTAGAAGTTAATCAATTGCCTCAACAATTTCCATTTACTTATTGATTTTGTGAAGGACTTATGTGTGATTAGAGAGTTTGAAACATCATTATGTCCAAAAATGATTTTGTTTTATTTCAAGGGCGCATAACTCTAGGTCCATTTTCTTTATTTTTCTGCGGTGAAATTTTTTCATACTTTTAGCTTGAATTCCAAAAGCGTTTTGGTAATTTTTGGAAACGGCATTTAATTTGCCCCGTTAATACTTTTTAAAAAAGAGTGCCTTCTTTGATAGTCACTGCAGCCAAAATGCATTACAAAATGGCGTCTTATTTTGTTTCCGACTTGACATTTTGGCTAACTTTGCATTATTTGATTAAAATTATTTGTTCAAAACTAACTTTTTGTACTTTACAACATCTCGGCCAAATATATCACACGAAATATTCCGCATGGTTATACGCAGTTAATCGCACAACCATCATTTTTAAATAGTACTCTTCCTATTTTATGGCCGATTTCCCCACCCATTCAAGAAAACTTACTTTTGTCAATATTTTCTAAACGGGACGGTGAAAATCTTTTTAATTTCAGACATGAAAGGGGAATAACATGTAGTATTCATTTTCAGTATAATTTTTACATTCCTTTAACCCTTGCTTCACACTAGGAATACCTTAAGTTATTTGAACTTGACAGATGTCCTTGACCTTGTCATATGACCTTGACTTTGGTATACCAGCAGATGTGTATCTTTAGATCAATCATCATGCCAAATATGAGCCTTGTATCTTGAATAGGCTGGAAGATATTGGCAATGTTAAGTTTTTTGGTTAAGTTTTGCAGACAGACGGATGAACGACAGACAGACGGACAACGGTAAAACAATATGCCCCCCGATCTTAAGTTTGGACAGTAAACATGTCACATATAGGGCTCATGTGTGACCCTTTAACCAGGGTTTGACCCAAAAAATTCTAAAAATATCCTTTTTTGACCCCTAAACTTTTCTGTCAATGAGGTCATTTTGATCATGTCAATATGCTTAGTTAAATCTGATTCTGATGGAAATCATAAGAGTTATAGAATAAATTCCCTCCTTCATATCATTATGAGAGATTCATATGAAAAAATGAATCTCTTATTACGATATGAAGGCGAAAATTAAAGAAGTCAATCTGTATTACCAAGAAATAGTTACTTTTCTCCCCCAATTTTATTGTTTTGACCTCTTCAATAGTAGTTTTGACCCCCAGGAATTCAAAGTGACGGGGTCAATGACTCCTGAATATGAAAAGCTAGCACAAGCCCTGTCATAAGCTGCCCTCTACAGGACCAATATCACTGGCAATAATATTGACACTAACAGTACTCCAAAAAGGAAACATCTGAGCAATTTTGTTGCAAAATTCATTAATTAAAAGTAAATAATGCTAGAGGCAAAATTTGACTGCAACTTGGCTGTGAGCTTTAAGATATGATATGATAATGGATCCTTAAAATGACATGTTTATTTTCTACAGAAAACCAATTTGTAAAACACATGCAACAGAAATGGGCAAGTTTTGGTCTCGACAAAATAGAAACAACTGTTTTGTTCAAACATACATGCATATACTAGTGATGGGCAGATTAATTGATAATTACTGATAATCAGTTGGTTTTGGCTTCCGATTGTGATAAGAAATTTCATAATAAATTAATTGGGTTCTAGAACATAAATGAAAGCCATAATATTTTTTTTATGAAACTAACATCAGTTTGATGGCTCAGCATGAAACAGTTGTAACTGCCTATATGTTTATAGGCAGTTACAACTGTTTCATGCTGAGCCATGGAGTTGGTAGGAAAAAAATCTGAAGGGTGATTCTTGGGGTCATGAGTTTTAATTAAACTTTCATACTCTATTCTTCAAAGGAATGATACTGGGGGTACTGTATTAATTTCTAAGAAAACTATTGCACAATCAGTCATTAGTTGGTATTATTTTCCAACTAAAATACCAATTATGGATTGTGATTTGAAATCGATTGCCTAACACTAGCATATACCAAAGACTAGTTGTAGGTGAGAATCATTAACTGTAGGCATGCTCAAAAAATTTTGAGCGCTAAGCGCGCAAGTCTGTACTACGTGTATATACAATGTATATTCACTTAGTATAGTCTTGCACTGAACCCTTGAAATAAGACTTCCTACACTTACCCTATGGAGTGCATTAGTTGTATTCTGTATAGACTGTACAATTTGCTGGGTCTCTGACTCCCCTTCTTTCACCTGAAGTTATTATCCAAGAACAAAATTGTTACGCTTGGTACTAACATAATCTCTCACACACGAAAACTTTTAGAGAATAATGCACTATTATGATAATGATGCTGTGTTTTACATTTCCAGCAAATTGGTGTGTGCGAGTTGAAAACAATAAGTGCCATAGACAGTGCAATTAGAACATAGCCTGATTGACTACAGACATATTTTGATTTGTTTGTTTGAATGGGTTTTACGCCGCTTTCAACAATTTCGCACTTATATCGCGGGGTCCGGAGCACCTAACAATGGATTCCTGGTATTTCTTTCACCTGTATTACCATTACACCCTTTCCTAGCCTCCAACTGCTATCTCACATAGGTTTACGATTATCTACCCATTGGTGAGAGACAAACGTCGGAAAGGATATTTGCCGCCACAGACATATTTTGAACATAACTGTCAGGAAATGCATTGTAAAGATTCTGATCTCTGTTCTTGATAACCATTTGAAATTGTTTGATTTTAGAATTTCATACACAGGCTCAATTTTTCCTCTCCTCCTGACCACTAGCTAGCAAAACAAAACACGTAAGTCAAATTAGGCCAGAGCCACTGATAGAGGGGATATTTTGACTCAAATTAATCTATTCCAAGTGTACTTACACAATTCCTATAATGTGGGCACTCATTGGAATTGTCTCATTGAGACAATTCCAATATCTCCCAACAACAAAGGATTTCAATGAGAAATAAAGATTTTAGACTTGCATTACCCCCTCTTATCTGTATGACTGAAAGGCAATATCCCAGGTTACAAGGCTTAACATTACTTACTGTTTTGTGACGTTTATGTTGTTCCTCGCTGTATCTCACAATATCTTTGATCAGATCTGACCATGTGTGAACCAGCTGCATATGTAAACTAGCTAGCTTCTCTGCCAGGGTCTTCATGATGTTCCAGAAGGGAGCAAATGTCCTGTAAACAAGGCAAAGAGAGTTCGGAAAAATTACTTTTTATACCCTTACTTTTTTCTATTCCATATTATAAGCAACCTTGTTTCTATTCCATGCTTTAAGCAACCAGGTTTAAATTTCTAAACTAATAGATCGTGATTAGGCTGCACAAATTTTAAGGCGCATCAATATAGATTGGTCATTCTATCTTATTTTCTGTTCATTTTTAAAATAAAAATTCTGGTTAGCATGAGAAGCAAATTACCTTTAGGCCGCTCTTTTTCATATACACCTATCGTTAATTAAAAGATATTCAGGTAATGCACATTTGGAATTATTAAAAATGTCATATACTGCAGATATGGCAAAGGACCCAGAAAATCTGTCAGACAGTCGGTCTGACAGTCCTTGAAAAACTGTCAGACCGAAGTCGGACCTGTCAAGACGGAACATTTAAGGGGGCAAATAATATCATCATTGTAGTGTTTCCTCATTGAGAGAGAAAACTTTTTCAAGTCAAAAGGTAACAGTCATTTGTATTTTTACATTAAACAAGAGCTGTCACTGTAAGATGACAATGCCCCCGACACCGCTTTGATTTTAAATTATGGCCAATCTATGTTGAAGGTCAAGGTCATCCAGGGGTCAAGGTCACCAAAGTATGTGCCTACAGAAAGGTAATGTACCAAGGAATGTTGTGGTAAAGTATGATGCGAATATGTTAAGTAATAAGGAAGTTATGGCCAATGTTAAAGTTTTTGGACGGAATGACGGACGGACGGACGGACGGACGGACAGACGGACGGACGGACAAGTCAAATTTATGATGCCTCCCTATCGGGGGCATAAAAAAGAAAGACATAATTTGATGGGTTGAACATTCTTGGGTACGAATAAGCAGAAAATATTTTAGTCTGTGTGCCTTTGAAATTGAAAAAATACAAAAAATTCAGGTAAGATAAGACTAGCTACCAATAATTCTTTCTAAATTGGATCCTTAAATCATCTCTTCTTTCTCTTAATTGGTACAATTTGTAAAAGAGAATTTGCATATTCTAGCGGTGCCAAAAGTCATAGAGGAACTGTTAATTGTTGGATTCTAGACCTATTTAAAATCAAAGTTTGCTATCGTGAGAAAGTTGACCAGAAATAATGTTTTCTTGAGAGAAAGTTTGGATTTACTGTTTAAACAGATTTTTCTGCCCAGAAAATAGTGTCGGACATTCGGACTGACTATATGGTACACTTTACCGGACCTAGGGGATTTTTGTCGGACATGTCCGACGGTCCGACGGTCTTCGCCATGACTGTATACTGGCTTACACTGATCACACATTGATTTCTCAGTCAAAAATTTATAGAAACATCTTTTAATAGTACCTTAAATAAACCTAATATGTTTCATATAGCTATAACTAGCTAGATGAATATGCCAATATGATGCCTTAGAGCAAATCTGTCACAACTGCATATAGGAACTTATAACTGTCTTTCACAAAGTTATTGAATATATTTGACCCGTCATACCAAAAAGGACCATCTGGGAATTTTGTAAAAGAAATATTTCAAAGAGATTTGGTCCAGCTTAGGTCAACCAGGGTTTGCATTTCAAAAATTCTATTGTAGGAAGGTAAAATGAATATTTTAGATTAAAAAAAATAGCAAAGTGCGAACAAGTTTCAACCCTAGTCAGTCTGCGCAAACTGCGCAGTCTGACAAGGGGTGATACTTTATGCAAAAACTCAGATGGTCCCTTTTCCTGTGATGGGTCACATATGATTGTAGATCCAGTAACTTACCCAACTTGTGAGCTCCCAGCAGCAACCTTTGCAAGCTTCAGTAACAACTTACTGTAAGTCTCCTCAACTTGGCAACTAAAATACAAATGTACAAAAGGTCACTAAATGTTCATCTGTCAAAACATAGGAAACCAAAACATGTACACCTATATGGAAGGCCACAGCTCTTTAAGATATGATTAACTGATGAATTCATTTAATGACTTCTTTTAACCATCTTGACCTAGCAATTTCAATTATGTATCTCGTATACTATTCAAAATTCACCTTTTTAATTTTCCCCTTCAAATTATTACAAGAAAAGGTCAATTCACACTGAAACCTGTGAATTTTTACTTACAATTTTACTTTTCTGTTGTTTTGACCCCTTAAGAATGAGTTTTAACCCCAAAATTTCATGGTTTAGGAGTCAATGACCCCTCAATTTCATCCACTATCACAGTTGCTAATAAATGGATAACCTATAATTAATTTTTTCAAGTGTTCACAGTTCTTTTCTTGATTTCTTCAAAATTACAGATTAAAGATATGATTAGAGTTGTATTATCAAATACTTCTACAATACTTATACTTTCATAGTTATCATTGTCTGTTCTCAGGAAACATCTCATTGGTATGGCTATTATACCCACAAAATAGGGCAGAGGTACAAATAAGTGGGGTAATTCCTATCTAAAATCTTTATTTCTAAATGAAACCTCTGTTGTGGGTACTCGTATGAATCATCTCTGCTAGACCATTCTAATTACATGTAGTACCAACAATGTAGGGTTTGTGCAAGTATCAATAAAATATTTAAATTTAAAATTCAAAATACCCCCTCTATTTGTAGCTCTGATCAGGTTTTGTTGAGAAAAAGACTGCCATAATGCATGGGTTTGGAAATACACAATTTTTCCACTTGTCCCTGGACAGGTAAAAGAATATCTTCTACTTGTCCAGGATCAAAAAGAACTTAGCCGTATAAAAGAACATTAATCAATTTTGAGAAAAACTTAATTTTTAAAGAAGAAAATGCTGAACTTCAGCATTTTCTTCTTTAAAAACAATGTTTCCAGTCTTTTATATTATTATTATTATGAAAATTTCTCCTATTTGTTTTAGTACCATTCTGTCATTTGTCCTGGTATTTTCTTGTCCATGGACAAGTGGCATAGGAAAAAGTACTTGTCTGCAGGTAGAAAAGCTTATGTCTGGCAAGTCGGGCATAGAAATTACACACCCCTGCGTAATGGGCTAATTTTATAATATCTGTTATCTGGCTTACCTTTCCCTGAGGAAGTCAATAAGATCCTTTGTGGAGGTCTGGCCATGTTTCATGTTATGGTATAAAACATAAAATCCATTGTTCTTGCCTCCCTAAAACAAAGATAAGGTAAATAACAAAATTAAATTAGACAGAAATAAAACAAAATCACCAATGTACTACATGTGGATGCAGAACATTTTGCTATAGGTTTTAAGATAAAAATTCTTATTGAATCAGGGGCATACAGTCAATATTGCTTGAGCGACCACGTGTATTCTATTTCAGCGACCTTTTCTGTTAAGCGACCACTTTGAGGTCCTCCCGCAGGCTTTTACTCTAATTTGTTGCTCTATTAAGCGATTTTTGTCCAACGCGACTGGTCGCTGGCATTTTTTGGTCCCTTTCAACCATTTGACAGTCTATTAAGCGACCATATGGTAAGATCTCAATTCATTACCTGTCATAAACGTGTGAAAATCATTGATAAATACTAGCAAGACAACACAAACGAATTAACTGATGATAATCCTCTATTTATCACACCTTCTCGCTGGAAGTTAAAATGAAACTGTCAATAGAAATACTTAATTGAAAGCTCTAGAGTACTTAGGTTGAAATAAAATCGGCAATCTAGAACATCAGGGATCACTATGTCATTATAAAAGCTGCAAGCGTGTTGAAAACACATCAAAAGTGATTAAAATATAATTACAGCTGATTCTATAACATTGATTCTATAATCAAATTTCTTGTTCGATTAAGTAACAGGGCTTTTTTTCTGAAAATTGGGAAGAGGCCCTAGCCTTTCATTTTGGGAAATTTCACGCGTACTTTGGTGAAATTGGGAAATTTTCAAAACCTAACAAGTTTGGAGAATAAAAACATCTAAGCCATTATCATAGGGTCAAAACAAAGGTATTTAAAAGAATATTTTATGAAAAAGACTCATTATGTTTCTAACAATTATATGAATAAAGAGGTATAGCTTGATTTGTGGCTGAATTGGATGGAATAGGGTGTGGCAGTTCTACTAATGGTAGAAGAAGTTATCATGGCAACTTGGTTTTGCTCTGTTGGTGGATTAAGTTCATTACAGTGACAATACTGTTAATCAACTACCAAAGGGCCTCTAGCCCCAAGCTGGGTAGATTTATCAACTATGAACAGTTTCATGACTGTAGCAGACGCAGATTTGCAAACCTTTTCACCTTGCAATTTTTTTTTTCACCCAGACCATAAATAGACTGTGCATAGCCTTATCAAAAGCATTTCTTTTGAATGATTTACTGTTATAATTACCATTTTAAGGCACTGAGCAACATTGTTTATGTGTATTTGGTTGTGTAAAATGCGTACGTCAAAAACTGAAAGGAATATGTTCCTTGTTTATGAGCCGATGCCCTTTGAGTGCTCTTTTAGATTTCCCGAACTCTAATTTAAACTAGAAATAAAAAGTTTAAACACAATGTCTGAATAGTTTATTACAACAAACACAAGATTTTTTTCTTATGAATAATTGAACAATAATAAAGATCTATTAATTTACAATTTATTAAAAAAGAATCGATTTAGCTTTCCACATTTCTTATTAATCGAGTAAGGAAAACAAAGCCTGGTTACCCTCCATTTTCTATGCAAGGCCTTGTAATGGGAATCAATGGAATACCAGCCCAATCAAAGTGTAAACTTTCGTATAAATTTTATGAAATAAAACCCTTGACCTTTTCACAGATCTTATTCTTCCCCATTGTAAATCTCTGTTGGCATGCCCCCGGTTGATTTAATTTTGAAATTGGGAATTTTACTCTGATTTAGGGGAAATTTTCTTGCCACAGTTGGGAAAAAAGGAGGCTTTTTGTGATTGGGAAGTCACCGAAGATCGGCCTCAAGTAAAGAAGGAAAAAAAGCCCTGAGTAAAGAAAAATAGATATGAATCAAACACGTATGTGTTAGGTAAATGTAAACATCGAACATGTAAACAATTCAGCCGACTCACGATCTTTAGTAGGTGATGTTAAAGAAATAAATCGCCTAGCTTTAATAAGATATACTTTTTAAATGATTGAATTAGGAATATCACTTTCTCTCAGCTACTTAAGCTTTGGAAATATTTTTTGGGAAAGGGGGTGGGGGTGTTGTCTTCGAGTTCCGAGAGTTAGACTTGTATTGTTATGTTTTGTATTCAGCGACCATTTTATTAAGCAACCATTTTTATGATGTCCCTTGAGTGGTCGTTTAAGACAAGATTGACTTTAATTCCCACAAATATGCATGAGTTGTCATGCACATTCATTTTTATCTGAAAATCTTGCCAACTTTATAACAATTTCATTGATCTCCTTTGAAGTCACTAAGATTGCATATAAGCCTACACAAGATAATAGTCATGCTTTATCAGAACCATTAGTAGCCCAACTTGTTTAGATCCTTGCAGGGAAAAAGACTAACTGGGGCTCAGTCGCCCATGGCTCCTAGACTTTGGGCAGCCCCCCCCCCCTGCCCTAGTTTTTTGTAGAAAGCGCCCATAGCTCTGTTTCTGTAAATATTGCATCTTGTCAGTCTGGGTCACCCATGGCTCCTAGACTTTGGGCTGGCCCCCTAGTTTTATGTAGAAAACGCCTATATCTCTAATGTTTCTGTAAATATTGAATTTTGCCAGTCTGCGCACTTAATTTTATTTGTTCATCTTTTTCCCTGAAAAACAAAGGCTTTTAGAAATTATGTGAAAAATAAAGAAATTGCTTGTTTTAAGCAATATCCTCATTGTCCACAATGTTCTCTTTCCCATAAGATACAGTCAAAACTGTCAATAGAGACAACCCAAGGGACAAGACAAAATGGACCGCATGCGAGAGTTGGCACTTAATGGAATACCCCACACAGCCAGCCACAGAGACAAAATTACAATTCACCACTATCATTAATCCATGGGTCATCAACAGAAGAACAGTAGATCTAGTATTTGTATCAAAAGTATTCCACTCAAAATCAGCAATAGAAGACCTATTACAATGTTAGTACAGCTTGAATAAACAGAATTTACTATGTTTTGGCCTTCAGTATCAATGTTTTCACCTTGGGAATATCTTCTTCTATAAGAGCTACAGCGAATGTAAACGAGTTTCATTTTGCAACAGGATCCAGAAAAGAATGAAATAATCTGCACATGAGAAACATGGTGAACAAGATTTTGGTGCCAATAAATTACCTGCTTACTTGAAATATACTATATTATATAATAATACAGGGCTCTCACTAGGGTTTTGAAAGTAGGATTTCAGGAATCCAACTAAAGAAAAAGTTGGATTCCCCACAAAAAAGTTGGATTCCATCATTATGAGGATGGATTTTGTACCGTGGAGAAGTACCATGATATTGAAACGACAATTTATTAACCCTTTACTACACAATCCAATGTTTTAGTCATCAGAATGATTATCTTAAGGAAAACATTGATTGAAAAGAAGGAATTTCTTGTAAAAAGCATTTTCTTCTTTTATGCCAATGCTTTTTACATTTCTTATTCATTGTTAGAGATGGGCTTGGTAGATGACAAACTTTTCCCCGGTTCAGTTTGAAACCCCTGACTAGTACGGAAGCAAGTCTTGAAACAGTCATATCTTCTTTTTGCCAGAAGTTAAAAAGAAGTCAAATAATGTTTTTATATTTATTTAGACTTTAAAAAAACTCATCATATAATTCTTTACATCATAACAAAAGCCTACATTGGAACATTACAGTTCAAGTCTATGCCATACTCTTTGCAGATGTTGTCAATTGAGAGAAAAAGTTCAGAATTAATATTCATTATAAAAGATTGTATGTTTGAACTGCATTGGTTATCTCTTTCTATTTTCTTTTTTTTTAAGAATGAAATAACTAAACTTTCCAAACCACGTGTCCCCTGATTTGTGTTTACTTTTTTTAATTCAACATATGTCTGATCAGTAGGCTGATCCGGAGCTTTCTGTTTATTTCCGAGAAATTTGTCCATTTTCCAAATATGTTATCTGACGGAATCAAGCACATGCATGGCGTTTCAGAGATTATCCGGTAGTGATAATTCATTTTGTTTTTTTGTTTTTTTTCTCTGAACATTTCTTTAATTGAATACAGTGCTCTCAATAAGCGGTTGTCGACGTAATATACATCCAGAATTTCAAAAATTACGTCCGGAAAATCAAACCAGGACGTAAAAACCGTCCGATATTCGAGGAAAACGTCCTGTAATTTGACCCTGGACGTTTTACAATTTTGCCTAATAAAGGATCAAACGTTAGTCTACACGTGCAAAAAATCGATAATCAACGCGAGCATACACATTGTAGCTGACCAAAACAAGCCATGTGTAACGAGCGGGGTATTAAACTGTCGCTTTTACAACCAGTCTCTGATTACGCAATCTTGTTGGGTTAACGACGCGTCATTACCGCTTCTGTCATTATCTTTCATAGTCGGATACAGATCGCGAGGGTCCTTTGATAGGATTATTGAAACAAACAAAATTCAAATCGGGGGAAAATTCGTTGATAAAATTTCGAAATATCGCTTCCTAAAACTCTTAGAATAGATCTACGGGTAATTTATTCTGAAGTGAAAAAGACGCTACCAGAAAACATTTGCGAAAGGTCATTTGTCTGTCCTCGTTTAAATATGTGTAGAATCAGCATCTTCGGAGAACATGGAAATCCCAATGATGTCATTTAAGTTTTCTGCATCATGTCTGGCGAGAGATTTGAATTGACGATATTTTCTTATCTTCTGCTATTTGGATAATTCTGCATAAGTTTAAATAGGCTTAGAACTTTAAGTTTTATTGGCACACTACCTAGAACGTTTGCCACCTTTGGAACGACAGGCCGAGGAAAATTAAACCTGCATTAATTTCCTTAATATAGCCGGATACCAAAACATCGTAACTAGAATTTTGGTAAGCCACATTTCCTAGGCCCACCCCGCAAGATTCAGCTAAGGACCGATTCCAAATAGAAATTCCACATTTTCTCAAATTAGTTTCCATAATTTATTCAATAAAAGTAATAAAAGGGGATTGTGAAACCAAAGCTCGTCCCTACAGCTTTAAGTCAAATCTACAAGTTTTAAGGCTTGGAAGTCGTTTATTCTTAGAGAACAAACCAGAATCATGGACTTTGGGAGCAAAAATTTAACTTACACTTAACAAGGAAACGAGCATTTACAAAGTGTACAGAAAAAGGAAGGTGTGAGAAGGTTATGAGAAATTAAGAATTTTCGGAGGGAAATTTTACTAAATCTTCACTACATTACATTTTGCTTTGAGACTTTTCTCTCATCATGTCATGATGCCATTTTCAATAAGATTGCTGGAAGAAAAGGGAGAGAATCTCTCAATATCTCCAAAATGATCCCTGTACATGTACTGAGCTATGACGTACACGAGTCACCTGTCTACCCAGGAATAGATGATCAAGATCAAAGGCAAGACGCCAACACAAGTCACCAGTTGTTTGACAGATACATTTCCCACAGAATAATTTGTTCCGACAGATTTTCTTTCCCTCTGTGATATTTTGAGACCCTGTCGAGTCGGATGTCTGAAACTTTCTCTGAAATTTCAGGAAGTCTGATATAATTAAATTGAAGTAGGATTACATGCTAAAGCTCTTGTTTACAGTAATAAACATTAAGAGACAGCAACAACAGGTGTCAACAGGTGGGTGGGGCAGGCACAGCTGACAGGTCGCATTACAATTGAAATATGGGAAAGACCAAAGCAAAGCAAAATCATCTGCATCATCTCAATCATGTCAGTATGTTAATATAAGTATGTACCCAAAAACTCTCTGCAAAAGTCGTCATGTTTTGATTTTGCAGCATTCACATCATCAGAAAATGGCGATTTCTGTTTTGAATACAATGCGCATGCTCGGAAATAGCCACATCCACTTCGACCAATAAATACGCAAAGGAATTTATGAAAATTGAAAAATAATTGGCCTACTGGGACCTTATACCGCTCCACTCGAATACCCACCATAACACTAGCAGAATCATTGGATTGATGGACGAAAAGCTATTTATTTTTTCATAAATAGGTCAAAGATCTTAAGAACAAGAAACAAGAGAATCTAATAAAGTAATTTCATTTTACAGTCTAAAAGGGAAAGAATAAAGGAGACCAAAAAAAAAAAAAAAAAAAAAAAAAAAAAAAAAAACTTGAAGATTAAAAAAAGATACCAAATTCTAGAACACTATTCTAAAACCTTTTTATATCGTTATAATACATTTACTTTGTAGGTCGTTGGATCAAACAGGTCCAGTGTCAGTAAGGCCCAGTCCAACAAGGCCCACTTTCAAAACTGACAAAAAAGGTCCGACCAAAAAGGCCCACTCTCAAAACTGACCAGTGGCCTAACGAATACCATGACCTTCAACTTATACTCAAACAGTAAATCTGAAAGAGTATATGTTCATGCTTGAATGTCATTACGAAAATAGAGATCTAGTCTTTTTGTCATAATTACGATTACGACTTATTCATGTGTATCTTTTTTCTTTATTCTTTTAAAATAACAGTTCATTGGTTGCTTTTTACACTTTTTAGACTTTGCCTTATAGGTCTGTTCTAACAGCTAGTGGGCCTTTTTGGTTACTTAACATTAGTGGGCCTTTTTGACCCGGGTCTTTTTGTTCACCGCACCTTTTTTAAAAGGGCCTTTTTGGCCCTAATTGGATAGGTCAAAATTTTATTCCATTGATTGATTGAATGGAGTTTAACGCCGCTTTCAACATTTTTTCAGTTATATCGCAGCGGCTGGAGCACATAACAATGGATTCCTGGTATTTCTCTGACCAGTTCAACCATTACATCATTTCTTAGCCTTCATCTACTATCTCACATAGGTCTACGATTATTAACCCAGTGGTGAGAGACAATTAGTCGGAAAAAATGAGTGCCGCCGTCGGGGATCGAACCCGGACCTCTAGATTGACAGTCCGACGCGCTAACAATTGCGCTATGACAGCGGCTTAAATTTCACTAAATAGACCAATAGGTCAAGGCCAAATGTTCAATATGAGCATTGAATCAAAGACATTCATTAATTTTACTTTATAACGCCCTAGACTGAATAAATGAAATTGAATATATTGCATTATTAAATAATTTAAGTCATGGGTCAGGGTTAAACACGATCCCAATAGCAAAAACAAACACATATCGATCGTCTCTTTTTACTGAATATAGTAAAAAAAACCTAAACATTTTGTGTAGAAGATTAAAGGTAAATATCTAAATAAAGAATTGAACACGATTCCAGAATTAACCACTATCATTTATAAATCTTAAATGTAACTTCAAAGATCGTAAGCGGGCAATCAGAGACCTGCCACTCAAGAAAAGAGTCATAGAGCCAGAGGCACTAGCCTAGAATCAGTCTCGAGGAACAGGTCACCGGTTAAAACAGTCATACACTGAACAATTCAGACTAGAGCTACATGAGCAGCTGATTCGGTCCACAGGTATGTATCAACTGATATGATGAGATCAGAATTTAAAAGTTTTTGAATGCGTTTCCACTTTTTTTCTACAAGAATTAAAAAAAAAACACGTGCTGAAATATTTCAACAATGACTAATTGCTAATCAATCTACTATATAACCTATAGAGAAATAACCTCCGCCCATAAGAACAAATTATCATCTTATCACAATAATATTTTGCAGTCTGATGAAGGATCACCCAATGATCACTTAAGTGAAATTACGTGCACATCCATGAATCAGATGCTGAGAAAATGACTTTCAAAATTTCCAATATATAACATATAGAGAAATAATCTCTACCCCTAAAAGACATATTTTTCATCTGATCATAACTAAAAAAAGGTAGACTGATAGAGGGTCACTATAGGAACACTCTATTGGAATTTGGTAAATATCCATTGGTTAGCTGCTGAGAAAATGATTTTCAAAGTTTTCACTATGAAACATATAGATAAAGGACCTCCGCCCACAAAAGACATATCTTTGATTGATCAAAAGTGTTTCTCAGACTGACAGAGGGTCACAAAAGGATCATTCTGGTGTTATTTGGCTGATATCAATCGGTTTGATTCTGAGAAAATGATGTTCGAAGTTTACACTATATAACGAAAAGAGAAATGACATCCGCCCACGAAAGACAATTTTTTCATCTTATCACATTAATATTTTGTAGACTGATAAGGGGCCACTAAAGGATTATTCCAGTAAAATCATATTGATAATGTAGGCAGCCAGCCGTCAATTCTATTCTCAAACTCTATGTCAGGTAGTCTCTAAGTGAGATGATCGATGCAGGATGGCTAGACCGAATATTGGCTTGCAACTTATAACAGGAAGGGGGTTGATAAAGGGTTTGTCTTAGGGGCTGTAGTTACAAAGAATGACAAAACTCAAAACGTTACTGTAAATAAAAATAATTCCGTTTATTCAAATTCACTTTCGATGTGCTAAACAAGTTTATATTTCTTTAAATTACCAGTATCTTTTGTCTTGTACCTATAGCTACGCTATTTCAACAATCATTGTGTAAAACAGAGAAAGGACCAGTGACTAGATCTCGCATTGAAGAGGAGTGATCACTTGCTCGTTGAATAGACGGCTGAGCAACTGATGTGGATCCATTAACGCACTCTCTACAATAGCTGATTGGATGCTGGCAAACGTTTCAGCCAATCAAATTCCTCGATTCGATCTCGGTTGGATTGCTGGACGTTCCGAATTAGTGATTCGGTCAAAACTCACAGCACAGGGCAATTACGAAAAACATTTCCGGTAAATAATTTAGTAAATTACCGATACGCGTTCCCCAGATATTTACACTCGCGGTCAATTATAATTCAGGTGGGATTAAACGATTAAAACAAACGAAAAATCAAATCCGGAAACCCGATTTCCTAGTGAAACAGTTTGACAGGGTCTCTAAGTGCACATATATCCGGATAGTACATACGTTTTGACAGTTCTAGCTATTACACTAGTCATTGATTAGATTCAAATAATAGTCACATATTGCCATATGTGGAAAAAAGTCAAACCCATTTAAGCCTTGTTTTCATTGGATAAAAAACCCTCGAACAACTTTGAAAGATGGCCGCCCAAGGATCATTCCTGTAAAGTTTGGTTGAAATTCATCCAGAAGTTTCTGAGGACGAGATTTTTAAAGAAAAGAATTATGACCGGACGCACTGACACAGACACACGGACGAAAGGATGCAGGATAGACACAGCGCCATAATAACGGTCCTAGTGTCCTTCGGCTAGTGGAGCTTAAAACCAATAGTAGATCACAGGTCACATGTCAGGGTCAAAGGTTCAAATTGATGCCAGAATCAAAGATAAAAAGATTTAAATTACAATCAGACTTCAATCTCCCGAACAGGGGTACTCTCGAACACTAGGGAAAATTCTCATAAGCATCCTAGTCCCGGCAGAATTCGCTCATAATAAACAGTGTTTGACCTTGTAAAACACGTACTCCAGGACGGTCGAACTCTCGAACACATTCCTCATTCTGGAACTTAAACAATCTATATATTTCACCTGGAAAAATTCGAAAAAAGGGGTTATCCTTAATAATTAGATGTCATATTTAGGTGATTTTCACATAGTTCAACTCGTTTAATCTTACCAATTATGATGTTAGAAAGAAGGTCAAACCCAAGGTAAGGGAATTTAACATTCTTTACTCCTGGGATATTCTCTCGTTTTGTCGTTTCTGTGAATGACTAAAAGATTAATTTTAACCGTAAGATTAATCTATACGGTAATTGGCCAATCAAATGACATTATCCTGCTATTTAGAAAAGCATTCGAATCCATTGTTTCAGATGCTACAATTAATTTGGAAATTGCAGGGGGACAGTCTACGTAATATAGCAGGGCTATGGATAATCGTCATTTCGCTTAGGACAAAGTCAAAGTTACAAATATAGAGTTATGAACGCGTCCAAATTAGGATTTATCTGCACCCCGACGCAAAAGCTCCAACCCCGGATTCTTCCAAGAAAAATCCAAGGTTGGGTAGGCAATCACCGCCGTACATGTATAGTGGAAGCATTGTGCATATAAATATGAACAATTCTTCCAAGTCAGCAATAGAAATCTGCATATCAACACGAAAAAAATACATATGAAAAATCGACCGTATATTCTACGATTAAAGTTAGTTTTGACAGTAGAAAATTGAGGAAGGAATTTGTAGCATTTTTGCGAATCAGCTTACACAAAAATCCTTCGTATGTCCTTTTGCGTAATATCTTAGAGGGTATAAATGGCTATTTCACAGAAATTCCTCGATGGAGATTTTGCGCCGGTGCGCAGAAATACCAAATTTGGAAAAGTTCACCTGAGTGAACTGTCAAAAATTGTTCAAAGTAGACGAAGGAAGGATGAAGATTTCTGAACAAATTTCAGGTTGATTGGGCAAAAAATGATGCCTCTACACTGCTTACAAGATTTTTCAAGATTTGATCCCATGACCTAGTTTTTCAACCAACTTGACCCAGTTTCAAACTTGACCTAGATCCCATCAAGACAGTCATTCTGACCAATTTTCAGATTAATTGAGCAAAAAATATGGCTTTCAGAGTGTCTACAAGGTTTTCTATATATGACCTAGTGACCTCGTTTTTGACCCCACTGGACCCAATTTCCAACTTGACCTAGATTTTATTAAGAATATTAGTCTGACCAATTTTCAGGTTGATTGATCAAATAATACGGGTTTTTAGAGTGTCTACAAGGTTTTTCCAAGATTTGACCCCGTGACCTCATTTTTGACCCCACTTAACCCAATTTCGAACTTCTCCGAGATTTCATCAAGACAATCATTCTGACCAAATTTCAGATTGATCGGGCGAAAAATATGGCTTCTATAGTGTCTACAATATTTTTCTAATATTTGACCCCAGGACCTCATTTTTGACACCACTTGACCCAATTTTGAACTTGTCTGAGATTTTATCAAGACAATCATTCTGACCAAATCTAAGGTTCATCGGAAAAATAATGTGGCCTCTAGAGTGTCTACAAGGTTTTTCTAAGATTTGACCCTGTGACCTTATTTTCGACCCTACTTGACCCAATTTCGAAATTCTCCGAGATTTCATCAAGAAAATCATTCTGACCAAATTTCAGGTTGATCGGGCGAAAAATATGGCCTCTAGAGTGTCTACAAGTTTTTTTCTAAGATTTGACCCCGTGACCTCACTTTTGATCCTACTTGACCCAATTTTGGTCTTGTCTGAGATTTCATCAAGACAATCATTCTGACCAAATTTCAGGTTGATCAGACTAAAAAATAAGGCTTCTAGAATGTCTACAAGGTTTTCCAAATATTTGACTCAAGGACCTCACTTTTGACCCCACTTGACCCAATTTCGAACTTGTCCGAGATTTTATCAAGACAATCATTCTGACCAAATTTCAGCTTGATTGGGCAAAAAATGTGGCCCCTAGAGTGTCTACAAGGTAAATGTTTACGGCACACGACACACGACGCACAACGCACGACGGACATCACTCGACCACAAAAGCTCACCTTGAGCATTTCGTGCTCAGATGAAACAATAATAAGTAAAAGCTGAAAAACTTCACTTACATGCGTTGGGCTAGAGAAAACATGTGTCAAATGACGATGACTGTGATCTAGGAGGTGTCATCCATCTGAGAACGGCATGCCTCGATAGGACAATTTAAATTTCGGACAGGTTTAAAAATAGAAATAATGTGTTATTCACATAAAGAGAAATGTTTTCATAAAAAATCGAGCTCACAAATCAAAATGTTCCATGAATTATTCATTAGAATGAAAAAATGCAAGCAAGTTGACCTAGGGTAGATAACCATGGTCAACCTAATAGACTGAGTTACCGAGGCTGTGTGACACTGGAAAGACCTTATCATATCTCACTTTCTCAAAGAAACGAACTTAATGATATTAAATTATACGATGAAACATTGACAAAATCCGATTGAAGCTATTTATATATACTACCCAAAGCTTCAAAACTTTTTTTATACTATAATTTCAGGAAAAAATGAAATTTGATTATAAGAATATTGGAAAGTGGTCGATTGTTATCATTTTATCAAATTTTAAAAAGAAAATAAAGCTTTAAAATGATAAGAAGTCTTTAAATGTAGACAAAAAAGCTAGGAATTGGTCTGTTTTCTTGAAAATTGAAAAATCGGATTTAAACAAAAAAGAGTTCTTTCAATTGCATTTCGTTCAATAATGAGTATGAGAGCCGGCACTGTCAATAACAGCCTGACAGCGCCTCTGCATACTCCTGATTAAGTTCTGGATTAGTCTATGGAGAATAACAGACCATTCTACTATAAGGATCTGGCAGAGCTCTTTGAGTGTCCTTGGCTGGACCTGGCGAGCCGAAACTCGGACCCTTAGTTAGTTCCATATATGCTATATCGGATTTAAGTCCGGTGAGCGAGCCGGCCAGTCCAGGCGATACTCTGGACTATACGGGCTGTGTGTGGACGGGCATTATCATCCTAAATAGTTTTGTTTGTCTTATTTAAATGGGTTTAACGCCGCCTTCAACAATCTCGTAGTTATATCGCGGCGGCCAGAGCACCTAACAATGGATTCTTGGTATTTCTTTCACTTGTACTACCATTACACCCTTCCCTAGCCTCCGGCTGCTATCTCACATAGGTTAACGATTATCTACGCATTGGTGGAGACAAAAGTCGTAAAGGATATTTGCCGCCACCGGGGATCGAACCCACGACTTCCAGATTGAAAGTCTAATGCCTAACCAACTGCGCTATGGTGGCAGCTCCATCCCCAATAGCACCAACGTAAAATCTTACGTGGGTATTGAGGATTTCATCAATGTACTTACGAGCTGTCAGAGTACTTCTTTCAAAAACTAGAAAGCCATGAATGGCTTGAGTCGCTCCACAGGCTTGAAATTCTTGTAAAAGCAAATAAATGTTTTGACTAGATTTTTAGATATTTGGGGTTCTACTGATATTGAAAATGATTCCATCAGTTACATTCTGAGAAAATGATTTTCATATGTTCCACTATTTAACATATTGAGGAATGACCTCCGCCCATAAAATACATATTTTTCATCCAATCAAAATAATTTTTGGTACACTGATAAAGGGTCACTCAAGGATCATTCCAGTGAAATTTGGTTGATATCCAAAAATCAGATTCTGAGAAAATATTTGCAAATTTTCCACTATATAATATATAGAGAAATGACCTCCGCCAATAAAATGCATATTTTTCATCCGATCACAATGATCTTTTGTAGACTGATAAAGGGTCACCCAAGGATCATTCCAGTAAAATTTGGTTGATATCCATCAGTAACCTTCTGAGAAAATGATTTTCAAAGTTTCCACTATATAACATATAGAGAAATGACCTCCGCCCCTAAAATGCATATTTTCCATCCGATCACAATGATTTTTTGTACACTGATAAAGGGTCACTCAAGGATCATTCCAGTGAAATTTGGTTGATATCCATCAATTATATTCTGAGAAAATGATTTTCAAAGTTTCCACTATATAACATATAGAGAATTGACCTCCACCCATAAAATGCATATTTTCCATCCGATCACAATGATTTTTTGTAGAATGATAAAGGGTCACCCAAGAATCATTCATGTAAAATTTAATTGGTATCCATTGATTAGAATCTGAGAAAAGTCACTTTTTACCATATTTGGAAATTAGCCACGCCCATTAAATCCATGTTTTTCATTGGATCAAAATTTCTTGAACAAGTTTGAAAGAGGGTCACCCAAGGATCATTCCTGTGAAGTTTTGTTGAAATCCATCCAGTAGTTTCTGAGGGGAAGATTTTTAAAGAAAAGTTTACGACCGGACGCACGCACGGACGGACGGACGGACGGACAGACGGACGCATGACGGACACAACGCCATGACAATAGCCCCAGTGGCTTTCAGCCAGTGGAGCTAATAACAAGATCAGTCCGTCCATCCCAGCTGATGCAACCCTAAACCTTGATGGACCCATCCCCATAACGATATATGCTGCAGGAAACCTTTCCCCCGGCCTTCTCCACACCCTAGCCCGACTATCAGTGTAGTCCATGCAATACCTGGACTCATCCGTCAATAGCATGGGGCGCTAGCCAGTGTGGTCCAATGCCCATGTTAACCGACGCCGACAATGAACTCGGGACAGCGGAACACGAAAACATGGTTTTCCCGACCTTAGGTTATACTAATGCAGCTGTGTTCGTATGATTTGAGTCTAAACTCGCACTCCAGAGGCGTTTTGAAGGTCGGGACGTAGCTGCGTTGCTGTAGCAAACCTGTTCCTTTGGGCTTCAATTCCCAAAAAACGGTCTTCTGCGACGGAGGTAGCTCTACTCCTACCTTCACCATTTTTCCTTACAGGCGTACCATACTGTTGGTATTGTGCCCAAGCTCTGGATACAACAGTATGGTGTGCCCCCAGTACCATGCGAACATCACGGTGGGAAGCCCCTTGCTCCACCATACCTACAGCACGCCACAATTGTTCGACAGATAAATCTCGACTGACACTTGGATTAGCCATGAGTAACGACTTAAAAGTCAATAAAGTACTGAAAATTAGAAACTTAGCATCTGCACGAAACCTGTAAATGTAGAAAATGAGAAAGGACAGATTAACATACCAATCAAATCAGCCATTAACAAAGATGAGCTGTGTTGACTACAGAGATACAGAGAAACTATTTTCGTTGAGGTTAAATATGCCGAATATTGCTTATGCAATCAGCAATGATGATTTTTAAGTTGTTCATTCATTTTTCTGTCCGTTTTCATTAAGTTTATGGCATTGGTAATCGATTCATAATCAGATTTTGTCACATAGGTTACTATAAAATATCCTTTGTGACAAAACCGTATTGTAAATTTACTTGCTTGTGGTTCATTCTTTTCAAAGTGTAGCTTGAAATTCCAAACAACAACTCTTTGCTGCTGATAGATAAACGAAGAAAAACCCCAACTTTTATTAAAATTTAATAAGACATATTTATATTTATTAAGTGGAAGTTACAAATAAAATAGCAGTTATTAGATTATAAACAATTGCCTGTGGTTCATGGGCATATTTTGCAAACATTCGTTTTTAACTTTCAAAGAAATCGCTGCTCGTTAACAAAAAAGCTATTTTCAACATAGCAATTTAATCAGACGTTGTCCCAGAATGGCACTTATTATCCCCGCAAGTGCTTTCAAAGAATGAGATTAAAATTGTACCTTGCAAATCAAGAACATGTGATAAATGTTTGTATAAAGTTTTAAAGCTTTTAAAAGAAAAATGAAGGGGGAGTTTGTGACACAAAATTAAAAGTTTGTGTGCGAAAAGAAAAAAATCTGAATTTCGAGGGCAGATAATTTTTGAACCAGGGGAAGTTGAGACTTCAAAATTGCTTCTTGCAAAACTTCAACAAGTGATAAATGTTTGTATAGAGTTTTCTGGCTTTTCAAGGAAAATGAAAGAAGAGCTCGCGACACAAAAATTACTTGTATAAGTGAAAAAAGAAAAAAATGTTCATATTTAAGGGCAGATAATTCTTAAACTAGGAGGAGCTGTGACCTCAAAATTGTATCTTGCAAAACTTCAACATGTGATAAATAATTGTATAAATTTTCAAAGCTTTTGAAAGAAACTGAAGAAGGAGTTTGCGACACAAAATTACTAGTATGTCAACAGACGTACGGATTGATGGACTGACAGACAGGCTGGTTCACGTTTTCACCGAAAACATTCGTTTTGCGGGGGTATAAATATAAATGATTGAGAAATTACAATTAAAAAGTAATGATAATATCAATCGAACGAAAAAGGACAATGTCTGCATTCAAGGTGAAAATCTTTGCGACACTTTTTGCGAAACCGTGCCCCACTTTGAGAGTGAACTTACATACAACGCAAAGTATTTTTTTCAAACGTTCACAGACCGTTTCAGTTCCTGAACGCACGGCAGATCATAAATGAAATAATTTTTACTCCTACGGGATCCCAAACTAGAAAAGAAACAGATTCTTATCAGTGGAAAAATGGTTATTATACCATTATCAATTTCTTTTAAAAGAACCAATCTAGATCTGCGTTCAGGATGAACAAAATAACAAAATTACTTGACATATGTTACCCCGCTTTGGAGCTGTACTCATATTCAAAGTGGAAAGAGTTTCTAAATGTTCTAAAACGTTTTCACATCCTGAACGTTGTACCGATTTTACAGATAAATCTTTCCAATACGATTCATAATTGAATTGTTGCTCTGATATTTTTTCACAATTTCGATCGTACAAAAAGTTACCGAAACGTAATTGTTTGTAAAGTCGTGGTGTCTCTTGTGACAGTAACTTCATAACTACAACGTGACATTAGAAATTGACTTTTTATGAGTTTTTTTTTACCAACCGAAGATAAGAAAATCGTTTTATTCATGAATACAAAAACTATATAAAGATCATTAAAACACATACAGCTTACACACTCAGTCTATGGAACACACCGAATCAGAAAATATCTTAAATTAAACACAGAAGTTACAATAACACACTCGTTGGAAAATACCACATGATTTCTTAAGATCGTACATTGGGCAGACTTAGAATACGCTTTTGCTGGAATCCAATCTTGAACATTTTAATAACACTGGAGTTATTACAATGAAGACGATGATTATTATGTTTAAATCCTGCTTCTTCTCATCTTCGTTAAACTGTATATAGTACAAGTGTTTTGTTTCTGGGCTCCAGTAAGTTGATTGCTCTAAAGTATCCGACGTTTGTCTTTCACCAATGGGTAGATAATCGTAAACCTATGTGAAATAGCAGTCGGAGGCTAGGAAAGGATGAAATGGTAGTACTGGCGTGAGAAATACCAGGAATCCATTGTTAGGTGCTCCGGCCGCCGCGATATAACTGAAATAATGTTGAAAGCGGCGTAAAACCCCATTCAATCAATCAGCTCTAAAGTATCTATACTCTCTTCATTCATGTATGCCCGGGTTCGAATGTATGGAGACAACCTAGAAATAGAAAATGTACATTTTATGAAAAACTAATATCTCACACATGTTGATGACTACCAAGTAAGCTTCTAACAGTTACAAAATTTGTTACTTGGATAATTTAGTAAAACTCAATTATAACAACTTTATGCACTTTCGTCTGCTTATCACTTGATTTTACAATAGTATTAAAAATCTTGGTGGGGAAACATAAAATTTCGTTACATTCTGTCCCCCTTTCTTTTTTCAATTGTCCAAAATTAATATCAAGAGTCCGTGGTGTACAATCTGTTTTAGGTAGAAAATGCGTTCACGCATTTGTTTTTAATTTTTTAAATACCGCATTAAAAACAAAAAAATATTTTTGTAAATAAAAAGTAATTCAATCACCTTTCCGATTTAACCTTTGTGATATCTTCAGTATTTGATTATTCGTCATAATTCCATTACAAAGATATTCATCTAAATACTCGAACAATACTCGTGGAAGATAATGATGGGCTCCTTGTGTAAATCTTCATGCACTATTTAAGACATTTACATCTGGCTATATGAAATTAGAACTGAATAAAGATGAAAATACTTGACAGATAGTATAGAGAACTTAATCTTTTCACACATTAAGGGCAATCTATATCGTTATTCTTTCTTCTTAATCCATTTTATAGTTGATAAACATACTATACAGATTACTGCACAGTCCAAGTTTTATCGTGTATTATAGAAAGACACCAATGTTAGCACAACCTTAAGTTAAAATCTTAACAATTTCAAAGATTCGTGTAGCTAAAATCATTTGAAACATAAAATGACTTTAACAATTTATGTTGTTTTATTACCAGAAGTATATACTAATGAAGTGCAGATTTATTTTTTGGTTGGAATTGTCTGATAAAACTTTCATTTAGTATGTAATACGAAGTAATAAAAAAACACAAATAAAGTAAGCAAAAAGACTGTCACTGACAAACTTCGCAAGTTTTAGGTTCTATGGGCCCTTCATGGGTCCTTTATGGGCAATGTTTTCATTGAGGGACCCATATGGGGCCCATAAGATATTTTGCCCACAATCTGCCCATATGAATTCCACATATACGCGGAAAATAGTCACATGGGTCCTATCTGGGCCCTACATGGGCAATTGTTTTACAAACAGTAACCAGATGGACTCCGTGTCACCATTTTGCCCATAATCTGTCCATATGGACCCCAAAATTTCATGCTTGCTGGGTTATTTTCTCTTAAAAATCTTCCCAATTTATCCCCTCAAAACATAGGGCCAATCTCAATAAAACTTGTCATAATTTTTCCTTTGGTGACCCTTTATGTAAATTGTTCAAGAAATTTTGATTGGCCGCCAAATATGTGTGTGGGAGGACGGGGCTTTTTTTTCTTGTAAAGTCTGTCAATATCTTCCCAACTAATCCTCCTAAACCACAGGGCCAATCTTAAGAAAACTTTGCATGAATTTCACTGTCGTAACCCTTTACGTTTAATGTTCAAGAACTTTTGAATGCACCCTAAATATGGGCATGCCAGGTTAGAACTTCTTTCACTGTAAAAATCATTATAAAATCTTCCCCTCCCCACTTTTTATGAGCAAATTTCAATGAAACTTGGCATGAATATTCCTTAGGTGCACCTTTATTTTGGTCATGAATGAAAAAGTTGGGCCGTATGGAATATAATGCAATAATATTCATGAACTTATTTTGTTATTTTCGGAAAGAAAATACCATTATTTTTTATATTTATTTGTTTATTTAGAACCAGTTTATGTATATTACAAGATTTAATACTCATTTTTATAAAAATTTGTTTGGTTTAATTTTCATAGAAAAGTATATAATTTTCAAACACCCGGCCGAGTTGAAGGACCGATTTGACTTTGAAATCATTTCAATAATTTATTCCATTGCGTTTTTCAACATTTGTTTACATCACATGATTTTCAAAATGTCTGACATGCTATTTGGCTAAATATTTTTTCATTGGAATTTGACTATTCAAAACAAGGCATCTCTTGTTTAATGATCCTATTCCTGTAACAGTTTAATACATAACAGCAGCATACCGATCTTGCAGTCGACATGTCGAAGAGCAGTACAACAACATTGATAAACTTTTTTATCTTTAACCCGACATACGGTCCTAAGGAAGGAGAGGAGCACAAGAAGATTATGTACTACTTCCCTAAAAACACCGATCTTGACTCTCAAATAAAGATTGTCGGTTTGTGTGAAGCCATCACAAACTTCACCAAGACCTTCTCCGATAAGCCATGTGAGGCTTTACATACACAAAAGAGTAGACAGGTACAATGATGTTTTACCTTACTGTGGCAAGATTGAATGGAGTTTTACGCCGCTTTCAACATTTTTTCAGTTATATCTCTGCGGCTGGTGCACCTAACATTGCATTCCTGGTATTTCTCTCTCCAGTACACCCATTACATCCTTCCCTAGCCTCCAGCTGCTATCTTACATAGGTCTAGTGGTGAAACGGTTAACCGATATACCGATAAATCGCGGTCTGTTCAAAGAGAAATTAAGAAACCGGTTCGACTTTTACTGTACCGGTTTTTCTATGTTATGACAATTCCTCATTTCAAATAGAAGATAGAAACACGATTTTCAAAATAAATTTGAAAAAAATTGGTCTTCTTTTCGGCTTACAGAAAGCTTTCCAAAAGCGAAAGTAGAGTTTTCCTTAAGTGTTGTTGTTGTTTCCGGTGTTAACGTAAAAGTTTCCTGGTCAAATTGGGACCATTTTTATAACGCGATAATAACGCTGAAATTAATCGTTATTTTGAATAAATAATCGGTTTTTAATTGTTGTTTACAATTTCTTATAATTAACACACTCGATTTGAGTGATGAAATTAAAAGTTGAGGTGGATCAGTATTATTCGGTTATACATGGCAATTCCGGTAGTAGACTGTGTTATGAAACGAGAGTACCATTGCGTCGAAAATGGCAGACGAAAATCGTAATCGGCGGATAAATTCGAACTGATAAAAAACCCTAAAGGGAAGAGTGCTGTTTGGGCCCATTTTTCTCTAAAAAGAAAAAAAGATTCTCAAGAGATTGTTGAAAATGTAGCTTTCTGTGATCGGTGTACTTAAAAACAAGTGCATCCAGACAATCAACCTGTACTTCTCCGACATTTAAACAAACAGATCAACCTAAATTGTATGAATTGTTCAACAAATCGAGCCAGTATAAGCCATCCTCAGACAGAGCTAAACTCATCACAGAGAAAATTGCCAAATTTATGGTAAAAGATCTTCGACCTTTCAGTGTTGTGAGTAATGAAGGTTTTCGTGAACTGGTTCAGACTCTTGACCCAAAATATGTGATACCTTCCAGAACTTATTTTTCACAGATTGTTGTTCCTGCTATGTATGAACAAATAAAATCACAAGTGAAAGCAAGTTTGTCAAAGGCTGATTTGGTGGCTATCACCACAGATGGTTGGACAAGCAGAGCAACAGAATCCTATTTGACAATAACATCATGCCATATAACCGAGGACTGATGTCTAAGGAACTATGTACTACAGACGAGATCTCTTCTAATCAGTCACACTGGAAAGAATATTGCAAATGTAATCCAGCAGGCAATTACAGAATGGGGTTTACCCGTGCACCCTCCTCTTGTATCAGATAATGCTGCTAATATGATAGTGGCAGCACGAGAAGTTGGCAGCCTCCCTCACTTACCGTGTTATGCGCATACTTTAAATCTGGCAGTACAGAAAGGAATCAAGATAAACAGCATTTCTCGGCTTCTTGGGCGGATTAGAAGAGTAGTATCCTTCTTTCACAGAAGTGCCACAGCAGCAGCAATATTGAAGGACAAACAAAAACTCTTGGGAATAAGGGAAGTAAAGCTCATACAAGATTGCCCAACATGAGCAAGGATATCCGAGCCAAGGAAACTGATATAGTGACCCTGAACGAAGATGATATAACTTTGTCTGAAAAAATTATGACTGTGCTCGTCCCGCTTAGGACTATGACAACAGCTCTTTGTTCAGAGTCAATGTCTACAGCTTCTTTCATTCTTCCGTTACAGAAGAAACTGCTCACAAAGGAATTGGTTGTCAACGAATTGGACTCTGATACTGTGAAACAGCTAAAGAAAACCATTGGACAAGATTTGAAACCATGGTATTCTGACCAGAAAAACTTTCTAGAGGACACTTCCCTCCTTGATCCAAGATTTAAGGTGTCTTATCTTACACAGGATGAAGGTCTAGTTGTAGCCAGCAGGGTAGTGGCAGATGCCAGCAATGTGCCTGATCTTGGAATTAAAAATGAACCTGGAACCAGTACTACACCTGACCTACCAGGAGAGCCCCCTTTACCTCAGTTAGATCTTATGTGTTCCTGCCACAAGTGTGCCGTCTGAGCGAGTATTCAGTACTGCCGGTGATATATTATCAGCTCAGAGGGCAACTTTGGATGCCGACAAAGTGGACATGTTAATTTTCCTGAAAAAGAATATGCCTTGAATTTGACACTTACTGAACACAACTCAGTACTCTCATAGTAAAACTATTGAAATGCTGTTATTTGTTTTTCTAGACTGTTTACTTTCTAAGTCTTGATCTAGTCAATTAGTCTAGTAATAATTTCCATGTTTTAAGTTTTTTACTTAGTTTAATATTTTTCATATGCAAAGGTATTGCAAATTAATGATACTATGCGATAACATAAAATAACTTTTGTTCATTATTTAAAACAATGTAAAGGTTGAAATCATAAAAGGAGTTTTCTTTATTCATTTCAAATATCATTTCCCTTTATATTGACCACAACTCTGTTGTATAGACATATGCTGATTGTCAACTGAAATAAAGAGTATATTGCAATATGTATTGCAATACGGGTTGCCTGTACTGCAATATATTGCAATACGCTTTTTACCGTATTGTTTCACCCCTACATAGGTCTATGATAATCATACCATTGGTGAGAGACAAATAGTTGGAAAAAATGAGTGCCGCCGTCGGGGATCAAACTAGGGACCTCTAGATTGCCAGTCTGATGTGCCACCAACTGCGTTATGACCGCGGCTACTGTGGCTAGCGGGGGCTTGGGTTGCCTATTTATTTCATTTTCATGAGGAAATTAAATTGAAATTTGGTAATAGGAAAGCAAACCCCCTGGTACAGGTCAAGAATAAAGGGTTCCAAGGACTTGATACTGTAAGACTCATAAGGGTACTGACTCTCTTTAGCTATAAAAGTCCCTGCTTTAAATGTAGACTTTTTTGTTTAACCTATCCTCATATTTTTGTGAAAACATTGAAATAGTCTGGATTAGCTACATTTGGTGTTCGATAGATATGTATCTTTTTGAATCAACTTCAAAAAAGAATGGAAGATTGTTTAAAACAGTCTTCAATTCTTTTCTGAAATTAATTTCCAGGGGTCCTACGGACTTATCAGATAGCTTTTAGAATCCTAGCTACTAATATGTGAGGCTTAGACTCAGAAAATCTAAGTCTCTTAAAACCTTGTTGGAATTTGTATGTTTGAACCCCTTTACAAAAATCCTGGATCCACCATTACCTTTGCCAATCCCAAGAAGCTATATCATGTCAATTCTGACTTTTAAAAGCGGTGTTAAACCCTTACAAACAAATAAATTATTTGAATCTGTGTGTGCTATGTTCAACAATTTAATGTGTGTCAATTTACTGAATCTTGGATGTTCATTCTACTTTGCTTTATAATCAATTTTGAGATGAGACTGACTCAGACTAGAATCATCAATATTAGACATGGATACTCCAAAATCAGACTGCAAAATAAACCAGAATGTCAACATTGGTATCAGTCAAGTAACATTACTATTATAACTCATATCAACAGAATAGAAACATTTATCACTTTCCTGTTTTTCAAAATTTTGGACCTGTCCAAATTCAAAGGTTTTGCAGACGAAAATTAAAAGGGGATTTGATTTGAAAAATAACCATTCAGCAGGGTAGAAAATAGTGTGGAAAAAGAAGAAATTGCTTGTCAGGAGCAATTTCTTCTTTTTTCACAATGTTTTCTCAATCATAAAATCACAGGCACGTAAAAAGCAGGGATTAAACAGCAAAGGGTTATATCAGATTGGCCACAGCATCATAGCATATCCATATCACGTAGGACTAATGTAAAGTTTTATGCCCAGCATCAATAGATTGGGGGACATATTGTTTTTGCCCTTGGTGTTTGTCCCTTTGTCCCAAAAAAACTTTAACATTGGCCATAACTTTTGATTGGTAAGTGATGGAGCCTTCATATTTAAAATGTACATTGCTTGCTACAAGACCTTTCTGTAGGTACCAACTTCAAGGTCAAGGTTTTTCTCAAGGTAAAAAAGTGTAAAAAAAACTTAAACATTGGCCATTACTAACTATTGGTAAGTGATACAGCTTTGTTATTTCACATGTATGTGTATTGCTTATGACAACACCTTTCAAATGATACCAAAATCAAGGCTATCAGTCAAGGTCAAGATCATATTCTCAAAGTCACTTAATTTCAACTTAAAAACTTTAACATTTACCATTACTTTGCAATGGTTAGTGATACAGCTTTGATATTTCACATGTGCATTACTTGCAACAAGGTCTTTCTGTTGGTACCAACTTCAAGGTCATCAATCAAGGTCATTTTCTAGGTCAAATTTGTTGAGAATTTTAACTTTAACATTTGCATGATTTTATAATTCACAAGTTTATTGCTTGTGGCAAGACATTTCAGTTGATACCAAAATCAAGTTCATCGGTCAAAGGTCATTGCCATACTCTCAAGGTCACTGTTTCAAAATGATGGCTGTTATGGGGGCATTGGTGGTTCTAAAACACATCTTGCTCGAGATATTGTTTGCATAAATTTAAACAAGGTTGTTGTTTTTCACAATGGCTTTATACAGAAATTCAAGACAAAAGCTTTATAAAACTAGAAAGCCATGAATGGCTTGTGTCGCTCCACAGGCTTGAATTTCTTGCAATAGCAAATAAAAGTTTTGACTAGATTTTTAGATATTTTGGGTTCTACTGATGTTGAAATGGTTTTCAAAGTTTCCACTATTATAACATATAGAGAAATGACCTCCGTCTATAAAAGACATATTCTTCATCAAATCACAATAATTTTTGGCTGCATGATTATAGATCACCCAAGGATCATACTAATGAAGTTTGATTGATATCCATCAGTTACATTCTGAGAAAATGATTTTCAAAGTTTCCACTGTATAACATATAGGGAAATGACCTCCGTCCATTAAATACATATTTTTCATCCGATCACAATAATTTTTGGTAGACTGATAAAAGGTCACCCTAGGATCATTCATGTAAAATTTGGTTGATATCTATCACTTAGATTCTGAGAAAATGATTTTCAAAGTTTCCACTATATAACACATAGAGAAATGACCTCCGTCCATACAATACATATTTTTCATTCGATCACAATAATTCTTAATAGACTGATAAAGGGTCACCCAAGGATCATTCATGTAAAATTTGGTTGATATCTATCAGTTAGATTCTGAGAAAATGACTTTCAAAGTTTACACTATATTACATGATAGAGAAATGACCTCCGCCCATAAAATACATATTTTTCATCTGATCACAATAATTTTTGGTAGACTGATAAAAGGTCATCCAAGGATCATTAATGTAAAATTTAATTGGTTTCCATCAATTAGAACCTGAGAAAAGTCACTTTTTACCATATTTGGAAATTAGCCATGCCCATTAAATCCATGTTTTTCATTGGATCAAAATTTCTTGAACAATTTTGAAAGAGGGTCACCCAAGGATCATTCCTGTGAAGTTTGGTTGAAATCCATCCAGTAGTTTCTGAGGAGAAGATTTTTAAAGAAAAAGTTTACGACCGCACGCACGGACGGATGGACGCACGACGAACACAACGCCATGACAATAGCCCCAGTGGCTTTCAGCCAGTGGAGCTAAAAACGATTTTTATTTGAAAATTGAAGAACTTCAACTACATGTAATGGATTATTTGTCTTTATGTGAAGGTGAGGATTTTAATCTTCTTCTTTTATTTTCCTAGGTCTTCTACCAGCCTGAGCCAGACTTCTGGATGGTTTTGACAGTGAGCATTCCATTCAGTGAGAAGACAAAAGACGGACAGACATACCACGAATATCATGAAGAGGATGTACAAGACCATGTCATGGAATCCATACTTAGACAAGCGTACAGAATGTTTACTTTATTTAATGGGACCATGACTTACGTCCTTGGTAAAATGAACGGAGATATTAAAGCCTTGCAACAGCGACTAGACCATTTTTATTCAAGATATTTATTAACACTGCGCCTAGCGACATGCGATATTCTGGATGTATTTGGTGGGATTTCCTTTCTTCCGTTAGATAAAAACACGTATCTACAGGTACAATGCTTTCTGAACATTCTTGAGTCAACATTTCCATCAATCAAGTACACTGCATTTCTGTATAATGACCAGCTTGTCTGGAGTGGGCTAGAACAAGACGATATGAGAATTATGTACAAATACCTTACCACCAGTCTATTTCCAGCCTATTTAGATAATGAATTACATTCCAGCGGACAACATCAAACTTCTGTTTTACAAAGAAACCTATCAGCTCCATCTGTTGGGCACATTCATTTTGGAAAATTTATAACTGGACCTCCAAACATTAGAGATGAAAGGAATATGGGTAAAATACCAAGAGTGTTCATGAACACAGAACAAGAGAATGAGGACTGTTTCCTGCTAGTCTACAGGGCCTTGAGTGCTAGTGTATGCATGCTTATATCAACTGCATCAGCCTTGAATTTTGAAACATGTCGACAGCTGGATGCGTTTCTTGGGCCACAGTTAACTGGGTTAGCGTCAGAAATTGGAGATCAGTACGCCAAAAAGCCACAATCTAGTGGAGAACCTTTGTATAAATATATATATTTCAATCACATGAATTTGGCTCAAAAGACAACAGTGCATGTCGACAGTAAGAAATCTGCGGGACTTTATGTAGGTCAGGATACACTCAAACTGCTGTGCGACATCAGTTCTGATCTACAGAGAAATAACCAGGACGGAGAAACATTCGTTCGTACACTGACTGACTGTTGGATTGTGGGAAAGAAGTCAGACCAAAGAGAGATGGCTGTAGTAATAAACCAGAAAAATCTTAACCTTATCGAAGTGAACGAGGAAGTGAAAAAATTGTGCAATTTGTATTTCAACAGTATATTCTTTCAAGATTAACCTATTTCAGTTTAATTTTAGACCAGTTCAGATTTAACCCTTGTCATGCTGAATGAAAACTTGAGCAAAATTGCATTAAATAAAAGTGCTCTGTAACCCTATTTACATTACATCTATTTGAAAACAATAATTTTTTGCTAGTGCAGAGGTACAGATAAGAGGGGGTAAAGCCAGGCTAAAATCTTTATTTCTCAACAAAACTCTATATTGTGGGTACTCATTTGAATTGTCTTGACGAGACGATTCCAATGAGTACGAAACAACATAGGTTTTGTGCAACAATGATAGGTTTTGTGCAACAATGATTGAAATTCCTTGACATAAAATCCAAAATACCCTCTCTTTCTGTAGCTCTGAAGTGTAACATAATTTATAATATGACCTACGTCCCGGGAGTGAAATAACCCGGTTGAATATTTTTGATATTACACAGGTGTTATTGCATTAGTGGAATAACTATGCAAATGAATAAGAAGGAACAGAAACTTTATATTTTCGATACAAAAATAACATCATATATTGCTTTTGATGACATTATTTCCCAAACGGCGTAATATGTTTCGCGGAATAACTCAAATTGATAAATATCTGGAATTACTTTGTTTTATCACAAAAATTCAGGTCATATTATTTTAAATTTGTGCTCATTATATACCAAATTTATTAAACTCGTCATCTAAAACAGATAAAAACTCGGCGCAACCTCGTTTTCATCTGTTTATAGATGACTTGTTGAATAAATTTGATATTGAATGACCACTCAGTCAATATCCTCTATCTATTGAATTTGCTTCCTTTCAATTATATTGAGGTGTTCCTGTAAAAAGCCAATATTTTACCTGACAATTATGGAAACCATTCTTCATGTTTGCTTTTTATCCCATTTCTGTGCTCAATATGAAAAGCATTTGCAGAGTAGGGAACAATTTGTGAATCGATGGCTCAGCACTAAACAGTTGTAACTATCGATTGGTTTTAGTCAATTTCAACTGTTTTGCACTGAGCCATTGAAATGGACATTAACATTTTATCCTCCTGATCCAAGGGCTGCATTTTGATAATGGAAATAAATGTAGGAAACTTTGAGAAGAAAACCTATTGCTTGCAACAGAAAAGGGCATATTATTTTTCTGTTGTCTATCTGTCTATCCATCCATCTGTCTGCAAATCCCATCCAAAAAACATTTTCAGTATCTGTAAGCCTATTTAAGATACAATGGTTATATTCGGCATGATGATAGATTTCATTAATATGCATCTGTAGATACAGAGGTGTGGAATTCCCATACCCGATTTGTCCGACACAGGCTTTTTTACGTGCGGACAAGTGCATTTTGCAAGGCCACTTGTCCAAGGATAAGTGAATACCTTGAAAAATCTTGGAATGGTATTATTATATCTTTGAGATTAATCAGCCTTATGTTTGTAACAAAGGGTAAAAAACATTGTTTTTAATGAAGAAAATGCTGAATTCCAGCATTTTCTTCTTTAAAAACACTGTTTTCTCAAAATCTATCTCTATTCTCCTTTTTTGCGGGCAAGTTAATTTTGATCCTGGACAAGTAGAATATCCTCTTTTACTTGACCAGTGACAAGTGGAGAAAGTCTGTATTTCCACACCCCTGTGCAGGTACAAACAAAGGTCAATTCCATGTGACATGTCATCTGTCACAGTCAAAGTTTTGAAGATTCAACCAACTAGAAAGCCATGAATGGCTTGAGTCGCTCCACAGGATTGAAATTCTTGTAAAAGCAAATAAATGTTTTGACTTGATTTTTAAATATTTGGGGTTCTACTGATGTTTAAAATGATTTTCAAAGTTTGAACTATATAACAGATAGAGAAATGACCTCCGCTCTTTAAAGACATATTTTTCATCTAATCAAAGTGATTTTTGGCTGCATGATAATGGGTCACCCAAAGATCATACCAAAAATTTTTGATTGATATCCATAATTTACATTCTGAGAAAAATGATTTTCATAATTTCCACTATTTAACTTGTTGAGAAATGACCTCCACCCATAAAATGCATATTTTTCATCCAATCAAAATAACTTTTGGTACTCTGATAAAGAGTCACTCAAGGATCATTCCAATGATTTGGTTGATATCCATCCATTAGATTCTGAGAAAATGATTTTCAAAGTTTGAACTATATAACAGATAGAGAAATGACATCCGCTCTTTAAAGACATATTTTTCATCTAATCAAAGTGATTTTTGGCTGCATGATAATGGGTCACCCAAAGATCATACCAAAAATTTTTGATTGATATCCATAATTTACATTCTGAGAAAAATGATTTTCATAATTTCCACTATTTAACTTGTTGAGAAATGACCTCCACCCATAAAATGCATATTTTTCATCCAATCAAAATAACTTTTGGTACTCTGATAAAGAGTCACTAAAGGGTCATTCCAGTGAAATTTGGTTGATATCCATCCATTAGATTCTGAGAAAATGATTTTCAAAGTTTCCACTATATAACAGATAGAGAAATGACATCCGCCCATAAAATGCATATTTTCCATCCGATGACAATGATATTTTGTAAACTGATAGAGGGTCACTCAAGGATCATTCCAATGAAATTTGGTTGATATCCATCTGTTACATTCTGAGAAAATGATTTTCAAAGTTTCCACTATATAACATATAGAGAAATGACCTCCGCCCATAAAATGCATATTTTCCATCCGATTACAATGATTTTTGGTAGACTGATTAAGGGTCACCCAAGGATCATTCATGTAAAATTTAATTGGTATCCATTGATTAGAATCTGAGAAAAGTCACTTTTTACCATATTTTGAAATTAGCCATGCCCCTTTAATCCATGTTTTTCATTGGATCAAAATTTCTTGAACAACTTTGAAAGAGGGTCACCCAAGGATCATTCCAGTGAAGTTTGGTTGAAATCCATCCAGTAGTTTCTGAGGAGAAGATTTTTAAAGAAAAGTTTACGACCACACGCACGGACGGACGGACGGACGCACGACGGACACAACACCATGACAATAGCCCCAGTGGCTTTCAGCCAGTGGAGCTTAAAACCTTAACATTGCCAATTACTTTAAGCCTATTCAAGTTACATCTACTCATACAGTAAAACATGTTTTTAGTGACAACTTGTAGGATCACCAAAAAGCATTCATTAAAGTTAAAGTGAATGGTCACCTAGTCCATGATTTGTTTACAAATTGTAAACATGAAGCTTAGGGTTATGGAGTCACTCTTTAATGCTCGGTTGAGATGTTTACATACCCATGAAAAGCATTGTATAACCCCACTGTTACCCTCCAAATAACCACATCAAAGTAGAGCCTTTTGATTACTAAGACACACAGCCCTATTGTTGTCTAGCAGTTGAACAGATCCTTTCTGAAATTTATCTCCAACCAATGTGTGGATAATTGTAAACCTAAGTGGGAGAGTAGCTTAGGATTGGTTAAGGGTTGTAATGGTAGTACTGGTGTGAGAAATACAAAAAATTCAATGATAGATGCTCCAGCCACTGAAATATGACTGAATTTATTCTTAAAAGTGGTGTTAAACCTATTTTAAACAACAAGATGTGTTTGTGAAACACTAATGCCCCCGTAACAGCAATTTTTTTCAAAGTTTGACCTTGACAGATGACCTTGACCTTGTCACATGACCTTGACTTTGGTACCAGCACATGCGGCTCATTGAGATCTATCATCATGCCAAATATGAGCCTTGTATCTTGAATAGGCTTGAAGATAAGGCAAAGGTTAAGTTTGGTTGAGTTTTCGGACAGACAGACAGACAGTCGGACAGACAGACAGAAGGACATGAGTAAAACAATATGCCTCCGATCTCTCGATGCGGGGGCATAAAAACTAAGATCTGTCATTTGTCAGTCGACCAGGAACATGATTGCGAGTCATTTGTTAGAACAACACTCTAAAATTACTAACAGTTATTTATATGGTGGTACTAACTCATACCAGGGCCCGAGGTTATAAATCTTTTCTCATTCTCAACTGAGAATATTCCCAAACTTAGAATTTAAATAAACATAAGAACATTTAAGATAATATTAATAAGTTGTTATTTATAACAACTTACTAGTATTAACTTCAATATTCATACATTTATTACAAAATTAATACAGAATTATAGCTTAGCCCTTGTCATGCTGAACCCGGAATATTCCTGCTTTGGAAGGAGCTATAGACAAACATCAACCTGCACATATGTGCAGTCTGATGTTAGTCTACACCACCTGTTTCTCACTTTCAAACCAGAATTGTCTAAAGATTTAGTTTTTCAAATAAAAATTGACCTACAGTTGGAACTTTCAGTGCTTTTTTCCGTTTGATTTTGATGAAAATTTTGAGCCAAAATTTATTCAGCATGAGAAGGGTTAATTCTCAGTTTGAAATTTCAGTCAATTCTGATTTGAGAATGAGAAAAGTTTTATAACCTCGGGCCCTGATCTTATCACACACCGATAGACACAGAGAAAGGCAATGGGTTCTAATCATTGTTTCAACTATATACCAATGTCCCACCCTTAGATCTAGGAGAAAAAACATCCTAATGTTTGTATCAAAGGATAAAAAGTATAGTATTAAATGAAGAAAATACAGCATTTTCTTCATTAAAAACATTTTCCCAATAATTATTCATCAAATTTTTTTGCGGACAAGTTCATTTTAATCCGGTCCCGGGTTCAATCCCCAACAGCCGCACTCATTCTTTCCAACTATTAGTCTCTCACAAATGGGTAGATTATCGTAGACCTATGTGGGATAGCAGCTGGAGGCTATGAAAGGATGTGGTGGTGGTACTGGTGAGAGAAATACCAGGAAACCATTGTTAGATGCTCCAGCCGCCGTGATATAACTGAAAAAATGTTGAAAGCGGTGTTAAACTTCATTTAATCAAACAATCATTTTAATTCTAGACAAGTAGGAAATCAACTTTTACTTGTCCGTGGACAAGTGGAGGAAATTAGTCTTTCCACACCCCTGCCTAATAGCTAACCTAAGCCATTGGTTTGGAAATAAACTTTTTCAATTTGTCCCGCCAGGACAAATAAAAGACAAGAGCTGTTCAGCAAGTATGGTATAAATCAAAAGTTTTGTGTAAAAAAAATACCTTGGCCATGTGACTAAAATATCTACTGAAAAGTCTTTTCATAAGCAATACAAATGAGAAATATGAAGGCTTAATCTTGATCATTGCAAAGTAATAGCCAATGTTTAATTTTACACAAATATGACCCTTGAATGAACTTGACCTTGAAACTAACTTTAAACCACTGCTTCTCTCTCAGGGACATGAAAACATCAGGATTGAATGTTCAAGAGCAATTCTATAAGCTTAAGCTTTCATTGCAATCAAACTAAAATAAATTGGTACATGTACCTACAAAGACATATATCTGATTTAAAGCTTTGTAATGGAAATAACTGACCCTGACTTGGGAAATTATCTCAGCTATTTACTGAAAGGTCATGTCACTAACAAGATGTGTTTGTGAAACACAATGCCCCTGTTACAACATTTTTTTCAAAATGTTGACCTTGACAGATGACCTTGACCTTTTGATTTGAACTTGATACCTATAGATGTACATCACTGAGATCTTTCATCATTCCAACTATGAGACAGGGTATCTATAATAAGCTTGAATAAACTGAACAATGAAAGTTTTTTGGTTATGTATTCAAGAAGTTTGACCTTGACAGATGACCTTGACCTTGTCACATGGCCTTGACTTTGGTATCAGAAGATGCGGATCATTAAGATCTATCATCATGCAAAATATCAGCCTTGTATCTTGGATAGGCTTGAAGATTTTGGCAATGTTAAGTATTTTGGTTAACTTTAGTTATTTGACCTTGAAAGATGACCTTGACCTTGTCACATGACCTTGACATTGGTATCAGCAGATGCAGATCATTGATGCCTATCATCATGCCAAATATGAGCCTTGTATCTTGAATAGGCTTGAAGATATTGGCAATGTTAAGTTTTTTGGTTAACTTTTGCAGACAGACAGACGGATGGACAGACAGAAGGACAGATGGACAATGGTAAACAATATGCCCCCGATCTTTCAATAAGGGGGCATAAAAATACACATTTGACATATGAAGGCTATATCTCTTACCATTGCAAACTTACGGGCAATTCAAGTTTTAATTTCCAAATTTTGGCCTTGAAAAATGACATTGACCTTAACTGATGACCTTGGTCTTGGTGCCAACAGAAAGGTCGTATCACAAACAATGTACTATGCCAAACCTTTCTTCAATTTCTTAAAAGTTGACAGCATTTGACAATTTGAAAATACAACACTTTAATTACATTTATCTTTTTTTATTTTGTCTTTTAAAAAGATTCATTTGAACAAAATCAGTAAAAATAGAGGTACAATTAAAAAGGAAAAACAATGAAATATTGTCATGCTGTATTTGGAATATTCCTACTATGGCAGGAGGTAAAGACAATGATCAATCTGCACAAAATATGCAGTCTGATCTTAGTAATACAACTTGATATTTCCTTTTACAACCAGAAAAGATGATATTTCAAAACTAATTCAAACTCAATAGTGCACTTTAGTCTTTGACTTAAGTACAATTTTGCCAGGTTTTTCTATGTTGCACAAGTGTACCAAGTTTCAAGTGAATGCCTCCAGCAGAACAGAGATATCACAAAATATCAAAGTTTTTGCACAACGAAGACGACACCAAGGCTATAGCAATACCTCAGGTATTGCAATACCTCACCATAACAGCCAAGCTAAAAATTAACTCTTGTTGATTTAAATATTGCTTCAAATAATCAATTTTTGTGACATTTAAAGCCAGCCTGACTGGAGCATTATCCACAAAGGTAAGTTCAGACAGGCAGTGTAGGCCAAGATTAGACTCCATGTCTGTGCAGTCTAATCTTAGTCTCAACTGTTAGCCAAATGTTCATGCACTTTGGAAACATGCAGTAAGTAGAAGGGTTAAATAATATGACATAATCTCTACATGCACAAGCAGGGGTGAGTCTCAAGAAACTGTAACCGCCTACCACTCTCCATGTATAATTGATCTTTGATGTATCACTCAAACTAAGGCCCATATGGAAGATTGGGAAACCAAATATGTAGCCTCTTTAAATAAAGTCGTCATTATCATTTTTATAAATCTATCTGTACAATATTACAGAATTTTTCTGGTCTTGGAATTCCATGCAATAAAGTTCAATGCATATCTATAGGTCAGCACAAAACTACTTTAAGTGCCTGAGCCTTAATATGACTGTTCTTTATGCACAAATAAGGAATGTGTCACTTGATTTACTTTGACACTAGCTGTTCTTAAACTTACTGTTTATGTAAAAAAATTAAGAAGAACTTGGAAGCTAATTAACACTGTCATAACAACTGTTTAATCATAGTCTAACTACAGTCAATCTTGCCCAAGCGACCGTTTTCAAAATCCCCTTCATTAAATCGAAATATCTGGAAAAAAATGATATCACTGGTATAAAAAATAATTGTAAATGAATCATATGCTGTTAAAACTCACCAGAATTGTCTCAATAAGACGATTCTGTTGAGTTTTTACAGCACAGGGTTCTTGAGAATGTCACTATAACATACATATTCAATCAAAATCATGTTTATTGATTGAAATCAAAACATGTATTATGTGACCATTTTCTTTAACGACCACTTTATGGTGGTCCCATTCCTGGTCGCTTAATACAAGTTTTACTGTATGTCCTAGCTCATTCATGAAGAATTCTCGAGATACTTGTCATTTGATAACAAAAAACTAGTATCTACTGTTATAAGGTTCTGGTAGCCCAGTGTCGATATCCTATATCTATTTCAACATTCTAACATGAGTTTCCAAATTTAAATTTCCAAATCACATAAGTATGATAATGTGTAATAGTTACTCTAAAGCTTTACATAATCATGTTATTTGTACACTAAATTTCATCAAAATATTAAATTACAAAAATAACAACACTCTATTGCACAGAAACTGAAGATAATTCTTGCAATAACATGATGTGTTTGTTAAACATTTATGATGTTGAAACAGTTTTTTTTCTAACCTTTGACCTTGATAATTGAGCTTGACCTTGTCAGTTGACATAGACCTTGACAATCAAAGATGCATTGATAATAGGAACCTTTATGCCAAATATCATTACTGTTACTTGACTAGTGTTGAAGCCATGGGAAAATGTTCAGTTTGCAGGCTTAAGTTTTTGCAGACAGACAGGTGAACATAAAGACAGATACTGGTAACACAATATGCTCCACATTTATTGATGCATAAAAGTATTTAAAGAAGCTGTAATTTTGATATTTTAGAATTCATGAAACATGATCCCTTAACTTCACAGAAAAGGTCAAACATATTCTGCTAAAGAGTAATCTTCTGGGATAGTCCTATGTTTGTCATGTATAACAACATTTTTGGCATTCTTTTCTAGCGTTTTCTTATCTCTCTCACCGTCTATTCTATTTGTTCCATCCATGTCGATAGTTAAATTATCACATTTATCATTGGTCAGATCTTTTTCACTCTTTGTAGAAATTAAAGTATTACATGATGTATCTGATGATTTAAATTTACCAGTACCTTCATTACTTTGATTTTTTAACCCATCCAGGGTTTCAAGTCTACAACTGTCCATAGAATCAATGGCTGAATCACTTTCAATTGATTTAACACTCTCAACACTGTATTTACTAGTCACAGATAATCTTTTGTTTGAGTCAGAGTTGTTCATCACATCGGTGATGTTATTAGCAGGGAGATCTACATCACCAAAATCACTATCTTTGTCTTCTTGTATACTTTCAGAGCATGAACAAGACTTAGTGTTTTTAGATTTATTACAACTATTGGTAGAACTGACAGAATCTATAGTACATTTACATAAATTATGAGCAGTTTCACTTTTGAGATCCTTATCGAAATCATAAATAACACCTGTTGAGAGATCGATGATTGAGTCATGATTACCATTGTTTTCATTATTTCTACATTCCTGATGTGGAGTTTTCAAATGTATGTGATCATTATCATGTTGGTGAACTGCTGCATTTTCATCACCCTGATGAATATTTGTGTCAGAATCCTCAGCTTCATCATCAGAACTGACAAGAGGAATGTGTGCGTAACCATCCAGACTACCTTCATTACAATCAATAATTACACTTTCTTCGTCCGAGTTTGATTCAACATCCAGATCAAAATCTATGTTATATTTATTGAGATTCATTAATTCTGATGGAATTCCACTAGTAGTTGAGCTTAAGATTTCACTAGAATTTGGATTTGTATGATCATTATCAAGCTGAGATTTGTTACCCTGATAATTGTTTGAAAATGCTGCTTGCATGGAATGATTTTCTTGTTTAGTTTCAGATCTAACTTCTGTAGATTCAGAATCTAAAGTTACCTGAAAAACTACTTGACCTTTATTTATGATATCATTTGAGCCATCTAGCTGATCAGAAAAGGTTTCAGCTAGATCAACTCCTGATTGATAATTATTGACAGTAAAGCCTTCATTAAGTTCTTGTTCTATCATTTTATTAACAATAACTTCGTTATCAGAACCTTGTTCAGAATCAACACTTTTCCCTTCAGCCTCATTGAGACACAAATCAGAAAACTGACTTTTTACACTTTCAATATCACTTTCAGTCTCACACTGAACACTATGAGAAGAATTCAGCAGTGGTTCCAAAATGTTATCATATATTGCAGAATCTTTATCTTTATTTGTGTTGTCTAGATTTGTCTCTTCTATCTTACTGTAAACACCAGAACCTTTACCTATCACATCTATATGGGTTGCTGGATCATTAATCACACCCATTGATGCTGGAGGCTCTTCTATTTTTAGCTGCAACAAAGAGTGAATTAAAAATTACATTAACAGGTGCATGTAATTATTTCTTCAAATCTGTTGAACCTATCATCACAAAACATTTTTTTTTAGGAAATTGAAGATAACTCTTTAATATATTCTAGATGCAATCGAAACATGATTGCCCTAGAAACATCATTTTTTCATGAGTTTGATATTGATAGATGAAATTGTCAGATGATTTTGTATAGGCAAATGAAAATCCTTGAGAGATATCATTATGCAAGAATTGTATCTTGAAAGGCTTTAGAAATTAGCAATGTTTAGTGTTTTTTATTAATGTAAATCAGATCATTTGACCCCAAATAAGGTCTTTTTGGCAAGATATTTGTTTTTTGCTAATATTCATGACTGAACATTCTAAACCAAACCTTTACGGTACCTTTTATTTACCAAATGTATTCAACAATAAAAGAAACAGTACTGACAGCTGCACCTGGGAATCAAACCTGCCCTGCATTCAAGATGAAAGCATCAGTGAAGCGTTTTTGAAATGATACCTCGCTTTGCATGCATGTGCATGTGCAAAGCAGGGTATCATCTCAAAGCGCTTGGGAAACGTTTTTCATCCTGAACATAGGGCTGGTTTGGTTCAAGAGACATAAACTTTTTACCCAGGACAACTGACACCACATGGACTATGGCTGAAATTCAGTTACATCATATTTACTTACCCCGGTGACTCTAGGTAATTCCACTTTTCTTAGGTCTTTATATCGCAACTTAATCCTGTAAAATGAGAGAAGATTATGATTTTGTTGAAAAAACTTTTCCTCAACTTTTGAATAATTTCTTCAACCATTAACCTGAATAACACTGGTAAAAAAAATAGGGTTTTGATCTATGCAATTAAAGTCATATTTTCATCTAAACATTTGATAAAATTTTATAATCTTTTCTGATTTTTCTAATATCATTTCTTTAACTACCCTGGTCAAGAAACTATGATCTTGTTTTATTTGAATCTAACTTGGGTTTTCACGGAAAACAGCCAAGCTAAAATGCATTTATAGTTTTTTCCTTGAAAGTAAAACTTGCTCTTTTTATCAGTGAATATATATTCTAAGTTTAAAGCAAATATCTTTGGTAAAACCAGAGATATTAAAAAATGTCAAAATTTTCACACAACAACAATGCAGAAAGCACAAACGATGACTGCCAAGGCTATAGCAATACCTTGGGTTGTTTTTTTTAACCCTTAGGATGTCAAATAAAAAATCTTGGCAAATTTGAATATAAATCAAAGTGCTGAAAGCTCTGTATTTCCTAATTGTGAGTCAGCATTTGATTTTGACAATATAAATTCTGAAACTTTTCTGAATTAAAAAGGAAAATCAGGTTGTGTGGACTAAGATCAGACTGCACATATGTGCAGGCTGATGTTTGTCTATACCTCCTGCCAAGGCAAGAATATTCCAAGATCAGCATGACAAGGGTTAATTATCCAAGATATATAGGATTTGTTATTAGATTTTGTTTGCTACAAGATGATCTTAACCAAGTTAAGAAAAAAAATATTATTGTGTAAGTCTTGGCAAGCTTAGTAACTTTTCTATTCTAGACGAGGTTAGATCAGTTTGCCTCAAATAAAATTGAGTAACAAATTGAACCCATTTTAAGAACGCTCTAATGATAAAACACCCGTGATAATGTGCTTTATTTAGATGAAGCATGTTATAGAGATCTGGACTTCTGAATTTTATGCATTATCCTGCTGAATTCAAAATTTGTTTCAAACAAAACTTTTGTAATATTTAATTCAGTTTGGCCTAAATCAGTCAGTGTATGTTTAGATCAGACTGCATTAACCATGCAGGCTGATCTTAGCCTATCCTGTGTGTCAAACCTTTGTGTACAATAGGGATAAGTTGTGGAGGGCATGTGGATGGTTAACTAAGTAGAGTTATTATTTGATATTAAGCACGGTAATCACACGAGAAAATTGAGAGATTGAGTTAATCAGACTTAAGGTGACACAGCTATGCTCTGAACACAGAAGTTGACACCGCCAGACGTTGGACACCACAGGAGGTCACAAAATTCTTCAGGTCTTTTGACAGAAGTATAAGAATATGACAGATCTCACTCACCTTTCGATGCATCTATACTTATAGCAAAGCAGGAGAAATATTGCTGCAACCACAACCATCACAGTCATAACTATCACCAAGGTATTATCATCTGTTAAAGAAAAACATATCTTTTATCAATGTGTTGTCAGAGTTTAGGCTCTTGTCACTATGTGCAGATCGCACAGTGTGACCAGGGTCAACACTTTTTGCATGTCCCTTTTTCCTTGATGGGTCACATATGAATATGATATATTCTTAAAACAAACTGAAGATCTTCCCTGATGCAGGTGTCAAACATTATATTTGAATCAAAGAAGCTATGCAGGACAGTGGTGAGAGTGGTCTCCCATACTTACTTAGTGTTTTGTATGAACAAAATATCTAACCAAGTTGAGGGAATTGATTAATGTCGAAGCTCTGCTCAAATCCCTCAACCGAGTTAGATATTTTTTCATACAATACAAAGTATGTATCGTATTTATCTTATAACCTCTATTTACTTTGTTTTGTTGATGTTTCTAACAGAAATGCAAGTTTCTAAAAATAACCGAATCATGTCCTTTTCTAAAGATATCCATGTGATATCATAAAAATATCATATGGGATGTTATCACACAGATATTTGTATAGTTATAAGATAAAACATTGATATATATCTATAAAACATCGAAGAAAACACTACATACTCATTAATCATTTGTTAAAGTGTAAGATTGATTTATCATTCTTTCAATGAGTAACAAAACATAAACTTGTATAATATGACCTGCGTTGTGGGGGTGAAATAACCCCATTGAATATTTTTGATACTACACCGGTGTTATTACACTAGTGGAAGAACTATGAGCGAATAGCAACACTTTTTTTTTACCGCGAAAATGATGTCACAATGTATATATTGTGACATCAGTTTTAAACGGCATTATAAGTACTGACATCAGTTTTAAACGGCATTATAAGTACTGTGGAAAATTGAAACCTTGAATTTCGAGAATTTTGATGATTTTTTGCAAAAATTCGGGTCATATTATAGATAGAATATAAAATTTGTGCTCATGAAATACAGGATTTATTAAACTCTTCATCTATAAACAGATAAAAACTTAGCACAGCCTATTTTTTATCTGTTTATAGATGACTCGTTTAATAAATTCGATATTCCATGACCACTCATTCAATATCCTCTATGTATTTTCACAAGTCGTAGTTTTGTTGTACATGAAATAAAAGATTTATCAAACTTACATTTAAAACAAGTAATTTTCTTATTTCTAAAGCTAAGGAGTATGTAAAATGATGAATAGTTTTTAACTTTTCCATCTTGTAAGAAATTTTAAAAAAACCCTCACTCAAACCCTTTTTTCTGTTGTTACTCATTTGAATTGGCTCATTGGGACGATTCAAATGAGTCTCGACATCAAAGAGTTTCATAGTAAAATAACAGTTTCCAACCATCAAAGGCCTTTGTATCAATACATATGAAATGCTTACCTGACATTTGCTCCAGCTTAGTGACTACATGGTAAAGATTGTTATCATTTTTAGGTCCAAGTCCGCTTGTGTTGTTGGCAGCTACCCAGACACAATATCCTGTACCAGGAGTCAGATCAGGGACCCTGTATCTTTTAACTTTCCTAGACACTGAAATCATCTCTTCTTCTGATGAGCCTGGGGGAGACAAAGAGAACATGAGACCTGCGTTCAGCATGACAAAATGGTGCAAACTGTTTGCCAATTATACCCTGCTTTGCATGTGTGCTTACATGCAAAGCGGGGTATAATTGACAAATGGTTTGCACCATTTTGTCATGCTAAATGCAAAATCATGCTAACAAATAGTTTTGCAATGACCTCTTGGTTTGTGATATCTAATCTCTATTTCTATGTATACTGTAAACAAAAATTAGATTATTTCCTTTTTTCAATGAAAATATTTAGAGCTATAATCCAGTTACACTCACATTTGCATGAACTATTTCCGTTAGGCTCCTCAGCGATACAATACGTCAATACATAGTTCTCAATAAACGGCACACTCAAGTCACGTCCTCGACATTCATAACCCTCCCATTCCACAGTGAGACTGTATGGGGGTATAACATCAGGTAGTCGAACAATTGGTAAAGGCTTATAAGGAGCTGAAAAACAGAAAGAAACACTCAAGTGATATGTTTTGGCAATACATGTATTACATAACACAGCAATTGAAAACAAAATTCAAGCATAATAATAATATCTCTTTACTCTGAAATTAACGAATTGGGTGAGAAAATACGCAGAACTTTTTAATTTTATATAATCTGAAATCTTTACACACATTGATTAATGTGTTAATGTTTTAACATGTTTTGTAATTTAAAGAACTTTTCCATTTTACAAGTGTCAGGTAAAATAATATCAGCTATACTCATTTAAGTGGTCTCAATGAGACTATTGAAACATTATAATGTAAAATCCATAATATTTCCCCCAACTATAGCTTTGACAACTGCTTAAACTCCAAAAAAGACCATCTGAGTAGAGCTTAAAGTGTCGTCCCTTGTCTGCAAAGCTTTGTCATGATAATTTCTCCAAACTTTGACCAATTCTTAAACATTGATACTTAACCCTTGTCATGCTGAACCCGGAATTTTCCTGCTTTGGCAGGAGGTATAGACAAAGATCAGCCTGCACATGTGTGCAGTCTGATCTAAGTCTTTACCACCTGATGTTCCTGTTAACACCAGAAAAGTTGAAAGATTATATTTTCAAAATAAATACAGACTTACAAATAGCAAAGCCAGTGCTTTCAGAACTTTTATTTAAATGAAATTTTTCAAAAAAAATTTATTCAGCATGACAAGGGTTTAAGACACTAACATGTTATTCTGTATATCTCTGACAGCTGTTCCTTATAGAAGACAAGGGAAGCTATGTGTAAGATATAGAGGATAATCGTTTGTTTCAGTGTAAGATCGATTTATATTTCATTGAGTGAGCAATAAAAGCTTTATTTTCACGAGTGGTGGGGCCACGAGTGAAAATATAGCTTTTGTTGTTCATGAAATAAAATATCAATAGATCTTACACGAAAAACGAACGATTATTCTATTTCTTTAATGCAAAAATGAGACTAAATGTGACATTTCTAGGACATATTTTCGTAAAGCGCGTCATTTTGGGCGTGATTGCTATGCAACGTTCATTGTGACGTCACTTATTTTGCCCCGCATAGTTGACGTCAGATAGGATGAAATGCACAAAAGCAGGGTATAAGTTTTTGATAATCTCACTGTTTTTGTGGTGAGATTATCAAGTGATAATCTACAATTATTTCTCGATAAACCACCGAAAAGCATTAAAGAAATAAATACTGACCCAACTCATGTCCATAAATACACTGTATATAGTTGATATCAGTGGTGACCATTTTGGATGTAGATTTATTTGTGCCCTTTGTAATCAAACCAAATTTGTAACTTTTATTGGGATTCTTTACTGGAAGTTTCACCGTCAAAATGTTTCTTTCCACTTTTAACCATCTCATATAATCCTGTAATGAAGTAATAAATAATCAATTTTAGTATGGTCTTTGACATTATATTCATAAATAAAGGTCAAATTTCGATATGTGTCTAATCTGATACAAGAAAGCTATGGTGATATTGAACTGCTTAAACAGATGAGTGCATAATTTGACCTGGTTATCCTAAGTGACACAGTTTCAAATTTGTCCAGAATCTCATTCAGACAATAATTCTGACAAATCTGCAGGTTCAGATTAATTGTTCAAAGAAACTGTATGTTTAGACTGCAGACTTTCAACTTTCAAACATGACCTTGAACTTGGACCTAAACTACTTACCTCCTATTTCAGTTGCTATTATTAGAAATATTTCTTTCAAAATATATGAAACCAAGTATTCAACTCAATCCATCACATTTCAACATTTTGAAGTTTTAAAGAAATACAGGTATTCAGACATTCAGAGGAAATGAACAAGAGCCTGTACAAGTGAATGCCCATCACTGCGCAACAAATATCATCACACTTTTGTTTTAATTGTTCATTGTGGTGGTATCAACTAAACGAAAAATTCTGAGAAACTGCATCAGCTAGGTTATGAAGCTCATGTTGTTAAGAAAAAAAATAAAATCAATGTTCCAGTGTTATCAAGGTAATGGACCCATAATTGTTCTGCAGCGTTTTGGAAGTAATGGACTTAAACAATGTTAACAGAGGTTTCCTAATGATTTCATTAGGAAACCTCAATCAACATTGTGAAAGATCATGAGTTCCGAAATATTGTGGAACTATTACAGGTCAACTACCTTAAAATTGTAAATGCCTATACTTGAATAGGCTGCAGGCACTTCCAATCTTATAGTATGTATTCATCGAAATATACTTCATTTTAGAAGAATCACATACCTTGCACCTTTCATTATCATCCTTTTCACACCATGTTACAGTATGTGTCAGGTTTTTATAACTAGCTAAGTTTGTGTCATCAGGAATGATTGTTGCAATGTATTCTGGGGCTGTTCCATCAACCTCCCTCTTATATTTGATGATAAGTTCTGAGTCTTTTGGAACTGAAAATGATATTCAAGTTTGATGATCGTTTTAAGATTTAAAGTAACATAATTAATGACTTAGAGGTTAATGGTTTGGGAAAGTGTAGATTCTAACTGAGTGAACAGCATAAACCCTAGTTTCATCACTCCACAAGAGAAAATAAAGCTTTTTTTTCAAAAGTCTATTGATTTTGCAAGAAAACCAAAAGCTAATTCAATTTCTTTCATGCAAAAAAATAGAAAGACACTACATGGTGGATGAATTTCTCAATTGTAAGTAAGACTTTATCTTACAAAACAGTGAGTTTATCACTTATCATAGACTATACAAGTAAAATTATCAAAATTAACAAACAATAATCTTGATATTCCCAAGGAAAGCCCATACAAAATCTACTGGTATAATTATGCTCTTCTCTGTTTTTACAGGTAAGAGTCAGAAACTTTTTCAAGGGGTCAGTGTAAGTGTCTACATATTAAAGGTAGTGGGCCCCTAATAGTTCCAAAACATTTCAGAATTGATGAACTTTACCAGTGTTAACCGAGGTTTCCTAATGATTTTCATTAGGAAACCTCAGTTACATTGTGAAAGTTTATGAATGCCAAAACGTTGCAGATCTATTACTGATCCACTACCTTAAAGGTTCTTATGCTAAAAAATCTACAGGCACTTACAATAATTTTGCACTGCTCCCTCAATTTGTAAAATTCCTTAATTTAGATATTACTCACCATTGATTTGTCTGTTTATTTCAAGTATGCTACTCATATTCGATATCCCAAACTGGTTTTTAGCCGAGATATCTATGACAAAACTATCAGATGTCTGATGCAAATCTTCTATGCTTAGTTCTGCTTGGAATGTCTCCATAGATAAATTTTCTATGAATCTATCCCTTGACAAAACATATACTGTATCATTGGAATGTCTCTCACATTTGTCCAAAGGCTGAAAGAAATTAACAGAGGATCTTGGTTAAATACAAATGGTTCAAACCTATAGCTTGATTTAGATGAAATCTAGCCTACAGACATCATAATACAGTCTTATTAATGATTGTGCATGCCACTGCATAATGACATTATCCTTCAACTACCCCTTCTTCTTTATTGAACTTTCAGACTTGTCCAACTCAAAATAGTTTTAGTTGTGTCCATCAATATTCATGCATTCTGAGTGACTGAAAAGTTGGTATTGTACCCCAATGAAACAAATTCTAGTTTGCAGCTGTTTTGTAAACTTCCACAAAGAGTAGTCCTGTACAAAATCTGTTTCTTAACTGACAAATCTTTCCATGCTTGCTTCATGATAATAAATTATAAGATATTAAGGTGGCAATGGACAGCGGCCTCCCGACTCTATAAACCGGAAGTGGGTTTTCGTTTATTTTACGGCTCTTTTTGCGCGTTGTTTAAAAAGACCGGTTTTCGTAAGATTCTACTTATGGAAATAGCGTAGAATAATGATAGTAAAACTTCATAATTGAGCTTCTTTTCAACATTTGATATTAATTGAATGACTGGATCATTAAATTTAAGAATAAAAATGCGTTAAAACCGTCATTCGATTAGGGGGGAACACTGAAAAATAACCAAAAACTTTCTTCTTTGCATGGAAAGGTATGCTGAATTTTTTACCAAATAACGGAAAAATATGGAATATAAACATATCGGAAAATAAGAAAAATTCATTGGGTAATTTCTTCAAAAAATAGGTTTTTGTGGCATTTTTTACCTAGGAAAACTACAAAAATTAGTGCATTTTTAACTTTGAAAGCAAATTATGCAAATGCAATTGATCAGAGAGAAATTTTCTTGTCAATAGCCATTGTGTACACATATAAGGTCTATCAAAATGCATTTGTTTAATAGCTATATTTTAGTACAGGGTTTATACTAGACCTAAAATGAATATAACCGTTCTACTGAAAAATGGCCTATACCATTCAAGGGCAGATAACTCTAGCATGAAAACGAGCGTGGAAAGGTACCTTCAAATTTTGATATAATGACTACACAATGTTAATCTACAACATATGTGACCAAGAAAAAAATTCATTGGGCGGAAAAAAATGACGCCATGTGTCCATTGCTACCTTAAGAAAGTTCTTGTTGATGTCAGAGAGGTATGAAACTAAAAACCTTATCACACTCATGTATGAATTAGCTTTGCATATAAATACAGTGTGACAAGGTTTTTAGTTTCCTACCTCTATGAAACCATGACCTTGGTGACCTTGACCTTGGTACCAGTGGAAACGTCTCGTCACAAGCAATTTTCATGTGAAATATGAAGGCTCTATCCCTTGCCAATCAAAAGTTATGGTCAGTGTAAACGTTTTTGGTATTACAAACTGAACAAGAGGACCATGATGGTCCTAGATCGCTCACCTGAGTCTCTTTGACCCCTGGGACATCACATTAATTAAATAGGCAGATTTTAAAAAGGAGATCATTTCTATATAGGATCAATACCATGGAATATTTTCAGCCAAGAGCAAGAAGGATGTGCCTTTTCACCCTTTGATTCTATGTAAAAAAGGATGCACCCATCATGCTCAGATGAGCTAAAAGGGATGTGCCCGCATGGAGCCCAAATATGACCCAGGGTCTTGATATGAACATACCTGGTAGGGGCCCACTGGATGATGCTACGTATCAAATATGAAAGCTGTGTGCCCTCTGGTTTCAGAGAAGAAGATTTTTAACTCTTTCACTCTTTGAATCTTTGTAAAAAGGGTTGCGCCCTGGCAAAGCCCAAATATGTCCCAAGGGTTTTGATATGAACAAACTTGGTAGAGGTCCGCATACCAAATATGAAAGCTGTCAGCCTTCTGAAAAGAAGATTTTTGAAAATTTCCAAATTTTAACCCTTTTTGTTAAGGGTTAAGGGAAAGTTAAGGGTGGGTTTCATTTATTTGAGAAACTTTGGTAGAGCTTGACCCAAGGAACATCCCTGCCAAGTTTCATCGAGATTGGTCCATTGGTTAAGGAGGAGAAGATGTTTAAAGAAATTGTGGACGACGGACGATGGAAGCCGCACGACGCATGACGGACATTGTACAATCACAATAGCTCACCTTGAGCACTTCATGCTCAGGTGAGCTAAAAAGTGACAAACCAAAAACAATATGTCCCTGATTTACTGATGCAGGGACATAAAGTGATAGAAATTGCTTGTAACAAGCTTTAAGTAATTTATTCCGTTCCAACAATATTTCCTGAACCTTTGCCTTACAGTCCCAGGATTATATATCCTTGTAAATTATACTTGAGAAAATATAAAGGAAATAGAATAAATTACTTGTGAAAGTAATTTTCTCTATTTCCCATGATATTTTCTATCATATAGAATAGTTTTATCTAAAACTTTTGACAATCCTTTTATTTTTTTACATGGCATAGTTAGAATTAAATCTACTGCTTGTTTGTATGGGGGGTTTAATGCCATTTTTTAACAATTTTTAACATTACAACATTGTTCAAACTTCCTGTAGTATTTTGTCAAAGGGCATACACTACTGTTAATCAGTTCAGAAGATAACTAAGTGCCTACATGTGAAATTTTAAGGTTATATGCCTACTAGTTTTCTAGATACATGTACTCAATCAGCATCACTATTTATAGAATCTTTGTTTGTTTGAATGGGGTTTTACGCTGCTTTTACAATTTTTCAATAACATGGCTGTGACTGCAGCAGCTAAAATTAGATTCCTTATATTTATCTTACTACTATCACATCCTTTCCTAGTCTCCAGCTGCTATACCAAATTAGTCTACGATTCTACGATAATCAGTCCATGGGTTGGAGACAAAAAGTCCAAAAGAGTCAGTGCTGTCATTGGGGATGGAACCTGGGACCTAAGAACTAACAGTCCACCACACCCATTATAAAATGACCTTCATTTGGCAGATTATGACTATTCACAGAAGCTTTTAAAAGCAAAAAAATGCATGGAAAAACTTGAAATGGCAGTTATTGACAGTTTGGCCTTTATTCCAAGGTGACCACTAACACAGTTTTGACTTTATTCATAGCAACGGATATCTTTGTCTACTAGACAGGTCATTAATGTATGCCTTACCTTCCAAAATAGGATTACAGTTTTTTGTCTATATACATATAAGCCATCTGTGACCATGGGACTTTTGTGCACGGCTGTAAATACAAACAACACACATATTAAAATATCCAATTTTATAGTATAAGAAACTTTCATTTATCAATTGTTATCTCATTACATTGTCTTTAATTTTTAACAGAAAAACATTGTAATAAAAAGAACACTACACGGTAAATGGAGAAATTGCTTATTTCTTGTTTGCTTTTTTCTATGCTTTTCCTAAATCTAAGCAAACCTATAAAATGCCATATCAGCTGTCATTTCTGGATCAGATTAATATTATGTTTTCTGATAATTGATTAATTGATTTTAACATAATTCTGATCTGAGACGAACCTATTTAAACTTGAACTGTCGCAGAGCGGACTAATACCCCTCACAAGCGCTTTGTCAGAATGAAAGTGCTATTAGTGCAGGATGTGTTTGTAACTAATATTGAGGTCATATGTAGCATTTGCATGAAGTTTCATGATTCTAGGTCGCTTGGTTTTTGAGTTAAGAGTCCAGAAATGAAAATTGAACAAAAATTGACTGTGACCTTGACCTTTGACCTATATGACCCAAAAACAATAGGGCACTTCCTTGGATCATAAGCAACATTTGCATAAAGTTTCATGCTTGTAGGTCACTTAGTTCTCGAGTTAGAGTCCGGAAACGAAAATTGAAATAAAATTTACTGTGACCTTGACCTTTGACCTATATGACCCAAAAACAATAGGGCACTTCCTTGGGTCATAAGGAACATTTGTATGAAGTTTCATGATTGTAGGCCACTTGGTTCTTGAGTTAGATTCCGGAAACAAAAATTGAACAAAGGCTGACTGTGACCTTGACCTTTGACCTACATGACCCGAAAGCAATAGGGCACCTCCTTGGGTCATAAGGAACATTTGTATAAAGTTTCATGATTGTAGGTCATTTGGCTCTTGAGTTAGAGTCCGGAAACGAAAAGGTCTACGGACGGACGGACGGATGGACAGACGGATGGATGGACAGACAGACAGACATGGTGAAACCAATATACCCCCCTCTACTTCGTAGGTGGGGGGTATAAAAAAATCCTCAGCAAACAATGTGGACAGTGAAGAAATTGCCCACAATGTTTTCATCCCCCAAAAAACCAGAGATTTTTAAAATTTCATGTACCCAAATTTTTCATCTGTATATTTCTTTTAATTTGAAATAAAAAATACTGAAGTCTGGTAAATGAATAAAAGCTCACCAGTTTTTTCTGATGTAAATTGGAGATTAACTGTATCACTCCAAAATCCCTTTTCTACACCTTTTGGAAAATACCGAGATTTGACAATTACGTCATAATCGGTGTATGGGTTCATCCCACAAACATTCTTGGTACAATTCATCTCTGAACATTCTGTCTGTATTGTCTACAAAATAGAATAAGATTTATTGAAAATAACGAGGGACATCGCAATTTTTTCTTTTGTGCAAAAATGACAAAAAAAGTGATATTGCATATGCATTTTCTTTGATGCATTTTGGTGGGATATTAAGAAATAATGGTGGATTTGCACTTTGTTATCTCATTTCCAAATCAGTGAAATTACAGTAAGATTTTTCATGTTTTGGTTCATTGAAACCTGCTTATCTAAGCAGGGTCTATTACACCCACAATTACAGTGGCGGATTCAGTGGGGGTTCAAAAGACCCCCCTTCCCTCAAGACTGGCTTAAAAACACTGTTATTCTAGAGTGAATGAATATCAGTTTGTCTCAAACAAAATCTCATGACAGATCCTATATATACCACTCTCTTCTCCCTTTCTTTTTTTTGGGGGGGGGGGGGAAGGTCTAAATTAATGTCACCCTTGTCATGCTGAACCGGTAATATTCCTGCTTTGGCAAGAGCTACAGACAAACATAACTCCTGCACATAATGTGCAGTCTGTTGTGAGTCTACACCACCTGTTTCTCACTTTCAAACCAGAATTGTCAATAGATTTAGTTTTTCAAATAAAAATTGACCTATAAGGTTGGTACTTTCAGTGCTTTTTATCTCCCACTGTTTTCAGCGAGGGGAGATATAGTAATGGTCTCCATCCGTCATTCAGTCATTCTGTCGTTCCGAGGTTCCGTCACTAAACTTGTTGCCCTTTGATTTTGATGAAAACTTTTAGCCAAAATTTATTCAGCATGACAAGGGATAAAGCTACCTGTCTGTGTTTTGTTTGGCATTTCCTAGAAGAAATGTGATATTTCTTTATTTTTCAGATGTAAATTCTGAAAAGATTCTGATTCTTACCCTGTCAGGTTGACAATCTGACTGCAGAATAATGTAGTGTCTAAAATTGTCTCCAGACCTCTCTTGTTGCCATGACAGCCAAATACAGGTTGGGTCCATTGTTGAAATATAGGTGAGATTCCTGACTGGCGCTGGTTTCACTGTAGAAGGATTTATTAAATGAACTTAAAAGCTCTATTTTTCAGCATTTTTTTCTTAAATTAATAAAGTTAAATTCTCAATCAGTTTTTATCCAGTATAGTATATTGTCCTCCTTTTTAAGAATCTTTTTTTTTAAAAGTATTTATTTAACAGTTATGATTGTTTAGAAAAAATAAGTACTGTAAACCTAAAAAAGTTTGCAGCTAGAATTGTTTCGCGTTTTCATAATAACAGGCTTTTTCGCGGTTATTTAAATTCGCAGATTGTTACTACCCGCGACAGCTGCGAAACAAAACACTCTACGGTAAATTTGCATTCTCAGACGTTTTTCAAATATGTGTAACACAGGTGGAAAAAGGTTTGTCAACAAAATAAGTTGGCTATTGGCAGGGTTTTGAGTTCATGTTTCCTTCCCTCCCGCAAATCAACCGAACTTAAATCGGGCGAAATCATTTCTAGGTTTACAGTATCAAATTTGAAGAATGGAAACATCAACAACATGAAACATAATTTAAATTAAATTAATGCAATATTAAACCTCGTTATTGAATTCATCAATGAACTGCATACATTGTCCTTCTGAATAGTCGTTTGAAGAAATATATATATGAATTAGCTTTTCTTTAACCTTTAAATTACCACGGTCTTCAATAGGAGCCTGTTTTACTACACTTCTTACGAAAAAAAATAATTGTAAGTTAAAATCACAAATCATACCTGGTGTTTTCATTCATTATTAGATTCTGCCTTGCAATATATCATTGGAATCGTCTATAGAAGACTATTCCAGTGAGATGATGCAGGACAGAATTCCATAATAAGTTAATACTGTAGAAGCAAGTTTATTTTTTGACTTACAAAAAAATTGATCGTAAGATGTTTAGTAAATCAGGCCCCAGAACTCTATGGTCTCGTTTATGATTAACTGCTACCTTTTGTTTAAAAGGTAAAATATTTGCAAACGTTTCAAATGGTGCCCTGCTTTGCATGTTAGTCCAGATGCAAAGGGGAGTACTTTTTACTAAATGTTTCATGAATGTTTACATCTTGAATGCACAGCTGATTTCAGCCTATTAAGTTTACTTTAATCCTTTCTTCTCAATCCTATTTCTTTTAATTTGCTAATATAAGTTTTTGAAAAGTACTCAATTTAATGTAAGTGCCTTTTTTTTCATAGGCACTTACAATAGTTATGCAATGAACCCATCAAATTGAATTTAAAAGACCTACGTTGCGGGAGTGAAATAACCACATTGAATAATTTTGATATAACACAGATGTTATTACACTAGTGGAATAACTATGCAAATGAGCAAAGAAGGAATAGCAATGTTATATTTTCATTATGAAAATGGCATAATATAATGCATTTGATGACATCATTTGGCAAATGGCATTATATGTTTCGCAGAATAACTGGAATTGATAAATATCTTACTTCTTCTTTTTATAAAAAAAAATTGATCATATCATTAGTAGATTACTCAGTTTGTGTTCATTTAAGACCTAATTTATTAAACTTGTCATCTAAAACAGCAAAAGCAAAGCCTCATTTTTATCTGTAATAAGCATTCTCATTCAATATCCTCTTAATCCCTATACAACTCACCTAAGTCATCCTTATTAAATATCTTCTTTACAGTTGCAGATATGTTTTGTCTCGTATTCATAACTCTAATTTGTATGCCCATTTTTACAAAACTTCCAACACTGGCAAGTTCAACTTCATTCCAGAAACAGGATGTCTCGGAACTGTTTGGAAATGCGATCCAATTTCTGTAGAACAAGAGAGGTTTGTATAACATTTATGCCCCCATAAAAGCAGCCCTGTGTTCAGGATGAAAGCGTTAGCAAAGAGTTTTCAAAATGATACCTTGCTTTGCACGTGTGTGCACGTGCAAAGCAGGGTATCATCTCAAATCGCTTTCAAAATGTTTTCACATCCTGAACACAGAGCAGGTCAATAACCTTTTCTTTGTCAACCAACAATGGGCAATAACTCACAAAATATGATAATTAGAGTTATGGTTCCTGTGCACTGCATTTCTCCTTAATGAGATTTTTCCACCTGTGAAGTTTCATGATTTTAGCTTACACACTTTTTGAGATATGCTCTACACAAAAATAGGTCTACGGACGGATGGACCTACCAACAAGTGCAAAGCAATAGACCCCCTCTTCTTTGAAGGGGGCATAACAAAAAAGAAGGTCTGTAAAATTTCAGATTACACAACGACATAAAAATTTCACTAAATTCAATTAGGCCCATTTTTGCAAAAAAGAAACTACCTAAACATATTTCAATATGGTCATCCACACAATTTTCCTTTGAAGTTAAGCCCAATTTTTACTCTATGCTTTAGGAGGAGAAGATTAGGAAAAATCTTAAAATTTGTAAAAATCTGAAATGCCACACCTTACCAAGCCCATATTCCTACACAAATCTTAATTTCACAAACACATTTTTAAAAAGATAATATAAAAAAAATCAAAAAATGAAAAAGGTCACTGAGAACAACCCTATCCAGTGGTTTGATTTTTGAAAGAACCCTTCCTTGGTTACTCTTTTTCTTATAAGCAACACTCTTGCACTTCCATGTTTTACTAAAAATAAAAATTTTAAGAACAAATTTTGAAAGAGTTATTACTTAATTTTGAAAAGTTTAATTGAAATTAGCAGCAGCTTTTAGAGGAATCATTTATTTCTTTTATTATTTTTTTGTTTCCCCTCAAGTTGGTAAGATAAACCTTGCAGACCAATATTTCCTGCAAACCAAAATTTCACAAGCAGTTTTCAAAAAACGTCATCCAAGGAATATTTCTGGCAAGTTTGATTGTAAATCAATGGGTCAGTGCAACACTATTGTAAGTGCCTATAAATATATAGGCACTTACAATAGTGTTTCATAGGTCCCTTGAAATGGCCCTGTGGAATAGCAGGAGAAAATGTTTTTAAAAGTAAAGAAGACACACTGATGGATGGACAGATGCACTGAATCACAACAGGCACACTGCTATAGGTAAACCACGCAATTTGAATGTTTATAAACAGACTTTAGACAAGTTTAATATAGATAAATTGGTACTAAGGAATTTTTGTTGTCATGGTCTCTGACTATACTGAAAGATCAAAGAAACGCAATACTACTGGCATTTTACTATCCCTTGAATTACATAGTTAAACGTCATGTGTCATAGCGTAATACAAATGTAGTAACATGCCTTCGAAACTGACTTCTTCAAGAAGAAACTAAAAATTGTAACAACAAAAACATTGAAAATCGTTATGGAGAAAAAAGTATTTTTCCCCATGAGTTTCTTTACTTTATCAGTATATAGGTGATTGCATTTGTAATCAAGTACCGTTATCTCACGCTAGTTAAATTTCAGTTTAGTCCCCCCCTACTACTGGCTATACCACATTTTCCTGCATTTTTAAATACCAAGGTTTGACTATAAGACAATATGAGGGGTCCATGAGGGGTCAGTGAAACACTATTGTAAGTGGTTATATATTTATAGGCACTTACAATAGTGTTCCACCAACCTATAATAGTTTCTTGAAAATTAGGTGATTTTAATCATACCTTTGGTGCATTTCCTGATGTGAAAATATAAGAAACTGAAACTCGCTGGTGATTTTGATTTCCTTCTTGTATTTGTATAGCACTTTATGTGACCAGGTACAGTTTAATGTGATGAGGTTCATGAGAATACATTCTACGTCTTTAACTTTTCTTGGATAATCTGTAATAAAATATATTCTTTAATGAAATAGAATATATTCTTTAATAATTTTTAGTTTCACATTATCAAGGAATAATGGCTGATTATCACTTGGTAAAGTCAATTGAATGAAGTTTTACGCAGCTTTCAACAATTTTCTGTTATATCACGGTGGCTGGAGCACCTAACAATGGATTCCTGGTATTTCTCTGACCAGTTCTACCATCACATCCTTTCCTTGCCTCCAGCTACTATCTCACATAGGGCTACGATTATAAACCCATTGGTGAGAGACAAATAGTCGGGAAGAATGAGTGCCCCATTGGAGATCCAACCCCAGACCTCTGAAATGACAGTCTGACCTTCTACCAACTGCGCAATGACAGTGGCTCTTGGTAAAGTCAATGCTAAACCAGTTAAATAAACAAGAGATTATTACCTTCTTTCATTCATTTCATCCAATTTGATGTTACATAAGCGAGGCCAGTATATAAATGATGTCATGACATTGCGTAATAATCATGTGTACAATTACTTGCTTTCAGAAAATTCATCTCAAAATTTTTACACCCTGGTCCATATTTGGATTGAAGAAATAAAATGACTGATTGTTTTTCATGTAAGATTGATAAATTTTCCATTATGTTAATGATAAAAGATATATTTTACTTGTCACTCATAAAAATATAGCTTGTATTGTCTACTCATTGAAAGATAAAGAGCATGTGCGTGTTATTTCCAAAAATTTGAAATGTGCATGAGGTGCAAACATTGAGAAGCATAGACAGCCACCTACTGTAAATGTCATGTCACCTGAAGGTGTACAAGTGCGCAAGTACTTCTTAAAAATACTTATCTATCTACTAAATGCACAGTGAAGACTAAGGTCAGACTGTGCAGATGCAAAGGCTGGTCAGTCTTTGCTATGTACATATATGAATTTTTTTTGGAAATCTCATGCATAGGCTCAAATCAATATTACACTGAAACAAGAAACATCCTGATAAAAAATCTCTATGAAGGTATGATATAAAAAACTTATCCCACTTATGTTTGAATTTTGGAAGTCAAAAAGATTTTTGTCTTACAATATGATAACAGAGCATTAAAAGAAATGAAAATATAGGACCATTTTTTCTACAATAATACTGTAATGATAGCTCAAAAATTTGCCAATGAAGGTAGGAACAGAATTTACTCCCTTATCAAACTTACATTCTAGCTTGACATACACATTATCCATGCATAAAGATGTGTCTTCTGAATCTACACAGGCCACAAACTTCTCATATCCGTATCTTCTTACCATTTTTCTACCAATTGATTGAATCTTGAGCTGAAAATTGGAAATGAGTTTTTCTTTGTTTGTTTGTTTAAATGGGTTTTTAACAACTTTCAACAATCATCAATTACATCTTGGCAGCTGGAGTACCTAACAATGGATTCCTGGTATTTCTTATAACTGTGTATGATATTTTCCAATAATTCTGTAAATACTGAAAACCAATTTGAAAAAAGTTTCAAGTAGAAAAGGCCAAAAACGCCAGAAAATAGCTGGATGTAGTAGATTTTCAGAAAAAATGCAGATAAAAAAGTTATTAACAACCAAGTAATTTTTATTTGGTTGTCAATAACTTTTTCAGCAACAGACATTTAATACATCTGCGAAATCCTGACATTTTTCCACCTTCTCTGCTTCAAACCGACTTCAAATTGGTTATATATTGATAGAATTATTAATGATTTTCTGAAACTGTTGTGTCACATGATTCCCCGCTGTGGTATAGCTTCACAAGCAGGTCCGCGGCTCATCATACAGCACAGACATGTGTTATTTTCGAAATGTAATTCACAAACTCTAATTTCTTCTGAAAATGTGTACTTAAATACTCTCACAGGTAACCCGAGGCAAATTAGACACATCCATACAAAACTATTGTTAGTGCCTATATATCTTTTGTTGATTTTCATGGATGTATGAGACTAAAAACCTAATAACACTTATGTATGAATCTGCTTCGTGTATTCATCTAGTGTAAATTGGCTTTAGTTTCAAAGCTCAATTAAATCAACAAATACTGTCTCCATCTCTTAAATGCTACAATAGCAACAACAAAGAAACAGAAAAGCACGCTCTACCTACCATAGCATATGTTGAGTTTTGAGAGACTATAAACTTATCATCAAAAACTTTTTCTTTCTTCCCATGTTTGGAAACAAAGGAAAGATTTCCTGAAGACCTATTTCTCCAGCCATTACTCCAACATTCCAGCATGAGATCATCCTTTTCTACAAAGTAAGGCTGAATTGGAGCTATTCCTGGAAAAAAGTAAAATAACCTTGAAATCCCTAAAAGTAGTGGACCCATAATAGTTCACCAAGGTTTTGGAAGTAATGAACTTTAACAGTGTTAACCTAGGTTTTAATATGATTTTCATTAGGAAAGCTCGGTCAACATTGTGAAAGATCATGAATTTTGAAATGTTGCAGAACTATTACGGGTCCACTACTTCAAGGGGATTTTACATGAATATTAAATAAGAAGTTAACATCAATGAGTCAGTCCTAGGAAATTTCTTTATTTCTAAAGATGCAGATAATATGGGGTAAAAATATCTTAAATCTTTATATCACAACAAAACAATCTGTTGTCGGTGATCATTTCAACTGTCGTGCAACATAGTTTAAATGAGTACCAACAGCACGGGGCTTTCTGAATGTTGATATGATATTCTTATATTAAATATCAAATCTGTCACTCATTTTTTCTACAATGTTTATGAGGTATTTTAGAGAGGCATGAACAAGCCGGATCATGAGGGAAAGGTTTGAGCTTACCTTTATCAGGTTCAGTAAAAACTAACAATTTTGTCTTTTTTGAAAGAGCAAATATTTAACAATGACAAATTCACATAAATACACAATGGCTCTGTTTAATGTTTGCCAGTATATTTGCCTTAATCTCATCATCATCTAATCCTTGAAAAAAAAATCTGGCAAACAAAGCATAAGGAGAATTTCCTTTGACATCCCTGTTTTTTAAAATCAAAATGTTGGAGAAAACAACATACAAGACGGCAAATTGTCATAAGAGAAGCCTGTTATACTGCTAAATGTCCAAGTGTGAAAAAACACCGCGCAGGCTGATCTTAGTCTGTCTGCAGAAGCTTTGTAGAACTATTTAATGGAGAAGGTTTTTTGTTTTTTTTTAAAAAAATATGAGAAATAACCCAGTTAGTACCACAAGTGTAATATTATGAGTAAATTATGTCTGCCAAAGTTTTGTATTATTATTCCATGGGAGAAGAAGAGTTTATTTATTCTAAAATTATATGAAATTGCCTAATAAGTGTCATTTTATATATAAATATTTATATACACTGCAAATCCATTATAACGCTGTGTGTAGGGTCCAAGAAATGAAACAGCAGAAGAAGTGAATTGTTTTTCTATAACGCTGTTACCTCTCGTACTTACTTCCATGGCGGCAATGTCTAGTGTCACATGTAGTCTGATGCTCAAGGTATAAAACAACCAAAACTAAACAACCAACATATTTCATAACCTACAAAAAACATAATATTGATGTAAAGGATTGAGTGATCATACGAAATATCGAGTGTATAAACGTTTATACTGCTGTTCAAGGCATATTTTAGCTAAACATGAAACTTTAGCAGACAGTATAAACTAAGACTAGCTTTCACAGATGTGCATTTATCTTAGGAATTAGTGATCATATGAAATACCGAGTGTATTAACGTTTATACTGCTGTTCAAGGCATATTTAAGCTAAACACGAAGCTTTAGCAGACAGTATGAGCCAAAACTAGCTTTCACAGATGTGCAGTTAGATCTTAGCCTTCATTGTATGCTTTCTATTTATCATTATGGGAGCTAGACAGGTTGAAATGCCAAATTAATAAGCAATTGAATTAAAAAAAAATAAAATCTAAATCAGTAGGATAAGAGTTAAAAGAGGCTTATACAAGCAGATAAAAAGCAAGGCTATGCTGTGATTTTTTTGTCAATTTTTGTTGAAAACTTTACTAGATTCTGTAAAATGATGTCATAATACCGTATTTCCCCTAGTAAAAGCACTCCTACATTTTTTACTTAGAAAACCCACTTCAACAGCCTAAGTTTTAAGAACATGTGGAGACATACAGGTCAATTGACTATTAAACCTATAAAATTCTACTCATGATTTGCTCTTTCTGTTCTTTTGATCCCTTTAAATTCTGTTTTGAACCTGAGAGTTTAATGGTTAAGGGGTCAATGATTCCCTAATTTCAAACACTAGCAAAAGCCCTATCTTAGCCTGGGATTCAATTCTCTCAACAAAGGTTTTAACAGCGCATTGGACAAGTACATGAATAATCTTCTGGGGCTCAATCTCTAGAAAGAATTAAAGACTGTGTAGTTTTGAGAACTTGAGAACTCTTGCTACTTATTTGTGACTCTTAGGACTTGCAGATTCTGCACCCTGTTACCATTTCCTGTACTGTCCTCAGATTTAACACCCATGTGAAATTATACTTGGGAAAATAATGTAGAAAAAGATGAATTACTATAAATTACTATAAGAAGAAACTATTATATACATGTAATTTCTCCTTTACCCACATTATTTTTTACAACAAATGATGAGTTCTTTTCAAACTTCACCCACTTCTGGTCTGCAACCTGAGACTTAACAATTTGAGCAAGTTAAAAATTTCAGAAAAATGAAAAGTGCAATAACCCTTGAAACCAACTCACCATTTTGCCTCTATATCGTATAACTCTCTGTCTGTATTACATTGATAACTGCGCAGTTTGGTTAGCTCATCTGTAGCTCTAATTACAACATCATGACCATTTTACCAACAAAACTTCTTTGTAAGAACTTATGTTTACATTTTCTGTGCAAAAAAATACATTATTAATACAAAACAACAACTTCGAGTTCACGCCTTAGAACAAGAGCACTGCCCACAGGTGCCTACAGTCAGCTATTGAGTGCTGGTTAGTTAATAACAAGAGGGTCAGAATGGCTCTAAACCGCTCACCTAAATTTCATTCGTCAATTGGAACCCATCCAAGTTACTTTCTGACAAAGTTTCATTAACATTTGCCTAATTGTTGAAGAGGAGATGTAATTCCAAGAATTTAAAGTGAAAATGGACCCTGCCAACCCATTCTTTACTGAGGCTACTCAAAATAAGCCCTCCTACCATGCCCTTATTCATGGGCCAATCAAAATTTTGCAAACTAATTTTGAAGAGGGTCATCAAAGGAACATTCTGGTAAAGTTTCATTGAAATCAGCCAAGTGGTTCGAGAGATGTTGTTTAAAGATTTTTGGCTCAAAATAAGTCCTTCCCTTCGAAGCCCATATTTATGGGCCAATTAAAATTTTGTGAACAATTTTTGAAAAGAGTCACCCAAGTAATATTCTGGTGAAGTTTCATTGAAAACTGCCAGTGCCAGTGGTTCAGGAGGAGATGTCGTTCAAAGATTTCCCTGCCACGCCCATATATATGGGCCAATCAAAAGTTCATGAACAATTTTTGAAAATTGGTCAACCAAGGAACGTTTTGGTAAAGTTTCATTGAAATCGGCCCAGTGGTTCAGAAGGCAATGTTGTTTAAAGATTTCGGGCAAAAAATAAGCCCTGCCCTACATGCCCACATTAATGGGCCAATCAAAATTTCGCGAACAAATTTTGAAAAGGGTCACCCAAGTAATATTCCGGTAAAGTTTCATTGAAATCAGCCAAGTGGTTCAGGAAGAGATGTTGTTCAAAGATTTTGGACTCTAAATATGCCCCCCCTGCCACGCCCATATTTATGGGCCAATCAGAATTTAGCGAACAAATTTTGACAAAGGGTCACCCAAGGAACATCATGGTAAAGTCTCATTGAAATCAGCCCAGTGGTTTAGAATGAGATGTCGTTCAAAGATTTCAAAGTGAAAAAGCCCTGCCCTGCCACGCCCATATTTTTGGGCCAATCAAAATTTTGCCAACAATTTTGAAAGAGGGTCACCCAAGGAACATTCTGGCAAAGTTTCATTGAAATCGGCCCAGTGGTATAGGAGAAGAAAAGGTTTTAAGATTGTTGCCAACGCACGACAGACGACGGACTCAGGGTCACCCTAAAAGCTCCCCTTGAGCAAGTTGTGCTCAGTTGAGCTAAAAACCTTAGGCAAAAAAGAGGCATAATTTCCTGAAAATGCCCCTTGATAGTGTACGTTGCTCTTTTGATATTGAATATGTGTGCCAAGTTTCAAGTGAGTGCCTTCAGTGGAACAAGTTTTCCCACAATGACAAGAAAGACAATAACAAGGCTATAGCAGTACATCAGGTTTTTCTCCGAAAACAGCTGCACATATGCACATATGTTCAGGCTGATGTTTGTCAATAGCTCCTGTCATAGCAGAAATATTCCTAGTTCAGCATGACAAGGGTTAAATAGCCTTAAAATAATTGGCAATGTTAAGCTTTTAAGTTCACTTTTGCAGATAGACAGACCAACAGTCAGGTAAACAGACAGACAGATGAACAACGGTAAAACAATATGCCCCTGATCTTTCGATGTAAGAGTATTAAATAAGCCTGTGTGTGACAATTCTAACAATTTCAAAAGTGCATCAAGCAAAGTCTCGGCCAGCCCATGCCTCCCCACAGTATGACCAAAGTTTTTACTAATAGTTTGTAGATAGATTACATATCACGGTTACTTTAGACAGTAAGGTAATCAATATTCTAATTTGATGGCTCAGCCCAAAACAGTCGTAACTCCCTATATTTTGTAGGGAGTTACAACTGTTTCAGGCTGAGCCACTGAATTGCGCTATACGGTGCTCAATAATTGAACCTCACACACATGTCAAAGTGTTGGAAATGTCAGGCACAGGCTCAAATCATAGTTTTTTTACAAGATATTTCAAAGATGAAGGGAGAGTTAAAGATGTGCAATTGTATAATAATGAGATAACCTCTTACATTAAACATTCCATATCATTTCATCCCATCAGTGCAACACACATTCAAAAGTAACCATGGTAGCCAATCAATAATTTCTACCCTGGAAAAGATAAAACAAAAAATCATTAGATATTAAGCAATCTGTCAATAAAAATATGATATGCTACTACATTTTACTCAATTTGTTATCAATAAAACATTTCAATTTGGCTGGTTATGCCATGAACATAATGGATGATCCCAATTAATACATCAACTTTTGTTTAAAAAAGCAAAGCTAATAAAGACTGCCCTCCTATTAATACATTTTACATTACTCCTTAGAGCACCTTTTAAGAGAAATAAAGCAAGTTGTTAATTATTTCTCCTGCAAAATGTTTTACCTTTTATTTTTCACCAGCCGCTGTCATAGCACAGTTGGAAGCTTGTCAACCTCCTAATCACAAGGTCACGGATTTGATCCCTGACTGCGGCACTCATCCTTTCTGACAATAGGTCTCCCACCAATAGGTTGATAATTGAAGACCTATGTTGGATAAAAGCTGAAGGCTAGGAAAGGTTGTAATGGTAGTACTGGTGAAAGAAATACCAGGTATCCATTGTTAGGTGAATTATATAGCTGAAAGATTGTTGAAAGTGGCATTAAATCTCATTCAACCAATCTATTTTTCACCAGAGTCTGAAACTGCAAGATTGTTTGGTAATGGGTCTACTTTGAAATGAACTTCCAAATGGCCACTTGGTTATTGCTCAAAAAGTCAAATTTCCTTTGGTGCCTGAATAGGTTAGGAGTAGAATTGTGTAAGAAATATGTTTTAGATAGAAACTTCAATTAATATCAACCCTTAAAGATTTTGTGAAAGCAATGAATTTGAGAGAATTTCGAGTGTACTCTTGATTTCAAATTTGACATTGGTTGGTGGGATAATGCTAACATTTCATGCTTGTGGGAGAAACACAGCATTCACAATTTTTCTTTTTTATTCAGTTTCTTGCATGAAAAAGTCATCTAAGTTTGTCACTAATTGGATTTGTTTTTGAAATTTCTGAGACCAAAATTTTCAAATTTCTCTAAAATTTGCCACTTTAATCACTTTTGCAAAGGAGGGTTCTTGTGTTTAACTATTTATCACAGACACCAAGAGCAAAAATTTAAATCCTTTCTTTTCTCAGAATACGCCAAATTAAACAGCCGTTCATATAGAAAGATAACATATTTTATCAAATGGCTACAAATATGTTAAAATGTGGTAAATACGAGGTGGCTGTTTAGAAGTTTGTTTCAGTGTATTATCCTTTTTTTTTTAACCCTTTCTAATACATGTAATTTAGTATCAAGATTTCTTGGTGCATTATCGCTTGATAATTTCACTACTAAATCAGTGAAATCATGAAAAATCGTAAATAAATAGATTTTTTTTCTTTTTGAATTGGTGTCAATCATCTCTTATTACCAGAACAACCAAAGCTATATTTTCACTTGTGGTTCCCCTCTATATAGCTCAAAAAAGAAAAAAAGGCTACAGTGTTTCTTTCACTGACACTAACAAAAAATACCCTCTATTATAATCATTATCACTCTTTAAACAAAGATCTTAATCTGATATAAATATAATCACAAGTATTTGCATCCTTCCGTTGCTACTTAATTTGACCAAACCAATTCAGGGTATTGGAAACACATCCTATCTCTACTTGTTCATGGACAAGTAAAAATTGATTTCCTACTAGTCCAGGATCAAAATCAACTTTCCCCAACACACACACACAAAAATATGAATATTGAGAAAAATATTATTTTAAATGAAGAAAATGCTGTAACCAAATTTTAAATGAAGAAAATGCTGTAACCAAGCATTTTCTTCATTAAAGACAATGTTTTCTCTCCACTTATACAAATAATTGGATGACTTTTCTCCTAGATCCTTTAAGTGCTGTATCATGGACAAGTGGCCATGAAAATGTACTTGCCTACTATGTCAGACAAGTCAGGCATGGAAATTCCACACCCCTGCAATTGAGTATTTTTCTACCTTGAAGTTTCCGAACAATTATCAGGTAGTAAGCAGGTAGTGTAGACTAAGATTAGGCAGCAATTTCTGTGCAGGCTGATCTTAGTCTATACTGCATGCTAGTGTTGGGCAATCGGTTTCAAATCCTAATCCATTGTCAGCTTTTAGTTGGAAAATGTTTGTTTGTTTTAATGGGATTTTTACGCAGCATTCAACAGTCTTTCAGTCATACTGCAGTGACCGGAGCACCTAACATGGATTCCGAGTATTTATCACACCAGTACAACCTTTACACCTTTGCCTAGCCTCCAGGTGTTATCCCACATAGGTCATTGATTATCAGCCAATTGGAGGAAGACAAATAGTTGGAAAGAATATGTGCAGCCTAATCTTTGTCTTCACCACCTGAGTTTCCATAAAGTTTGTAAAAAAAAACATCAACTAAAAATGCCTACTTACAATCAGTGACATCCAATGGTTTTAACACTTTGATTTTAATGGAATTCTCTAGGGGTTTTATTCAGCACAACAAGGGGTGAAATCAACAAAATGTTGAAAACAATATTTGAATTTACCCAGGTAAGGGTTAATATCGAAATTGACACTCTTTTTATAGGCTGATCACTGATGGGAGAGGGCTATAGATAATATTGTTTGGTCACTATGACATATGAGTATAATGACAACAAAGTCAGAAAGCGAAACTAAAAGTTTTGATTTAGAAAGTAGGATTCTTGGTTTATATAGTAAGTCATGGTAATTCATTTTCTTATCTACAAAGATGGCACTCTATATAACATACATGTGCATGTACCATATTTTTGTGATAAACGCTCCGAGGAGCTATACATAACATGGTCAGGAGCTTTTATTTAGTTTGCATTTACTGATCTTAAAATCATTAAAATTGATGTGTTACAGGCCCTTTTCCCTTTCATTTGAGGTGTATTTCCTCTAAACAATCATATAAATGATTGATTAGAGGAAATTTCTCTCAAATTAGAGAAGAAGTCTTGAAAAGTTCCTAAACTTTAGGCATCTCAAATGGGTTTTCTATGTAAAAAAAAATGTAGGCGTGCTTCTATTAGGGAGGGTGCCTTTATTAGAGGAAATACAGTATAACAAATCATTTTTTTTTCAAGATAGGTGGAAAAAAACATTTTTTCAAGTAAAATTTTCTACACATATTCCAACGAAATAAACATGTACCTGATCTAATACATGTACATTAAAATAGCTGCTCATTGCATTCAAGATAACCAGCCATGCATTCAGGATGACAAAACTGTGCAAACTAGTGTTGGGCAATCGGTTTCAAATCACAATCGATAATCGGTATTTAGTTTGAAGAGTAAATCAACTAATGATTTATTGTACAATTGTTTTCTTAGAAATTATAATACAGCACTCCCATTAGAGCAATCCTTTGAAGAATAATATGTGAAAGTTTAGTTAGCACTCAAGACCTAAAGACTCGCGTATCTGCAGATTTTTCAACCCACTTCAAGGCTCAGCATGAAACAGTTGTAAATGCCTATAAACATATGAGGTAAACAATTATTTAGGGGAAATTAACCTCAAGGTTATAAAACAACATCAATATTTAATGGAAGCTCCCTCTCTATGCTTTTTAAAGCTGCCAAGAGCATTTATTAGGGGAAATAAGGTATGCATCTGATTCATGCAAACTTAATTGTGAAAATACAGTTATAAGATATGGGTGTTTTTGAGTACTTTTTTACCCTTTATACAAGGTTTGTCTTCATTTGCTTTAACTTGATAAGTTGAAATGATTAAAGAAAGCCATTAATACATACCAGTACACTCTTGCATGTCAAGATTATAACGAGGAGCAAATTTGTTCGCTTTTATCGTAAGTCATGCATTTTACTTCCTTCCCAATTCAAGTATGTAATATTGTGCTTTAAACATTCTTTAAAAGCTCGCAATCAATCTTTATTCAATATTCAGTGGTGACATTATGGCTAGTCACATAGTACCCCGAGTTTAGTTTTTACTTTTTTGCTTGGCTGTTTTCAGAGAAAACCTGAAATATTTTTATAGCCTTGGCAGAGTCTGACATCGACAAAATAGGATCCAAAGGATTTGATCATTGGGATCCTATAGGGGTCCTTTCTTAAATGTTGGGAGTCTCTGCTTTAGGTATAGACTTTTTCTTTGAGGATATAAATAATGCATTTTGAAGATTTAGAGCTATTCCCTAGTTAAAGGTAAAGAAATTGATAGAAGTATATTCATAATTGGGGGTCAACTTCAGGAAAGAATTGAAGACTGTTAAAAGCAGTCTTCAATTCTTTTCTGAAGTTGAGCCAAAAGAGTCTTTGGGACTCATATCACTTAGTTTTGCAGGTCCTGTCTACTAAAACATCATAGTATTAAAATTTTGTGCTGGTATAATTGAAATATTTCAATTCGAAACAAAATATTCCCATCAACAGAGCTCCTGTTTGATTCTTAAACCAGGGTTTTGACCCTCCAAAATGTGTAAATTCCGTATTTTGACCCCTTAAAATTCTTTGTGAGTGGGTCATTTTGATCCTTTAAATGTTCAGTGTTGCATCTTGATACTGCTATAAAGGTATTAATACAGGGCTTGTGTTTTACCCTTAAACCAGGGTTTTGACCCCAAAAAAATCTGAAAATATGTCAATTTGACCCCTAGGAATTTCTCCCATTTTGAACCCTTGAGAGAAATTACCAAGGGTCAAAACATGGTTTATACCTAAGATCTTCACAAATTACTACCTGAAGTGTTACAAATTAACTACTTATTGCATATCATTGCAAGAAAAAAAGCAAAATTCAACTTATGATTTGCCTTTTCTTCCATTTTGACCCCTTTAAATTCAGTTTTGACCCCCAGATTTTCTTAGGTGAGGAATCACTGCTCTATATTTTTATAAGAGATTCAATTGAAACTCTAAACAAGAGCACCGCCTACGGTGCCTACGCTCGGCTGTTGAGTTATGGATGGTGGGAAAAAATCTAAGTCGAAAAAGGGGCATAATTTGCACAAAATGCATCTAGAATTATCCCCCTTGATAGTATGGGTTGCTCTTTTGGTGGTAAACATGTGTGTTAAGTTTCAAGTGAATGCCTTCAGTAGAACCAGAGATATAACAAAATGTCAAAGTTTTCGCACGACGACGACAACAACAACGACACGGAGGCTATAGCAATACCTCGGGTTTTCACCGAAAACAACCGAGCTAAAAAGATATGAAGGAGACTGTTATGGAAGACCTCTCAGCACTGTCCTGCATAGCTTCTTTGGTTTCCTAGATATTCTTTGGCTCAGTGGTTAGCGCATTGAACTTTTACTTCAATATTACTTATCCACATGGGTTCATGGGTTTGACACCCGCTCACAAAGTATTTTCAGCTACGCTTAATTTGCGGACAGTTTGTTTGTAAGATGGGGGCTCATCTGGGATAAAGGCCATTGGGCCTTTTATGTCGGCAATGTACCAACTTTGTTAGTACATGAACCCCATTACTGCCAATACATTGGCTTATCATCATCAATTTATGATGACTCTTACGGGGGAATGCGTTATGGGAGACCACTTTCACTACTGTCCTGCATAGCTTCTTTGGTTGAAATACAATATCTGACACCTGCGTCAGGGAACAACTTCTTTAGCTCACTAATTAGCGCACTGGACTTGTAAACCATTTATTTCAATATTACTTGTCCTCATGGGTCTGACAGCGGCTCACGCCGGTTATTTTCAACTATGATGCTTTAGTTGTGGAAAGTTTGTTTGTAAGAGAGACAATAAAAGAAGTCAACCAGCATAACTAATAAATATTCACTTATAATCTGCTCATTTCATTATTTTGACCCGTTCAACAACAGCTTTGACCCCTAGAAATTTACAGTCAAAGGGTCAATAACTCCTAAATTTGAAAACCTAGCACCAGCCCTGATCATAGGCGTCGCTAGGATTTTAATTTTTTTACGCATTTCGAAGGCGACCACTAAAGAATAAATAGGATAAAGGTGGTATGTGGACTGTGACTTAAGACTAATACCCTCCAACGCTCCCCATTTATATGATTTGAGCGTTGGTGAATAATCAAACTTGGTAACTACAGCTTGAATAAGCTGTAGTTTCGATGTTATGATCATTCATCAGCAAGATTTTTAGAAAGAGGATTTATTTGTATTACACAATTGCATAATGTGCGTAACTGGAGCTACGCCCTTGCTGATCTATCTGCAGCTCTGGACACAGTACTCAAGGGTGTAACTACCATTACGCACAATAACCCTAATCCGTAATAGAAATTAATCCTCTTCTGAAAGATGTTGTCGATGAATGATTATAACATCGAAATTACAGCTTGTTCAAGCTTTAGTTAAGACGTTTTGATTATTCACTGACGCTCAAATCATAGAAATGGAAAGGGGACAGAGGACATTCACCTTTTGTCTCAGTCCACAAAACTATTGCCTTTATCCCATATATTCTGTGTTGGTCGCTGTCTGAGAATGAATAAATCTAAAAATCATAGTAAAGCCTATAGTGCTACAGTGCTTCAAGTCTCAATTTTGGATGTTACATATTTCATTATTCATCTGATGCGACCCAGTCTGAAAATAGCATTGCATTCCGAGGGGAGAAATTTGAACTAGTAACAGTGCTTCAGACACAACACCCAACAAAATATCATGGCATATTCAACAGAAATTGGATTTGAAACCCTACAGAAATGAAAGAGAAACTAAAAGTCATGGAACAGCATATTCTTGAAATTGCCAATGGTTAAGTTGGCCAAAATAAATCTTACCTGATTAAGTTTCCAAAAACTCCCACACCTGAATTTCTTCCAGGAATTTCTGATTTTTCACCTCATAATTGTTTTAATATAGTTAGATGATCAAGTTTTTGTCACTTATTTGAAAATGTCACTTTATTCCTAAAACACACATAAAATTAATGATTAGAGAAGTTTTAACCAACTACATTCCTGAATTTCCTTCAAACTACCACGTTAATTTGCTAGTCAATCGTTTTTCACAATGGTCCAGAATTTATGGAATTCCCCATAATTCTAAAAATAGATTGCGTGACAGTCTAAGAGAGGTAACTCCCACAGAAACTGAATAACTAGACTGGAACCTTATTCATTTATCAATTAGATGCCAATACCAGAAATAACTTCAAAATGAAGATGAAAAGTTTTCAATAAGCCATTATCCTTTTTCCGGCAACATATTTCTCTACACTATAAATTGCAAATGTGAATATGACCTGGCTTAAACAACGGACCCTAAATATACATATTTAGAGTCCCTGCTTAAACATAGGACTATCTTGTATGTAAGAACTGAAAAAAACTTTGAAAGCTGCGAAAAATTCCATTCAACCAATGAATTAATCAATGTGCATTAGAAAAAAAAGATCCTAGTCAAACTGCTCATGTTGGCTATGACTAAAATAATAGGATGGGTTATATCACCGAAACTAGAAGACTTGACCTCTTAGCATGGTGTTCCAGGCATAATGCTGCATTACTCAAAGCTTTGTCAGACAGTATGAAGATCTGCCTGCATAGCCATGCTGTCTGATCTTAGCCTACACTGCCTGCTTTCTACTTAATTGTTGTGGAAAAATACAATAAAACTTGCGTTAAGCGACTACTGAGGGGACCAATAAAAAGCTGTTCCCAATGGTCGCTTAATACAATATCTAGTAATAAATAAGATATGGTATCATATAAATATTGGCAAATAATTCTTACTGAATCCTATGATGGTCGAACCCAATACTTGAGTAAATTCTCTGTTGAGTAGTAACAAATAAAAGCTTTATAACCTTGGGATCAAATTCACCTTTATTCTGATAGACATTTTGAGATCCTTAATGGTCCCCATTGCATTGTCTTTTACATCATAGGTTATCAAGAAATTAGGAAGAATGTATGAAATGGTTTAGTACCTTCATTGTTTTGCTTGATTTTACGCACTCTGTTAGTTGTTTCATGTCCTCATTCACACTCAATATTCCTGGCAGGGAATTTCAACCTATTCAAAGACAACATAACTTTTACCTTGTGCAAATTCAATTAAAGCTGTACATGTCAGTTTATGAAATTTTACCTTTTTTGTATCCTTTTGGGTAAACATTTTATACAAGCGATATTTTCATTTTCAACAAAGATTTACATTTTTTTTTCGTAAGGGGCGACACATAGCAATATTTGTTTGAGACTTCAATATTTATTCAAGAGTTGAACAGGCTGATTTGAGAAAGAGGAAATGGATAATAAGCAATGCTACCTCTAATAAACTGAGTCAGGCCATGGAATTCTGTCTGTAAAGTGCTCTACAAAAGAGACATCCATAAGGCCTCTTTTTTGTGTTTACCAAAGGATCCAGAATTTCAAAAGTGTGCATTCACAAAGAAATCCTCTGAAAATATCAATTGAATTTGAAAAATCAAAGATGTTTTGAGCAAGTTTCCAAAAGGGCAGCAGATCACTGATCCTTTAGATAATGAAGTTTAAGGGGTCACAGCAAAACTAATGCAAGTGCCTATATGCACTTGAATTAGTTTTGCATTGACCCATAAAATTATTCTGTGAAGGCTACTAAGCAATAAACAAGAAATGATAGTTGATGGATGCCAAAGACTGGCAAGATGACGGACAGTAACCACAGTATTACAAAACCTCTTTTGGCCTTTGGCGCGTAGAGCTAACAGCAATCAACAAAACAATTGATTGATTGATTGATTGATTGAATAGAGTTTTATGCCACTTTCAACATTTTTTCAGTTATATCACTGTTGCTGGAGCACCTAAAAATGGATTCCTGGTATTTCTCTCACCAGTACAACCATCACATCCTTTCCTAGCCACCAGCTGCTATCCCACATAGGTCTACGATAATCAACCCAATGGTCGTAGAAAAAAAGTCGGAAAGGATGAGAGCCACCGTCGGGGATCGAACCCTGAACCTCTAGATTGACAGTCCAACATGCTACCAACTGCGCTATGACGGTGGCTCAATCAACAAAACAAACATTGGACTTTCATATAGTATAATCTATTACATTATCCATACAGAAACCATCTCAATGTACAATTCATATTCTTGAATAACAAAAAACATAGTTAATACCATAACTGTAACCTGTCACACAGAGAAGAACCAGCTGAAATTGTGTTTTATTATTCAAACTATCATCAGACGACAACATTTTAAACTGGCCCAAATTTAAAGATGTGAACAAATTTGGAAATAAAGACATTCTCTACTTCTCCCTAATACAAGTCGATGAATGAGCGGGAAACAAATTGATGCCTCAGCGTGAAACAGTTGTTATTGCTTATATGTTTATAAGCAAGTACAACTGTTTTGCACTGAGTAATCAAGTTTTAACTGCCTGTAAACATAATAAGCAGTTACAACTGTTTAGCAATGAGCCATCAGAGTGTTTTTCTTTTACTTGTTCAGGATCAAAATGAACTTATGGTAACCACAAAAAGGTAAATAGAAAAATTTGGAGAAAACATTATAGTCCATGAGCCAGAATGGGTTTTGTTCCCCCCCCCATGGGGAATTTTGTAGACCATATTTTTCTGAAAGCCTATGGTATATAGAACATTTTGAGACATGTTAGCACTCTGGCGAGTGGGGCTTTTGAAAGATACGTTACTTCAAAGTAACACACCCCACAAAATTTTGAAAATGAATTTTAAAAGAGTACCCACAATATTGAAGTCAAAATGACAAAAAGTTGCCTTCTTATACATAAATTAGTGTTGCTGAATAACTGTAGGGCCCATTTATGGAATTTTTTGAATAATCTGGTCATCTAAAGAGGCATGATATTGGAGTAAAATACGTTACCCTTAAATTTCATAGAAAACTATGAATATAGAAATAAATTGTTTATCCCTGCCTCACTGGGAATTTTGTTAACAATGCCTGTTTGATAGCCCATGGTATAGAAAACATTTTGAGACTTGTTAGCACTATGACCAGTGGGGCATTTGTGGGATACGTTACTTCAAAGTTAATTACCCATCAAATTTTCAAGACAAGATTTTAGGATTGTACAGAGAAAAGATGAGTCAAAATGACCAGAAGTGATCTTTTAATTCCAAAATTTATGTTGCTGAATGTACGTAGAGCAAATTTATAGTAATACTTTGTAAATTAATTCCTCTTGAAGGCATGATATGGAAGTAAAATACGTTACTTTTAAATTTCAAAGAAAGGCACATAGATAGAAATGCTTTTTCCATAGCAGCCCCATTGGGAAGATTGTTAACAGTGCTTTTCTAAAAGCCTATGCAATATTGAACATTTTGAGACTTGTTAGCACTCTGGCCACTGGGGCAAATTAACTGTAATTTAGTAAAAAATTAATTGATATTGTGTTTTGTTAAGGATATTAGTGATTCTGAAGGTATTTGAAGCCCATTTATACTATGACTTGAAAATATAGCCCTTACAAGCAATGCATGGGAGTAAAATACGTTACATTTAAATTTTAATTTAATGCATCAAAAGAAATTTTATATTCACCAATGCTCCACTGAATGTTTTGTTTACTGTGTTTTTCTATAAGCTTGTGTTCTTTGGGAGATTTTAATTTTTTTCATGTATCTGGCCATCAAGCTATTTGGAAAATACGTTACAAGAAACCAATTTACCCGTCAATTACCATCTATGGCTTATTCATATCTCATCTGATTGCCATTGTTGTAAAATCCCTCATTGTCTTAATTAACTATAAACCATAACTGCAAAACTGTTTTAAGTATGTTTGAGGTATCAATATAAATTTCAAGACTAATTGTGGTTTTAAAAGCATGCAAAATACGTTACCACTTATCTATAGGTATAATTTTTATTGAACCACTATCACTGTTACAGGAAATGCACCAAACACAATGTTGAGGCAGCTTATAGTTTCTTCTATGTTTGAGACTTTTTTCACATTTTTAGAAGATAACACAAGTTAAATATGTTACCTCTGATGATAAGAGGCAGTTTTCATTGTGTAAAATGGTGATCAAAAAAGATGAAAAAAAGCTGTTCCTGCAATATTTCTAAGCAATACTTCTACCAATTTAGTTCAGAAAAGTTAAAAATATTTCTTTGAGTTGATCATGATCATAGCCCAGTTGGTAGCACATTGGATTTGTGGCACATTTGACTCCGTATCATATGTACTAGGTTTCATCAGCCTGTACAAATGAGTTGATTATCATTAATCTTGGAAGTATAAGTAGCTAGAGGCTTTAAAAGGATGGTGTGATGAATGGAATGATTTATACTAAAAATAAAAGGAATTCATGGTTAGTTGGATAAGCTACCTTGACAAGAGTGTAATACTGTTAAAATCGTCTGAAAATTCCTTGAAGCATTATTAGCTCTTGATTGTTTCCAATTGAATGCAAAGTACATTGCATGCATTCCTAGTTTTGCCAAGAAACTGCGCAATTCAGTTCAATACTGACAATTTACATGAGTATGACCGTATTATGTTCAATTGAATAGAAAATTGCCATATACATTTTGATTTAGCTATCAAAGAGAGTAATATATGTTACATTCAAAATACTTTTTTTAGAAAATCAAACATAACTGCTGCTTCAAAGAGCATTTAAATGCACACCAATTGTAATTCTCTTGAACATGATTAGTTCTTACAAAAGTAAAGATTATAGTAATATGAAGATGCTTAGAAAATGGTAAAAAATGCTATAACTTTGAACTAGATACAAAGTACAAGTACTTTTTATGCAGAAAGAAACATATCTTGGATAGAATTAAAGCTTCTTTTATATCTAACATTCTGAAACAATAAATGAATAACTGCTTAAGCAGTAGGATTTCATCAATATCAAGCCCTAATTCAAATACAACCCAATACTTGGTTCATAAAAATAAGAAAATTGCATGATGGGTCTATAAGTCGGATACTTATAGGGGCTTTATAGGTGTTTATGTGTAAATGGCTGGGGATATAACACTCTTTTGCATTCCTGTTTGACACTGCTGGCTTGCTTTCAATATATATGTACATGCAGTTTGTGTTAAAGTTGAGAAAAGAATTGAAGAATGCCTATTTTAATTAACATACTCATGGCTCTTGGGCATAACTCTCATATTATTTTCATGTGCACAAGTACAAGTCTCTTCTTCTAACAATTAAGTTTTATTCTAACCAACTGGCCAACATTTCAGACAAACAGTTGGTAAAACATGCAGTAAAACAAAAAAAAACCCATCTTAATCAAAGAGAAACAATGATTCTGAATTAAAGGCTACAGATTTGACACCGATGTGCATTTAAGATAACTGTGACTTGTTTCATACAAATGGTAACATATGTTACTAGATTATGACCTTCGGTATTCTGTTTCAAAACATTCATAGGCAACAAATTAACCAATGCACAAAATTAGAGACAAATGACATACATGCTTTAGTAAAATTGTAATTTTGAAAAAAAATTCAATTACTTATATTCTTTCAGCTGTCATGCTGCATTGTGTGATAGATAGATATGTAATTACACTGAACAGATATTTCCCTATGATGAAAATAAACAATCGGTATAGTACAACACAAAGTACATATCCATATCTATCAAAAAGCCAGTATTTTTATTGTATTTTTCAAGGCATTTGTAATTTCTAATTTAAAATGATTATCAAGATCTGTGCTGATTTAGAAGGGTGAAGGTATTTTGATTTCAACAATTCGATATACATGTATTAATAATTTGGCTATTTCAAAATTATGATCTCAAATCTTTTAATCAAAACTTTAACTTTTTGAGATGGGTTACTACAAATGATACTAACTTCAATTTGTGTTATTTATCACTTTACACTAAAAGACGATACGTAAAAACTAGCATTCAATAAGAATTTCCTTCTTGGCCATTCAAAGATATAACATTGACTTCTCAATTACGGTCTAAATTTTATTACCATTAATGCTAGGGGATCTTTGATCTTTTGTTGGTTACACATTTGCCTTCAGTACTGATGCATTTTTCAAGAAACAGAACTGAGAGCTATAAATTTAGAAGAATTTTAACTCTTATTGATAGAATAAAACCAGTTTAAAAGGGTTTTGAAAAAAACTATTTTGAGGTAACGTATGTTACAGCATTCCTTCAGAGACATTAATATTTTTGTTGTTATAAGGATATCAGTTATAAATGATAGTCTTGTTTTATTATGCATGATAAGAGTAGTAAATGCAGCTGCCATTCTTTTTCTTTCTGTTTATTGGTGGCATATTTAATTACATTATATAAAGGGTTTGAAAGGACATGTGCTCAAGTCTTTTCATTATTACGCATAAAACAAGTAATATGCAGGCCAAAATAAACTATGTAAATATGAATTCATCATGTTATATTATGAATTTTGCAAACAAGTGCTGACTTTGAATATTTTTGGCGCCCAAATGCAAATATCTTTATATAGGCGAAAATGGAGAAACAACTTTGTAATTGTAACGTATATTTCACACATTTTCTTGAGCCATACAGGATTCTTTGGATGTTTGATCACCCATACTCAAGAATCATGTATGAGATAGTACTTTAAATCGCAATCTGCTCAAAGAATTTCACAAAATGGGAGCAAAATGTAGCATTTGATAAGGATCTAGGGTGGGTGATTTCAAAGTAACGTATCTTACAAAAGCCCCACTCGCCAGAGTGCTAACATGTTTTAAAATGTTGCTTATACATTTACCTTTCAGAAAATCATAGTGTACAAAATTCCCCCTGGTGGGGGGGAACAGGGGTCCCAGTAGCCCATAGTCTATTAATGCCAAGGAAGAAAATGCTCAGATCCAGCATTTAAAACACTATTTTCTAACTTTCAACATTCAAAATATTGATAAAACTTATCATGGGTATCTTTTTTATGCCATTCCAAAATTTACCCTGGTATTTACTTGCCCAAAGTCATGTGACCTCAAAAAACATTTTTGTGAGAAAATAGAAAAGCCCATGTTTGCAATTATGACTGGTCAGTACTATTGGTAGATGCAAAACTATTCTTATTGCCTATGTATATACAGTAAACCTTGTGGTAAACAACCATTTCGGGGACCACGCAAAAGAAGTCACTCATGGGAGTGGTCGCTTAATACAATATTTGATGCTGAAAAAGACAGGTCGTTTTGACAGCAAATATACATTGTGGAATAAGTCTTAATTAATCTCACAATGTTTGAACCCATTCATATCGTCTTACTGGGATGATTCTAATGGATTCAAACAACATTAGATTAAATAATCAACATTTTTTTTTTCATTTAGGAGTTTCCCCTCTTTCAGACATTTTCTTATGGTGAGGGGACCAAAATGGTTGCTTAAAAAAGATGGTTGCTTAATGGGAGTTGTCACTTGAGCAATATTTACTTTAAATGAGCCTGTAAGTGAGATTTCCAACGAAATCAAATATGCTAAAAGCAAAGACTCTGACCAGCCTGTGCATCCGCACAGTCTGTCCAGAGTTTTCACTATGCGCTTAGTAAAAAGATAAGGTCTCAAAGTATCTGTAGACCTTTAGGTAACTATATATTTACAGTAAGTGGCTGTCTACACTTCTCATTGTTTGCACCTAATGAACATTTCAAATTGTTGGAAGTGTCACGCACAGGCTCAAATGTAATTACAATTGTTTTGCCCTTACTAATGGAAATGGAATACCCTTTCTCTGCTTCAAAATATTAATAATACAAAATTAAAATAGAATAAATAACAAAACAAGAATATACAAACAATAAAGAAACTTAGAAAATTATGCCATAATATTCCAAAAACTAACCAAGAGCAGTGCATGCTGATGCCATGCTAAGCTGCAGGTGTTTGATTACGAAAAAAAATTAGTAAACAAGATTTGTTTGAGAAAAACAGACATGGTGAAACCAATATACCCCACTCTACTTTGTATTAAAGAGATTAAACTCAAATCAGAGGCTTAGTTAAGTATTTATGAAATAATGAAATGATCGAAGATATCTTGTCTTGCTATACCCTGAATATTCCTGCTTTAGCAGGGGATACAGACAAAGATCAGCCAACACAAATGTGCATTCTGATCTTAGTCTATTATCTCTTTACCACCTGATATTTCTTTTAAATCCAGAAAAGTTTAAAATTTATATTTTCAAATTGAATACTAACTCACAATAAGCCCATACAGTGATTTCAGCACTTGGATTCTAATGCAACTTTGTCGGAGGGTACATATGAAAATTTCAGACAGAGCTATATTTGATTAACTCAATTTTGTCACATCATTGAAAAATGTTCAACTGTCTTTATAAAATGAGACGTTGAAGTGTAAAGGTTTCTGTTCAGATCCATTTTGCTCTCTATTTTAATCACTGTCAATCTTGCTTGAGCGACCACATCTATTAAGCGACCAACTTTATTATGCGACCATTTTCAAAATCCCCTTACATAAATCAAAGTATCTATAAAGCAGATATCATTAGTCTAAAAATTATCGTTAAGTAATCCTATGTTGTCAAGAGTCAATAGAATCGTCTCATTGAGATGATTCTAATGAGTTTACACAACATAGCATAATTATTGTTAATGTCCATACATAATATACATCTACAATCACAATCATGTTTCTTATTTGTTTTAAGAAGCATAAACTAAGCAACCAATCTTTTACTACCACTTTTTAGTGGTACTGTTTGTGGTCACTTAATAATTTTTTTTATCGTATTGTTAAATGACAATCTGTTGTAACAAGAGATGTTTGTATACATTTATGCCTCCTGATGAGAGCAGGTCAATGGCCTATTCTTTGTCGGTCAACAAATGGCAATAACTAACAGATTATGATAAGCAGAGTTATGGTTCTTGTGCACTGCAATTCTCCTCAATAAGATCTATCCACCTGTGAAGTTTCAAGATTATAGCTTGCAAACTTTTTCAGATATGCTCTGGACAAAAAAGGTCTACGGACAGACCAACTGACCTATCAACCAACCTACCATCAAGTGCAAAGCAATATACACCCTCTTCTTCGAAGTGGGGCATAATTACTTAAAGAATGTTATGTATCATATAGGGCACTTCCTTGGGTCATGGGCAAACAATTGTATAAAGGATGATTTTAAGTCCCTTTATTCTTGGGTTAGAGATAAGAAACCAATCAAAGGCCTGAAAGGCCTGAATTGAAGACAGGACTGAATATTAACAATTGGAATGAAAATTGTGGCGTTTTGAGAAGATCTCTTGAGTGGGAATTAAAAATTTAAAACAATCATTGATGGTTACATATGGAAACTGCACCTTCCTAACAAATGAATATGCTTTACTTTTTTTTTGAAGACTCATTACTTCCAGATAAACCTATCCCTCTAGCCAATTCAAGCTTAACAAGAGGGTAACTGCCTTCATAATCGCTATTCATCCCCAAGTGTAAGTTTTCAATATCCTAAATGAAAAATATTCATTTAACCAACAGAAATATGGTGGCAATTCCTGTATTCTAAAAACTCATATGAATTATTGCAACCCTGTTTTATAAAATTGTATAGATTATCCCCAGCAATCTAATATGATCCAAATCCGATTTTTTTCCAGTCAAACTTATTAAGTGGATGTGTAAAAATCTTAAAAAAATTTTTAATCCACATGACACACATTGCTTACCCCTTGATGAAGAGCTGAACATTTCATTGCCATGGTGAATATTGCCCTGAATTGGGAATTTGTTCAAATTTCTTTTACATTTATTATCTGATCAAGGATTTGACTAATTATCTCCACATAGAAGAAGCAATGAAAGTAATACTAATATTCTTATACTTTTACTAGTCAAAGTCAATACCAAGAAGAAGTATTTTCTCGTACAATAGCTGTAGCTTTTTTCATGAATACCGTTTAACTTTCTTCCAGGAGTGAAACATTCTATTTCTATTTTTCCATTGAAATATTTCGATCTCCATTTCAGGTTATTCTCCTTGCATATGGTCTTACTTAGTAGAAAATTATTTTTACTACAAAATAATATATAAACCTGTTAAGACAACCAACCTTTCAGGCCTTTTCCACGGGACTGCTTTTCTAGATCAAGATTCGGATTGAACTATCCGGTGAACTATCAATTTTGACAAAACTGCCAAAATGACAGATCGTTAAATGAAATCCCGAGCTACAGCATTTATCACCTTGAGTAGATTTCTTTCAAAGTCCACTCCAGAAAGTTACAAATAAATCCATTCCAGTTTCCAAAACAGTTTCTGTTATTGTCAGAAAATTGTCGAAAACAAAAGCGGAAACTCAAAACCGGGGTCGCGCATGCGTGGTACTACTGTATAGGCCATTCGGCCAATCTTACGCATTCGTCACAACTCGGCCCATTCCGTAACCTACATTTATCTGAGACAACGGAGATCGCCCGATGATTGCCGAGTAACTATCACGATCACGACCTGTTGCCGTTTACGGAAATGACCGAGTGATGTTCCAAATGCTGTACAATATGGATAGGCAAAACAAGCCTAATAATAAAGTAATTTGATAAGCCATCGAAATTTCTCCGTAAATCCAAGTAAAAATTCAAACCTAGGAAATTCCAAGGGTTTACGATTTTATTCAAATAGCCTTGTGCTATTTTAGTTTTTATCCATTTACACTACGACAGGCCCGGGAGACGGATAAATAAAGCAACCTTAAGGACACACAAACATACAATTTTACGAGAAATAGGGAGTCTAAAATGGGGAACTGAAAATAGATTGCCAATGCTATGTATAAAAACAGTTGTAGGATGCAATTGAAAATTTGGAGCAAATGCAAAAGATTGCAGCCGAAAACGCCCTAAAACAGCACCACTTACGAATGTAAAACACGTTTCTGCAGGCAACTTCTGCATAGATCACGTGTTCACTCCCCTGAGGTCCCCGCCAGAATTTAGGTCAGCACCAAAATTTTACGGTATATTGCTACACTATTGATTATTTTTGCCGCGTTTATTTTTATGAATGGGTCTACTTTTTTAAGCGTAATGACACATGTAGGTTTGTTATCAGAATCCGATGGCGACGATCCCTATATTGAAAGACAGGTAAACCTGTCTTCAATAAAAAGGTCTACAGATGGACAGCTGGATGGACAGATTGAAACAAAGGCAGACATGTTGAAATATATATAACCCCTTTTTCTTTGTAGGTAGGGAGTATATGTTATCCTACAGAATATTTCTTCTACAATGATATCATTTGAAATCTCTTAACCTTTTTCATTCTGTTACGATATATTTTTGCCTTAAAAAGGCTTTTGCAGACAATATAGACTTAGATCACCCAGCACAGCCATGCAGTCTGATCTTAGCCTACAAACCTGCCTTCTACCTAAAGACCACTAGGAAAATTTGAGCAGACAAGGTGAAATGTTTTGAAAATTAGCAAATTTGTTCAAATCAAGATTTAATTCAGCAGGATAAGGATTAATTTTGACATATCTACACAATTTGTCTTCAGTTAAGGTAGTAGACCCGTAATAGTTCCGCAACGTTTTGGAAGTAATGAACTTTCACAATGTTAACCGAGGTTTCCTAATGAAAATCATTAGAAAACCTCAGTTAATCCCTGTTAAAGTACATGACTGCCTAAACATTTTTGATCTATTACGGTTCCACTACCTTCATTACTCTGCTGAATCAGTCCTGAATAAGAATTAGTCCTCAGGTACGAAGTTGTCTTGTCCATTGTCTGATATAGTCGAAACTGGTGAGAGCTGTCCTGGACTACTTTGTGAAATAGACTCGAATGTCAAATCTGGAGACAGACCAAAACCTGATGTTCGCCTATCATATAAAGTTTCCATGTATGACGGACTAGAAAGAGTTGATCGTCCTACACCTAGACTTGAGCTGTAAGATGCAAATGGATCCCCAGCTTCATTTCTGCTTGAAGCAAGAAAACCCTGATTTGCTGTCCAGTCAATTGAAAGAGGTTGACCACCTTGAGCCTGATCTACATTATCATGTGAAGTCTCTGTATTAGTTACAGTCAAAATTGGTGAGTCATTCTGGACACCAGAAGTATTGTGATTGTCAGAAGTTTCTGGTGCTGTTTCTGTAAGTGAACTTTCAGTTGCTGATAATGGTATTGTTTCATTTGTATCTTCTGGAGGCTTAATCTCACTTTCTACATTATCACTTCTTTGTTTATTGTCCTCTAATTGGCCGTCTTTAAATGTTATATCAGAACTACTTTTTGCTAATTCCTTACAAGATATATCACTCAAAGCTACTTTATTTGTTTTAAATGATGTTGATAGAAAATCATTCTCTATTGGCAATATTTTAGAGTTGTCACAAGGAGCTAAGTTTGTGTTCCCTTCATTGTCTGAGGGCAGATATACCTGAACATCGTCTCTCTTTTTGTCATTTACGAGTGTCACAATATCAATATCTGTATCATCGTCACTTATTTCTGTACTATCAGAATGTTCACTATGAGTAACATTCAAATTATCACAGCTATTGTTAGCACTTTCACATCTAGCAGACTCAGAGTTTTCTTCATTGTTTCCTATAGAATAATTGGAAGAATCATAAATCTTGGGATTTGTATGAGAGTTCTCAAAGAGTTCACTTTCATTTGATAGAGCTGATTTTTTCATATCTTTTTCTTCTGATCTATCATTTCTTATATAATCATCCCTGGAATCATGCTTAAAATCTCCAGTATTTTGGCTGGTAATATTTATATGTGTATCTGTATCAGATTCACTGCTAGATACCCTTATTGTTCTCCTTTTGCCCTGGTTTGTGTTCCTATCATCAATTTCAGAATCATTATCAGATACACCAAGAACATCAATATGACATTCATCTCCCTTTTCAGTGTTAACATTCTGAATTGTTTCAGTTGATTCACTGTTATCTGAATCTGAATCAGATAGATTTTCCACATCAATAGCTCTCTCAGTTTCTTGAGTATTTTCAGTGGCTGGTTGAGTTGCATCAGAACTTTCTGAGAGTGTTTCAACATCAATTAAGTCAGTTACAGGATATCCACTACTTGTTGGGGACTCATACACACTTGTTGGCATGAAAACATAATTCAGTTTATCTAATGATTGGTCATTACTTTTTACTCTTAATTCACTTTCATTTTGTCTCAGAGGCTGTAGAAGTGATGTTTCTTTGTAATCTGCACCTTTATTTATTGATTGTTTCTTGTCCTTAACTGGTGAACAATGATCAATATCTGTGCATGATGTAATATCACTAGATTGAATATTGCTTATTTCTATTGGACGATGACTCTCTGAGGATAATATAGGGATAGAACTTGATAGACCTCTAATTTGCTCTTCATTTTGTGTTTGTTCTGCTTGTTTCTTATTAGACTTTTTATGTCCATGAGGATGCTTCTTGAAAACTCTTGAGTCTCCCCTTGCACTACTGAAAATATCCTCATCTAGATTTGGTGTGATGGGCAGAAATCTAGTTATATCATCTAGATCTTTGTCGAAGGCAGCAGATTCAAACGGTGTGAGTTCAACAAGTTCCAGTGTGGAAGTTCTTGAAGCTTTTGGATGATATGTTTTGTAGAGCTCTGACGGTGGGATTGCATTAATTGCCTTTAAATGATTGTCAGCGTTCTGTCGCTTTTCAGTGCCATCAGTCATATATCTTGTTCCACCAACATCAATAAATGCATCATCTGTTTCGCTATCATCGTCTGAATCACTTGTACCATCATCTATCACAATACCTCTAAGCTTATCCTGTCTAGGTGTTGTCTCATCAGAGTCATCTCTAACTGTTGTGATATCTATCTCCTCTGATGATGAATTATGTTCACTATTTTCCTCTGAACCTTTTTCTATTCTTGTTTCCTTTTTTCTTCTAGATGTACTATCTCTTCTCTTGTGTTTTTCTTTTTTATGTTTAGATTTCTTGGATTTTTTGTGTTTTCTATCATGTTTATCTTTCTTGTGCTTTTGTTTTTCTTTGTCATAACTTCCACTTTTGCTTCCTTTTCTACTACTCTTAAACTTTGATTTTCTTTTCCTATATTCAACAATCTCTATGCTTGAATGGCCTGACCTACTTTTTTCTTTCCTAGATCTTATAGAGACATGTGATTCAGCATCGGAGTTGGTGTCTGAGCTAGAACAAGATGTAGACCTGTGAAGTCTAGATCTATAGTAAGGTTTGGTTGATGTTGGTGCATGGTGATAATTGTACTTCTTATGAATGTAGTTAGAATAATTTGGTAGTTTCATTCTAAGAGGTGACCTTGATCGTGACCTTGAGCTGATTGACCCTGAACTAACTGTATTAACAACACTTTTGACAGGGCGATAAGATTTTGGTATTGATCTACTTCTGGATCTACTCCTTGATTTTCTTTTCTTCTTTTTCTTATGTCTATCTGTAGAAGACTTTTCTTCTGCACTTCTCTTTCTTTTCTCAACCCTTTCAGGAACTTCTTCATGGGATTTACTTGTCTTTTTCTTTTTGCGTTCCTTTTTTATGGGATCATTTGGATAACTCATACCAGTAATCATTACTTCAAAATCACTCTCCTCTGCAGACGACAATTTAATCGGGCTACGTTCAACCCAAGGTTTTTCATAATCAACAATCATTATATCGCTTCCATTCGATTCAGTGTCTGATTCATGGCATGTTATTGGGTCAGCTTGAGAGTTGGAGACAATAGGTGGAGCACTTGAAGATGGTAAAGGAATATCCGCTACATCATGTATAGTGGAAGAGCCCGAAGTTCCAAAGTCAAATCTATGTGAAGATGCTCCATCAATATTTAAAAGATTATCTGTAAACGGGAAATGTGAGGACGATGGAGTCGGAGAGTCCCATCCTGACAGTGCAGTCACTTGTTCAGCACTGGAAATAAACAAACAGAGGATTACCTTTTTTTTTTCAGTGTTAGATCAATTTATGTTTCTTTGGGTGAACAACAAAAGCTACTGTAAATGGCTTTATATTGGTGGGTTTTTTTTGGTTTCGATTTATTGGAGATGATTTATTTTGGTGCATCCTAAATGTACCGCCAAAAAAAGCCTTATTCAATTTTCATTTTTTGTCATTCAAAAAAACAAAAGTATAAGAAAGGTAATGTTCTTGAGTAATGTCAGCTTTATACAAACTAAATATTAGTTCGTTTACACACCTTTTGTAAGAGTTATAACTTTTTCAATTTGAATAAGTAAGGTCTGCATATCTTTGATGTGAAGTTCATTAACAATGACTGAAATATACAAGACCCAAGATGAACATCACTCAAAATAAATGAATTTTTCTTTTGATAATGACAAATATTGGTGGTGGATTCATTTTGGTGCATATTAGATTAACCACCAATATAGCCAAAAAAAAACAACCACAAAAATAACCATGTTTACTATATATTGTCACAAGTAGCAGAGCCATGAGTAAAAACATAGCTTTTGTTGTTTATGAAATGAAATACATGTATTGATCAATCTAACACTTATTTCTTTTAAGCAAAATATGAAAATTCTGGGATAATTTTCTTAAAGCATGTTATTTTGCACATGCATCATTTGTTTACTTGGCTCCCCTTTGATACTGAAGGAAAGGGTGGAATAAACTAGAACTTGTCACAGTATGTGACTTAATACACCCGAAAGTACTTTCAGAGAATGAGATACTTTGACAGGAGGGGCAAAAAATGCTTCAAATATAAAGATAACTCTTGAACCTGAGGGATTTGAGACCACTGACTTGCGTCTTTCAAAACGTCAACATGTGATATATGTTTGTAAACAGTTTCAAAGCTTTTGAAGGAAAACTGAAGGAGGAGTTCACAACTCAATATAACTAGTATATGTGTCCAAAGCTATAAAAGGAGAACTAATCAAAGGGGTTGAAGGAGGACTTTGTGACACAAAATAACAAGAATTTATGTTCAAAAAGAAAAAAAATGTTATAAGTTCAATGGGCAGATAATTTTTGAACCAGGGGAAGTTGAAGCAGGGGGAGTAAAGACTTGAAATTTGCATCTTGCAAAACTTCAACTTGTAATTAATGTTTGTATAAAGTTTCATTACTATTGAATGAAAACTGAAGTAGGAGTTTTTGACACAAAATTATAAGTACATGGTAAAAAATAGGGAAAAAATGTCTAATTTCAAGGGCAGATAATTCATGAACCAGGGGAGTTGAGATTTGAAATTTACATCTTGCAAAACTTCAACTTGTATTCAATGTTTGTATAAAGTTTCATTACTATTGAATGAAAACTGAAGGAGTTTGCAACACAAAATTGGAAGTATTATGTCCACAGACAGACAGACAGGCTGATTCCAGAATACCCCTGAAAACATCGTTTGGCGGGGGTATAATGAAAACATGATTTTAACTTTTTTGTAATTCCACTTGTTTGGTGTTGAGTTTAGCATGTGATAATCTAATGTTATTTCTCTATGATCTACCAAAAAGTTTTCTTTAACCCTTTCCTGTAGAGTGCAAGGATTTACTTCTGATTTCATACTAACATTAAAGTCACACCTACAGGAGCCTAGACTAGGAGCTAAATAGTGGATAAAAAATCTACATAAAAAAAGGTCATGATTCACACAAAATGAATCTTGAATTACCTCCCTTGATAATAAAGGTTGCTCTCTTAACAGTTTAGTTTGAAGTGAATGCCTTAAATAAAACCAGAGAATATTAAAAATCTTTGCACAATGACACTACTGAAAACATAGAAGCAAACAGCCAAGCTCAGTGAAGTGGTGCAAACAGCTGAGCCACTAAAATCAAATTAATCTGTCTAAAATGGGAACTAAAGGAATCACACCACCAATGGTCACAACTGAACAGCTGTATTCTTTAAATCCTTCTTCAATTATCATTTTTTTCAGCTAAAATATTTTGAATCATAGACTTGAATCACAGACGAGAATAATTTTAGATTTAAATCCTGAATAATGTAGTTTTTCACTAGATCCTTGTAAACACAGCTTTAATCAAGCTGTAGTTACAAGGTTTTGGAATTAAACTGACCATCTTGCAGAGCTCAATTAGTAGAAGAAATGTTAATAACAATCAATAAGAATGTTTAAAACATACATATATAATACATACTTAGTGTTTTGTGTTAAAAAAAAAAATCTAAAAAGGTTGTAGGAATTGATAATTGTCAAGGCTCTGCCGAGACAATTATCAATTCCCACAACCTAGTAAGATATTTTTTCATAGAATACACTAAGTATGTATTATATTCATCCTATAACCAATATTTACCTTGTTTTTAATGATATTTCTTACAGAAATGCAAGTTTCTATAATCAACTGCATTATGTCATTGTTCTAAAATTATCCATGTGATATCATTTAAAATATCAAATGGGATGTTATCACACAGATACTTGTATAGTTCTCAGATACAAAAATTTACCTTCGCATAGGAAACTGTAGGAAAATATTTGTGAGGTCCCCAAATCCCTGAGATCGTACCATCGGTGGAAAGCCTAGAATTGTGCGCTCCCAAGGGTCTAGGGAAGACCTTTCTGGGGCGTTGGGGCAGTGTGTAGAGGTTCTTGCCGGCGGGGACACGATGACAACATCACTATCATTACCATCTTCATCATCACCTAAAATATTGACAAGAGGTACACATAGGGGGAGTTTTCTGTATTTTCAGATTTAAATATTTATATAATTCTTACACAATTAACACTATTTTGTGGGTACTCATTGGAACCGTCTTGTTGAGACAATTTAAATGAGTACCCATGACATGGATTTCTCTGAAAAAATAAAGATTATATGATGGGTTTTATGCTCTTTTATCTTTTCTTGTTTTGAAATGGTAATTGTCGTATCACTAGCCATATATCCTACCCCTGATAAGGCCTCTCTCCATCTTGTATAAATCCTTTCAAGTTATGTTGTTGATTGACTTTTTTCTGTCCCATAAAAAACCAGTTATGAATATCTTTGCAAGTTATTCATGTAAAATAAGAACTTATACAGGAGGACCATGATGGTCCTAGATAGCTCACCTGTGTCTCTTTGACCCCTGGGACATCACATTAATCAAATAGGCAGATGTCAAAAAGGAGATAATTTCTACATAAGATCAATACCATGGAATGTTTTTAGCCAAGAGCAAGATAGATATGCCTTTTGGCTCTTTGATTCTATGTAAAACAGGATGCACCTGGGTGGAGCCCAAATGTGACCCCAGGGGGTTGATATGAACAAACTTGGTAGAGGTCCATTAGATGATGCTACAAACTAAATATGAAAGCTGTCTGCCTGGTTTCAGAGAAGAAGACTTTTGAAGATTTTCATTTTTTTACCCTTCATGCTCAGAAGAGCTAAAAGGGATGCGCCCAGGCAAAGCCAAAATATGACCCCAGGGTCATGATATGAACAAACTTGGTATTGGCCCACTAGATGATGCTACATACCAAATATAAAAGCTGTCTGCCATCTGGTTTCAGAGAAGAAGATTTTTTTTTAAGATTTTCCCTCTTTGTTTACATGTAAAAAGGGTTGCGCCTTTTTAACTTTATTGAAGTACGTATATCTAAAATCCACAATACAGGGTTTTCGTTTGACCCGGGACCCCGGGTTTTGAAGCGCAGAAATCCAAAATGATGCAATTTTGAATCTTGGAAATTTGAGCTGGTGTGTCATTTTGACTCTTCAAATTAGCAGCTGTGGGTCAAGGGTTGTTAGAAGTGTGTCATATCATAAGAAAACAGTTAATTGATGGTCTAATAACACCTAGCTTGATTTGCAATCCATACACTCCGGTGAGCGTCTATTCATCGGCGATCGTAATTGACGGTCTTTTGAAAACTGTGAAATTCAGTTAAAACCCCATTACTTTAACTCTGATTCCACTTAAATCAACATGTTTTTGAATAATTTCACTATAATTCGAACAGTATCTTCATAGTAAGTCAATAAAACAAGAGGACCAAGATGGTCCTAGATCGCTCACCTGAGTCTATTTGACCCCTGGGACATCACATTAATTAGATAGGCAGATGTCAAAAAGAAGATAATTGCCTTAGATCAATACCATGGAACGTTTTCAGCGAAGAGCAAGACAGATATGCCTATTTGCTCTTTGATTCTATGTAAAAAGGGATGCACCCGGGTGGACCCCAAATGTGACCCCAGGGTCTTGATATGAACAAACTTTAAAGAGGTCCATAAGATGATACTACATACTAAATATGAAAGCTATCTACCTTCTGGTTTCAGAGAAGAAGATTTTTGAAGGTTTTCCTATTTTCACCCATCGTGCTCAGATGAGCTGAAAGGGATGCGCCCAGTTGGAGCCCAAATATGACCCAAGGGTCTTGATATGAACAAACTTGGTAGAGGTCCATTAGATGATGCTACATGCCAAAAATGAAGGTAGTGTGTCCTCTGGTTTTGATTAAAGAAGATTTTAAAAGATTTTCGCTCTTTGATTCTATGTAAAAAGGGTTGCGCCCGGGTGGAGCCCAAATATGATCCTAGGGTCTTGATATGAACAAACTTGGTAGAGGTCCACTAGATGATGCTAAATACCAAATATGAAAGCTGTCTGCCATCCGGTTTCAGAGAAGAAGATTTTTGAAGGATTTCGGTTTTTTACCCTTCGTGCTCATAAGAGATAAAGGGATGCACCCATGCGAAGCCTAAATATGACACAAGGGTCTTGATATGAACAAACTTGGTAGAGGTCCACTAGGTGATGCTACACACCAAATATTAAAGCTGTCTGCCATTTGGTTTCAGAGAAGAAGATTTTTAAAGATTTTCGCTCTTTGATTCTATGTAAAAAGGGTTGCGCCCGGGCAAAGCCCAAATATGACCCCAGGGTCTTGATATGAACAAACTTGGTAGAGGTCCACTAGATGATGCTTCATACCAAATATGAAAGCTGTCTGCCTTCTGGTTTCAGAGAAGAAGATTTTTAAAATTTTCATATTTTCACCCTTTTTGTTAAGGGTAAAGGGTAAGTTAAGGGTGGATTTCATTTATTTGAACAACTTTGGTAGAGCTTGACCCAAGGAACATCCCTGCCAAGTTTTATCAAGATTGGCCCACTGGTTTAGGAGGAGAAGATGTTTAAAGAAATTGTGGACGACGGACGACGGACGACGCACGACTGACGACGGACATTCTACGATCCCAATAGCTCACCTTGAGCACTTCGTGCTCAGGTGAGCTAAAAACAGAGGAGGATCAGTTGTGAATTGTCATGGGTTTTCGTGATTGAACTCCATTTCTTTTTGTTAAAATTAATATCATTTGAAGCTTTTACTTGCATTTGCAACTTCAAAACTCTTTCCACTCTATTGTACTTAAGTTAAGAAAAAACAAGCCTTTGATCTGAAATTATGTTCTTTAGAAGTTATTTAATGACTGGACATTGTAGGTTGAAAATTTATAAATCATTTATTGAGTTATTTTTTTAGGCACCTTTGGAAAAATGATCTGGACCTAATTTTATCTATTTCAATACATTTAAAATGATTTTTTCTTTTCTTTTTTATAAATTTGATATTTTTTCTGGGGGGGGGGGGGGGGGGTGCACGATTCTGTCATGGTGTGACTCTTGAGATTTTCATTTTGACTCTTTACATTACCAGAGAAACACTATCCTTGACATTTAATTTTTTACTTATAATTGGTTATACTTACGATTTCTATTTGTATCAGAGTCTGATTCAGAATCATGGTTTGTAGCTGTTGCTTGTGGTTCGTATTCAATAGCTCTGTCATAGGACGCCATCTGGTGAGGAGATCGGGCAAAGTTGAGAAACTCTTCCATAAACTGTCTCGTGTGACGTCCAAAATATGGGTACACATGCTCGTAAAATTCATTACTGCTTATTTCATATCTTTTAATTAGTCCCATGATTAAATCCAGGACAAACGCAACCTGAGAACCATGTCCATCGAGCAAGGCATTTAACTCTCGATTTAACCAGGGAACCAATCTATGAGTTTGGGCTGGATTCTCACGGAAAAATGATGGGGACGTCTCCCGGACTCTCCTCCTAGTATTTACTTGATCTTGTTTAACCTTTAGTTTTTGTCGATAGATTGACCGCCGGAATTCAGAGTTTGCTGGCTGTCTCAATCTTCTCCAGTTTGGTACAGGATTGTACCTTGAAGGTCTTTGTAGCATCTGTCTATGACGTTCATTCTCCCATAAATGGGCAAAAGCGTACCTGTGATCTGTAACGGTAGTTCTGAAAAGAAAGGGCAGGGTTTATGTAAGTGTTTGATATCCAGGAGTAATTGACCCATCAACCATGAAATTCTGGGGGTCAAAACTAATTTTTAAGGGGTCAAAAGAAAAGGCAATTTCAAAGGATTCATTGTCAATTGACCTTTTCATGTAAAGATATTGGGTAAACAATTAATTCTTAGAATAGTGTATAAGATGCATCATTGAAAATCTGTGCAATAAAACCCAGTTTCCACATTGAGAAATTTTTTCAAGGGGCTTTGGGAGAAATTTCTTAGGGTCAAAGTGGCTTATTTTCTGATTTTTGAGGGTCAAAACCCTGGTTAAAGGGTCAAACACAAACACTGAAAAGGAATTGGAACGAAAAAGCCATGAATGGCTTGAGTTGCTCCACAGGCTTGAAATTCTTGTAAAAGCAAATAAATGTTTTGACTAGATTTTTAGATATTTGGGGTTCTACTGATGTTCAAAATGATTTTCAAATTTTCAGTATACTGATAAAGGGTCACTCAAGGATCATTCCAGCGAAATTTAGTTGATATCCAAAAATCAGATTCTGAGAAAATGATTTTCAAATTTTCCACTATATTACATATAGAGAAATGACCTCTGCCCATAAAATGCATATTTTTCATCCAATCAAAATAATTTTTGGTACACTGATAAAGGGTCACCCAAGGATCATTCAAGTAAAATTTAATTGGTATCCATTGATTAGAATCTGAGAAAACTCACTTTTTACCATATTTGGAAATTAGCCACGCCCATTAAATCCATGTTTTTCATTGTATCAAAATTTCTTGAACAACTTTGAAAGAGGGTCACCCAAGGATCATTCCTGTGAAGTTTGGTTGAAATCCATCCAGTAGTTTCTGAGGAGAAGATTTTTAAAGAAAAGTATATGACCGGATGCACGGACGCACAACGGACACAATGCCATGACAATAGCCCCAGTGGCTTTCAGCCAGTGGAGCTAAAAATTGATTACATGATTGATTTAACAAATTTTCAGATAAGAAAATTTTGATTAACTGTTCAAAACTGAAAAGATCTCATTGCAATGAGCATTTTAAGTGGAATATTAGAATACAGTAAAACTTGAATTAAGCGACCACTTAAGGGACTACCAAAAAGCAGTTGTTGAAGACCCATCACACATAATGTTTTGGCTAAATTATGCGTGCTGGGGTAGAATATCGATTTTTTGCATGTGTGTACTTACTGTTAACCCTTTATTAGGTTAATTCCTAAATGTCAGGGTTCCAATAACATGATGGTTTCCTTGAACCTTAGATTTTATAATGACTGTGTCTTATGGACTGGTCGTTTTGTTTGGAAATTCTGGATGTATATCTCATCAACATTCATTTTTTTAAAAGCACTGACAATCTATTTCAACAAATGATCTTACTACTGCTGGGCAATCTGTTTCAAATCATAAACAATTATCGGTTTTAAGTCAAAAGAGTACAATCAACTAATCATTGATACTACAATAGGTTTCTTAGAAATCAATGCAATTATCAATTAAAGTACAATGGCATAACAAGGTTTAAAAACTTCCTATCTTTGTAGTATCCTTAAGCATATCTCGAATGGACCTACACTCAACCAGTGGTGGTCAGTGACCAACGATGGTTGAGCGTAGTCCATTCTCAGAGTTGGTTTAAAAATAATTGTTTTTCTCAAGTAAAAGGATGTTACCATTAAATAAGAAGTAACCCAGATTAAATATGTGACATTAATCTTTCAAAACATTATATGGCTGTAATTTACAAATCAATAACCAATTAATCGATAATGAGATTTCTTAATCGATAGTTGTCATCTGAAGCCCAAACCAACTGATTATTGATTATATCGATTAATCAGCCCATCACTAGATCTTACCTGTGACTTTGGGAAAGATTTCATATTTGTTTATTTGAAAGTGGCTTACACCACTTTCAACATTTTTTCAGTCATATTGCAGCATCAGGAGCACCAAACAGTGCATTTGTGGTATTTCTCACACAAGTACTACTATCATATCTTTTCCTAGTCTCCAGTATCATCCCAAATAGTTTTGTTTTTGGTAAATTACCCATTGATGTTGGTGGGCAACAAACACTAGAAATGATATATGATGCTGCTGGGTGTTGAAGGAATGCAGGGGTGTGGAGATAAGGATTAGTTCCACTTGTTCATCTATTCATGTTCAAGTTAAAATAAACTTCTCCGCAAAAAATGGATAAATAGATTTTGAGAAAACATAGTATTAAATGAAGAAAATGCTGTAACCAAGCATTTTCTTCATTAAAATTGATTGATTGATTGATTGAATGGGGTTTTACGCCGCTTTCAACATTATTTCAGTTATATCGCGGCGGCTGGAGCACCTAACAATGGATTCCTGGTATTTCTCACGCCAGTACTACCATTACATCCTTTCCTAGCCTCCAGCTGCTATCTCACATAGATCTACGATTATCGACCCATTGGTGAGAGACAAATAGTCGGAAAGAATGAGTGCCGCCGTCGGGGTTCGAACCCGTGACCTCTAGTTTGACAGTCCGACGCGCTACCAACTGCGCTATGACGGCAGCTTTTCTTCATTAAAAACGATGTTTTCTACCTTTGATACAAACATTAGGATGACTATTTTCTTCCTAGATCTATTTAGTACCATTTCAAGATTGGCTCTGGTATTTATTTGTCCATGGACAAGCGTGTCGCGCGTTGGAATTCCACACCCCTGGAATGTCAACCCATGATTGAAGATTGGTAATCTGACAAACCTGTATCTAAACCTCCGCCCATCAAGCATGTCTCCAAACACCTGGTGCTCTGGACGCTGGTGACTCTGCTGGACATGATGTTGATCATAGTCATCCAGTGATCTTACGTTGTGAATTATACTTTTGAATGTCTGCTTACAGAGAGGACACTCGGCTTTCACTTTGGACCATTCCTCTAGACATACAAAACAGAACATGTGAAAACAACTATCAGTGAATGACTTGTTTTCAAGCTTTCCAAGACATATCGCACAGTTTGGTTCAGGTGACGTTGATTTTGGTCTGGCTTCGCTTAATGTTGCTTCTGTTGGAGCAGATGCAGCTTGTTCTGCTGACTCAGTAGGATGTGACGAGGATGGTTCCCTGGTTTCAGCTCTCTCATTTGGAGCATTGGTCGATGTGTACTCCTGGGAATTAGATACAGTCGATAGCGAGGATGTACCCACGTCTAACTGCAGCCTCTTTTTCCGAGTTGGAGCTTTTGGTCCCCTTCTCTTATTTGACTTATCCATAACTTCTAAGACCTGAAATTTAGAGAAATTCGATAAATATATATACAAGCATGGCTAAAACAGGGCTCGAGTTTGATCCTTAAACTAGGGTTTTGTCTCCCAAAAATCCTATTTTGACCCTCAAAAATTTCCTGCAGGGGGTCATTTTGACCCACTGAATTTTCAGTGGTGAAACCTATGCAATATAAAAAGATTATATAGATCAAATTTTTTTCATACTATTACAAAAGATCTATATTAATGAAATAACATAAGCAATAAAGTGTGTCTACACTTTATGTGTCTACACTTTATTGTTTATGTCGATTCATTTATATAGGTTACTTTAAAGACTGATAATTCTCATGTTTTGCCCTTTTATGAACCCTACAAAGCCAGTTTTGACCCCAAGAATTTTATGGTAAATGGGTCAATGACTCCCGAATTTATTAACCTAGCACAAGCCCTGCTAAAAATTCAAATTAAAATAGACATTCACAATAAACCTGGGTATTGGTCTGTGATTTGAAATATTCAAATAAGTAACCACAATATCTAGAAAACCCTACATATCCAGTGTTTATTCTATTCAGGGGGATTGGGGGATTGCCCTACTTTTTTTCAAAAATCCCCCACATTTTCTAGATTTGTGAGGGAAGTTTTACTATGGACAAAAAGTATGGAAAACCAGTTATTTCTCAATTTCTTCAATTAAGTACTGAAATCCCCCACAGTTATGAATTCCTAGAATAAACACTGGTTATCAAACAACAGTCCTTTCCATGTTTAGAACCAGGAACCACCTACAACAAGTTCATTGCAAAGTCCGTGCAATTTATCCTCTTATTTTCTTATGTTTTTCATTGGATATAGTGAGATCTGCTTTAGCAACATAAAAATTTGACGTTCCTGTTTGTAAATTTCACACCTTGCAACAAAGTCTTGTTGTAAAGTCTGCACCAGTGTATCGAGGCAATAAGCTACTAATTATCTCAATCAGATGTTGTGCCTACATATTGTTGTACAATTTTCATGATTGTATTACAAGTGCATCAAGGTGACGTGTATTTGACGTATAATTAACATCTTTTATATTGCGCAGATTTATCAGTTCAAGCTCAATGTGAAATAGGATAAAAAAAAATAATGTCAATTATGAAATTCATTTATCTCACAAATAACCAGTACATTACTCGTGTTTTTTAAAATCCTTGTACGTATTGATATTTCTGGCAAAATCAAAGGTAAACAAAATGCAAGTGGGTTTAGGTCTATCCCCCATACAAAAAGACCGGGTTTTACGAGGGTATTTCACCTTATAGATGCACCAGGGTGCCATGCAAAAATTTCATGGGCCACTCTTATTTCAGACCTATTTTCCTTAATTCGAAAAACCTACGTAATTTAGGATGATTACAGTACCCAACACAAGCAAACTGCCAACCTGTTAGTAATCTAAGGATTAAAAGATTTGCGATCATGATACGCTCTAATTTTTATAGTTGGATCATGGGTAACATAATAACAATTGCGATGTATCACTATTTACCACTCTTATAAGCAGAGGGCACTGAGAGAAATTTGGAATGTTTCTTTGACAATTTTGGGGGTCATTTCAAAAGAACGGGGGTCCAAATTCAAAGAAACAGGGGATCATGGAAAACCCTGGTCCAAACCTTTCAACAATCAGAGAATCGGATCCCTTACATCAATTGCATTTGTACATTTCTAATGCCTTACAGACAACACATAGAAAACATACATGTTTGTTTACTTTAAATCACAGGGAGCCGACACATGAAAATTTAGCCAGGAAAATTTAGCCAAGAAAAAGTTATCGATATATAGATAAGGGATTGTACTCCACTAAAACATCCTCCTACCCCGGCTTCATTCCAGCGTTGATTTTGTCGTGCAGTTTTACAGTTATATCTAATTAAAATGCTCTAGAAAGATCTAATACTTTATCCTATAAGATGTACATGGGCATTTAATCACGAAAGAGATATATTAAGGTATATTTAACATCAAAATACAAAAGCGTTGCCAAAATAGGTTAGTCTGACACCGTTTTATTACACTCTAGTCTGAATATCACCCCTAAAATGCAAATCAGGGACCATTTTGGCGTATATCTACACTCAAGATCGAGCAAATGTAATTGTCCTTAAAACATGCCAATGAAAATCTGATTAAAAACGAATAAAATACGTCTGCAATGTTGAATATTTGCTGAAATTTCGAATTTCCTTTAATCTAACACCATTGGTTACTATGTAACAGAATACAACTTTATGTCATCAAAACTGCAGTAAATATTTGATAGTGCAGCTGTATAGTGGCTAATTTTGATAGGCAGGGTTCGACACTAAGGGGAGTCCGGGAGTCCAAGACCCCTTGTTAACCAGTAGGGACTCCTTCCATTTGCAAGTAAGGAGTCCGGTGGACTCCAAGGGTCATATGAAAATATTTGAAGATTTTGGAAAAGAAGAAATTGCTTATAACAAGCAATTTCTTCTTTTTCACAAAGTTCTCCCATAATGAAAATCCAGACTCCTTACTTTGAGCTTGGACTCCTGATTTCATGTGTAAGGAGTCCACTTGACTCCTTAATCTCAGGAGTTAGTCACTGATAGGATGTTTGTTACTAAAGTTCATAGAAATCAAATGATCAAATTTAGAAGGTGTCATAGGCCTTGGATATACCTGTATTGCACTTTCCAGATGACATGATTGTTACTAACCAGTGTCTGACTATCCGATTTTGGCATAACGTTAATCGTTTGAAGTTTGATACGCAAAAACCTGAATACTTTGTCGTCAAAAGCATATCTTTAACATACAAAATAACGACTTGGCTTGTAATCAAGCATTTTACTTTAGAACTTTTTGTGCTAGAAACCAAGAATTTTATTGAAGTAAATAAGGGTGGAAAAGATTGCCAGACATGGGACTTGAACCCACGTCCCCTGAACTCTACCAACTGAGCTAACAAGGCACCTTGTAATGAGTCTATCAACTGTAGATCACTACACTCTTTCCTATGTTAGCCAATTGGAGCCAGTCCCATTCCATTCCCAAATGGCTAAACCCAAAGTTCTCCAGTTACTTCTGACACCATTGAAGTAAATAAGGGGGGGAAAGATGAGCCTGAAATAGGACTCAAACCCACAACCCCTAAAACGCTAGCATGCGCTCTACCAACTGCAGGGATAATTCTGGCTCAGAATTTCATGTGCAAAAAATCTCATTCAGTCAGAACTTGAGAAATACTGAATTTTCAATGGCAATTTGAACCAAATTCTTAGTTTCAAATATATTTTCCTGTGAGATTTTTCTCTCATTTAGCTAATTTGAATGAGATTTCTGGCAGAAAAATGAGAGAATTTACACAGATCTCGCCCAAAAATGATCCCTGCAACTGAGCTAACCGGGCACCTGGTCATGAGTCTACCCATTGTCCATCACTACAGCATGAAGAAGGGGGATGGAAGGGCCTTGGTGTAGTCCAATCCCTTGTCTTTATTATTACACTTTTTTTTTCAAAAATCTTTTTCATGGCCAAATCATCGTGTGGGCTCCCCATGCATTAAATAAGCTATTTCGTAATACGAAGTTAACTGTCTTGACAGAATGATGACCATGGAGTTTGTTCTTTTCCCAGGCTCTATCTCCTTTGACTAGTCTACGCAATACGGCCGACATTAGCCTACTCGTGAAGAAAAACTATTGTCATTTACCTCTCATTCACGATACTATGTCTTTGAGGGTGCTCTAACATGTTATGGAAGTAAATCTTGTCTACTGTGACTCCGACACAATTCATTCCCTAGTCGGGTCAAAACAATTCCCAGATTGATAATACACTTCATCCGATTGGATTGCAGAAGAAAAGGTAGCCAATGAAAATTGATGTATTAGAAATTTACGATAAAGTTCGACGTAAAACTAGTATCTTTGTGAAATTAACTAGAACATTTTAGAGAACTCGTAGAAATTTCTCGAAGTGATAAAGTGTATAGTAGACCATTTTTATGAATTAATTTAGATATCCTTTCCTCCCCATATCAAAGTAAATCTTCTATCCAATGAATCTTAGTGGTGCGAAAATTAACTACAGGAGTAATCACCGTTTTACATAATTGAACTTAACCTAAAATTAGACTCGAAGCTTGTGTGAAGTCCAATGTTATCACAGTAATTTGCTATTTAAAACGAAAAATCATAATAAAACGGTTTTGAGAAAAATAAGTAGAATGTTTTATAAAAAAGAATTAAAGATATATGTGACTAAAGTTTGAGTCGGGGGAAAGGGGGGGGGCTAGCTTGATTTATTCATTGCATTGATCCGATTAAAATTTTAAAAAAAATCAAAATCAACTATAGTTTTGTTTACTTGACATGAGACTAAGCATTGACTCGTTGAGATACATTGAGAGTCCATGGACTTACATATTCCATTCAATATAGATAACATTTTATTTTGATGATAGCAATTTGTCTAAAATTAATCAGTCAATAATCGTAGACCTATGTGGGAAAGCAGCCGGAGGCGGGCGGTCCGTGGAGGCTAGGAAAGGATGTAATGGTAGTGCTGGTGTGAGAAATACCAGGAATCCATTGTTAGGTGCTCAAGATTGTTTTAAGTAAACATTTTTATCATCATCATTATCATCATCGTGATCATCATCATTCATTTATATAAGTTTGTTCTGAAGTGAAACCTTTTGTATTATCATCACCTCCACCACCACCACCAGCATCATAATAGTCACCATCATCATCATCTTCGTCATCATCATCACAATTACAATTATTGCCATCACCACCATCACCACCACTATCATTGTCATCATCATCATCGTTTGTTATTATCATTTATTTTTATCATCAGCATTATCATTATTATCATCATTAATTCAAACAGGGAATTAAATAGTTTACGGGGTAAGTGACTCATTGAATTTTATTCATTCGTGTTTTTTTCAAAGGAGGAGGCTTTGGCATTATAAATCAAGTCCACCATTATAGCTTAGAACCATGTCGACAAAAGTGAGCGATATTCTTTATATTGAATTAAAGTTTTATTTCCAAACTTTTAGGAAAAAATAAATAGTTGTCGAAGCGGGTGTATACGTTTGTTCTTAGCATGACATGCCTGAAATGTCTGGAAATTTTTCAATTGTAATGGGTTTCTGCGTTCATACACTTAAGAAATCAGAGTACCTTAAGTACAGATAGGTCGCCGATAATAGGGCAAGAATAAGCAAAATAAGAAGCTTGGCTAGTCCCACAGAAAACTTGGAAACAGACTCATTTTGATTTCCATCTGTTCTTGTTCGTGTTCGAGTTCATTAAGTTCAATAAGTTTGAGTTCAACTGTTCAGAAAACCTCTAAGCAAGAGGATGTAAATAATAGTTCTCCTGAAATTGAAGAATTAAACTGTTCATCACATAGTTATAATATAAGTATCTCAAAAAAACACATTAAATGGTGTTACAAGTAATATATATTTTTCAAATGATGAGGATAGCACATGTCAATACAGTGACAGTTCCACTATATTATTTAGTGATAATGATTCATCAAATAGAGATAACCCATTGGTCAATAGTAACATTTCAAGTCCAGATAATAGTTTGAAATATGTGTATAGCGATACAGACTATTATGGAGAGCACTGATAGTAATAGGACTAACCAGACAACTAGGTCAGACTTAAATTTAAGTGCAACTTTAAATGCAGTTGATAATCAAAATAAACTGAAGTGTCTTTATACTAATGCTGATTCAATATCAAACAAGTGGTCTGAATTAGAAACATTGGTTTATATGCACCAACCAGATATAATTGGACTAACAGAAGCTTTTCCAAAAAAACAGGATACAGACATTAATTTATCTGGCTATGTGCTACAAGGGTATCAGACATTTTACAATCCTAAATTTCAAGGAAAAGGAAATCGAGGTACTCTTTTGTTTGCTAGGGATTGCCTAGATGTGTCAGTATATGAGCGCTTAAATGATTGTGATACTAAGGAATCATGCTGGTGTGAACTTAAAATAAACAAATCAGAAAAACTATTAATTGGAGTAATTTATAGATCACCGAATTCCAGCACTGAAAACAGTGAATCATTAAACAACCTGATCAAATCATTTACTAATGAATGCCATTCTAAGATTGTACTGATGGGTGATTTTAACTACAGAGAAAAAGACTGGGAGCACTGGATATCTAGATCACCTGAAAACCATCCAAGTCATAATTTTATAGAGGCTATTAGAGACAGCTTTTTGCATCAACATGTAGAGCAGTGTACAAGATACAGGAACAACCAAACACCAAGCTTATTAGATCTAATTTTCTCTTCGGATGAATTACTGGTGAACAATATACATTACTTGACCCCTGTTGGGAAAAGTGATCACTTGGTTTTGACTTTTAGTATTGATTGTGATATAAACAAAAACGAACAAAGTAAAGAGTGTTATTCTTATGACAGAGGTGATTATGCAGCTATGTGTGAGGAACTTCACCAGATTGACTGGAAAAGTGAATTTGAAGGCAATTCAGTAAACGAAAACTGGGACAAATTTAAAGATAAGTTAAAGTCTTGCATGGATAATCACATTCCAGTCAAATCACACAAATCAAACGGTTCAAACAAAAGTAAACCTATCTGGATGACTAAAGAAGCTATCAAAGCAGTCAAGAAAAAGCATAAGTCATGGAACAAATATCGAAAGACTGGTGAACAAAAACATTTTCAATATTATTGTCGTGACCAAAATATAGCTACCAATGAGTGTAGGAAAGCTAGAATAGACTTTGAAAAGAAAATTGCGGATGATAATAATCCAAAATCATTTTTCAAATACGTAAATTCAAGGAGAAAAGTAAATATTGGAATTACTGAACTAAAAGACGACGATGGTATTTCATCAAACATAGACTTGGAGAAAGCAGAAATATTAAACAAATTCTTCAAGAAAGTATTCACAATTGAGGACTTAAATAATGTACCACTTTTAAATGACAGAAGCAACGGAAAGTCTGTATCGGAGTTGGAAATAAATGAACTTTACGTGCTGAAAATCCTAGAAAATTTGAACATATGTAAAGCCTGTGGTCCTGATTTATTACATCCCTGTGTTCTCAAAGAATTAAAAGATGTAATTTATATGCCTTTAACCATGATTTTCAAACAGTCATACAATGATGAAGAATTACCCGCAGACTGGAAAACTGCTAATGTTAAAGCGCTTTTTAAAAAAGGAGACAGAACAAATCCGGGAAATTACCGACCAGTCAGTTTAACTTGTGTTCCATGTAAGATTATGGAGAAAATAGTACGAGACAAGATAGTGAAATATATGACAGAAAACAATTTATTTACAGACTCGCAATATGGGTTTAGTTCTTTGAGGTCATGTGCATTACAACTTTTGGATGTAATGGAACAGTGGACAGAGTGGATTGATAAGGGAAAGAACTTTGATTGTGTTTATTTTGACTTTCGTAAGGCCTTTGATACTGTTCCTCACGCTCGCCTTCTAACAAAGATGAAATCATATGGTATAAATGGGAAGCTTTTATCGTGGGTAGAGGCCTTCTTACATGATCGTAAACAAAGAGTAGTAGTGAATGTGGACAAATCAGAATGGACAGAAGTTACAAGTGGTATACCGCAAGGGAGTGTTTTAGGCCCTACCCTTTTTCTTATCTACATCAATGACATTGAAGACTCAATTCATGGAACTATCCGACTATTTGCAGATGATACAAAATTATAAAGTCTGGCAAATGAAGATACCGACTTTGACACAATCCAATTCGATATTGACACTTTAAGCTCTTGGAGTGATACCTGGCTTCTAAGATTTAACGTCGATAAATGTACTACAATGCATTACGGACATAACAACCTAGAACATTCGTATAAACTACACGAAAACGGAAATCTGAAGAATATTACCAATGATGAAACAGCTAGAGATCTTGGAGTTACATTCGACTATCAATTTAGATTCAGACAGCAAATTAATAATTGTATAAACAAAGGAAATAAAATTACAGGATTAGTAAGAAGAACTTTTCTAAGTATTACACCAAGAACATTTAGAAAGATCTACAAGACATTGATTCGACCTAATTTAGAATTTTGTAACATAATATGGCATCCTCGCTTTAAAAAGGACATTGATTCCCTGGAAAGAGTACAAAAACGTGCTACGAAACTTGTCAGCTCAGTTCGTGACTTACCTTATAGTGAAAGGCTCTGTATATTGAAAGTTCCAACCCTTGCATATCGTAGATTTCGTGGCGACATGATAGCAGTCTACAAATTACTTCACATGAAAGAGGATATCAACTTCACTAGGTTTTTTGAATTGTGTGACAACTCCATAACAAGAGGGCACCAGTTAAAAATAAAGACAAAGAGTTGTAGAAAGGACATCCGGAAATCATTCTTCTCAGTGAGGGTTGTCAGTGAATGGAACTTGCTACCAGATTTGATAATAGATGCACCATCTGTGAATGCTTTTAAAAACCGCCTGGACAAGTATATGGGAAATGTGCAATTTACCACCCTACCGGATAAGAACTGGGTTTATAATCATGAGGGGGTTATAGAAGACGATGATGTCTTGCGACCCTGAACTACAGATGTGATGTAAAGAATAGCACCTCATCAAACAATATAATTCTCTCAAACATATCAGTCAAGGAAGCACTATACAAGTTATTCAGTTGAAAGCAGCATATTTTAGGGTTGCCAATAGGGTATGGATGGATAGCTCAGTCAAATGAATGGTATTTAGTGTTATATATCAAAAGAATCATAGAAACGAGATGGTCACTCGACAGAGCAATATAGATACCTGGATTTTTGGGTCAGAATGTAGAGTGTTATCTGTAATGACCCCTCTCTTGAATAAACTTCTTTTAGATACTATGAGCTGGTTAATTATCACAAGCTAATGTCTCATGAGTGTACTTAATAGCAAGTTGGTGAAAATTTCTTACAGTTCCACATCTCAGCATTTAGTAAAGATTTGAATATATTGATACTGTCGGCAGTGATGATCTTTTCACTGAGGCTATTCCAGTATGTCACTGATCGTTGACTAAATGTGTTCAATCTGATGTTATGAATGCGCTTATTGGGTTTAAATTTCAAATAATGACCACGAAGATTGTCCTGAGCAAGGGTGAACAATTTGTCAAAGTTGTGCAGTTTTTATAGATCTGAACCCTAAATTTCAGCTCTGTCCCTTCTGTATTCAAGAGTTGTTAGTCCTAGTCTCTTCAAGCGTTCTTCATAGCTCAGATGGGAAATTGATGAAACATAGTCTTCCTAGGAGATAATAGTCTTGATTATGCACTTGAAAAAAAGTAGCATAGTACTATGCGATTCATTATTGGGGACTTCTCTGTACCTTTGCTAGACTTCATTACCTTGGTGTCAATAGTGAAGGTGTTGGCATGTGTGTGCGTGACAAACTTTAACCTTTGTCTCTGATATTATTGAAGATATCTTCTTAAAACTTTGCATGTGTGTTCACCATTGCAAGAGCTAACTAGACTGTCAAAGGGATGACTGGAAGCATTTTAGTAAAAATTGTGCCCTTCTTTCAAGTTTTTTTTTTTTTTTCATTATCCAGCACCTGCAGTTGAGCATTAGCAACCCTGGCCATGCTCTTGTTTAATTAATGATTTTGTACAGAATTCAATGATTTTGACTAAATTCTTGTAGAGGTCAATGCCAAAAATTTGGAAGTATGAAGAAAATTCAAGTTATTTGTAAAGCCTTGGTGTCATTGTCATGTAAAAAAGAAATTGATATTGTACGATTCTCTGTCTATAAATCTTGTAACTATACAAATATCCATGTGGTTACATCCCATATAATATTTTTAGCTCACATGAGCACAATGTGCTCAAGGTGAGCTTTGGTGATCATCTTTTGCCCGTCGTGCGTGGGAAGTTGTCAACAATTCTTTAAACATCTTCTTCTCAGTAACCAATGGGCCGATTTCGACCAAACTTGGCAGAAAAGTTCCTCAAAACTTGTTCGTGGAATTTTGATTGACGCCCCAAGTATGGGCGTGGAAGGACAGGGCTTATTTTGAGCCCTAAATCTTTAAACAACTTCTCCTCATTAACCAATGGGCAAATTCAACCAAGTGACCCTCCTCAAAACTTGTTTGAGGAATTTTGATTGAACTCCAAATATGGGCTTGGTAGGGCAGGGCACATTTTGAGCCCAAAATCTTATAACATCGTCTCCTCATTAACCAATGGGCGAATTTCAACCACACTTTGTTCATGGAATGTTGATTGACCCCCAAATATTGGCGTAGCAGGACAGGGCTAATCTTGAGCATCTTGAGCCCAAAATGTTCAAACATCTGCTCCTCAGTTACCAATGGGAAAATTTCAACCAAATTTGGCAGAAATGTTCTTATGGTGACCTTTCTTAAAACTTATTTGTGGTTAGATTCTTTGGACCAATAAAATTCAATTGAGCGGTTTAGGGCCATTCTTTCCCTCTTGTTTACAATATCACATGGATATTTTTAGAACAATGACATAATTCAGTTATTATTAGAAACTTGCATATTCTGTTTGAAACAATGGCGAAAACAAGGCAAAAAGAGGTTATTAGATAAATATGATATATAATTAGTGTTTTGTATGAAATAATATCTAACTCTGTTGTGGGAATTGATAATTGCCTCGGCAGAGCCTCGACAATTATGAATTCCACCAACCTTGTGGATTTTTTTTCATACAATACACTAGGTACGTATTAAATATATAATTTATTGATTGTTGAAAAGAATGTTAAACGGTAAACCTTGTCATGCTGAACCTGGAATATTACAACCTATGATGGAGTTATAGACAAAGAACAGCCTTCACATATGTGGAGTATGATCTAATTTTACACACCCTTATTTCCTGCATTATACTAAAGATTGAACATATTTTTAAATTGAATATTGCCATAAAATTAATGCATCCAGTGATATCAGGGCTTTGATTTTATTGTAATTGTATCAAGGTATTTATTCCGCATGACAGGGGTTAATGTAATTATTGTATTTCATCAATTACCTCTTGTCTATTTTCAGCCCATTTTGTATTCATACTTCAGAAGCTCAGCCTCATGGAGGGTGAGGATAGGTAAGTGACCCAGATAATGTTAGGCTTTTTCCAAGTGCTTTCGGAAAATTCAAATGACCCTGGCCAAACATTTGGGAAAAAGTTCTTGACAAAACAGTGTACTTTGGAACGTTTTCACATTTGAATATTGCAGTAATTCTTTCTTGATAATGTCTTCAAACTCTTTTCATATAGATATAATTGTTTTTATTTTTGTGTGAATTTTTTTATAAAATAATGTACAAAACAAGGTTTTAGTCTTTTAATCAGCTTCAGTTAAATTTAAATGTCTGACGAAAATAAGTTTTTTTATTATGTATCAAATTGAGATTTTTTTATACAAAATTGGGAACATTTTTTAGCCTTTTTCAATTCAGAATAGGGTCTGTCAATTCAGCCCCTGAGAGAAAGAAGAAAAAGCCCTGTAATCCTAGATTTACAAATGAGCATACATGTGCCATTTCTAACAAGTTTGAGAAAAAGGGGATTATAGGTGTTTGATCATAAATCTATATGTTGTATGAGCCTCGAGCTGCTCAGTGGAGATTGTGTAGGAGCTCCAGTTGCTGCAAAGTGACTACTGGTAAAAGAATACTCTTTAAAATTGTTGTTTAACGCCATTCAAAGAAGTAAATCAGAGTTGAAAGACAATTGCCATCCTCTTGTTGATACAATATATGAGCCTGTGCATGACATTTCCAACAAATTTCATTTGGCAAATATTCTCATTACATTGTGAACATTTGTCCAGGTTACTCAATGTCTATTATTAGAGCTTATATGGATTTGCTAGAAATGTCATGCAATGGCTCTAATTTGAACAGCACTAATGATGGCTCTCACATTTTATTTCAGTTTTGGCCTTGAAAGGAATAGATTATGAATACAAGTCTGTGAACTTAATCAAAGATGGAGGTCAACAGGTAGGATTTCTTAAGAGTTTTAAGGGATGCAGGTTCTGCAGGTCTAAGACCCTTAAATAGGGATATTCAGGACTCGCAAAACTTTCTTATGTGAGTTCCTAGAATCCTTTAGGGATCTACTTTAGAGGAGAATTGAAGACATTTTTTAACAGTCTTCAGTTCTTTTCTGAAGTTGACGCTGAAAGTTACATATCTATACAATACCTTGTGTAGCTTAATCCCAGGTTTTTAAGGGGCACAGGTTTTGTGAGTCTGAGACGCAGGTAAAAAGTCCCTTTATTTTAAAGTGATGGGCATTGATAGATGTTGTCTGGTATTGTATCTAATTTGTAGATAAGATTTGTTCAATTTTAGCTAGGCTGTTTTCAGAAAAAACCATGAGCTATTGCCATAGCCTTGGTGACGTCATTGTTGTCATTATCACTATTGTCATGCAAAAACATTGACTTTTTCTCATATATCTGGATTTTACAAGAGGCATTCACTTGAAACTTTTTGCACATGGTCACAATCAAAGGATCAACCTTTACTATCGAGGATGATAACTCTAATTGCATTTATGCAAATTATGCCCCTTTTTCAAATTTTCATCCACTATCCAGCACCCAACAGCCAAGTATAGGTATCCGTAGGTGGTGTAATTGTTAAATGAAATGACGTCTCTTGAATTTATGGCTTATCATATCCACCAGATGTCATTCTTGTACATGTATTACAAAGATATGCTGGGAACTTTTCTCATTCTCAACTAGGAATTTTCTCAAACTAAGAATTCAAATAACTGTATGAGCATAAAAGATAATTCTAATAAGTAACAACTTATTGAAATTTTCTTTTATATTCATTCATTTATTAGTTTTATAACAGAATTACAGCTTTACTCTATATTTGAGATTCAAGTTATTTCTGATATGAAAATAAGAAAAGTTGGGTAACCTTGGGCCCAGAAGGATTATCTATTTATGTATTTATTTATTTATGCTGTATTAAGAGAGGTTTATCTCCTTCCTTTTATGCCCCTGCATTCAAACATTGGGGCATATTGTTTTACCTTTGTCCATCTGTCTGTCTGTTCGTTGGTCTGTCTGTTTGTCTGCAAACTTGAACCAAAAACTTAACATTGCCAATTACTTCAAGGCTATTCAAGATGCAATACTCATATTTGGAAATATTATCTCGAGGTGCATCTACAGATACCAAGATCAAGGTAATGTAGCAAGGTTTATTACTGTGATTAATTCCACTAGTAAGATTAATGATGACTATATTTTGTGAACAAAAAACAGAATGCTTTCACTTTTGGCAAGTATCCTCTTGAAAATCCAGCCTTTGTTCTTCTTTGAATAAGAATTAGGTCCATCTTACATTAAAAAATATCTCCATTTATTTTCAGAAAACAGAAGAATACAAATCTCTAAATCCGATGGGTCAAGTTCCTGCACTGGTAGTTGGCAATGATGTACTTACACAATCTGTATGTACATGTACAGTTGAATTCCCAAAATTGCAATCCTTGTTATAGCAACTCATTGCTTCATTGCAACTGACTCTGATCATAAACAATACATTTAAAAACAAAAAGTTCCTTTTATAGCAACTCCTGGTAAATAGCAACAAAAGTGTTAATTCGAGTTCCTATTAACCCTTGTCATGAATAAAAAATCATTACGAAATTGGAACAAAATCAAAGTGCTCAAAGCACTGGGTGCATTAATTGTGAGTAGATAATCATTTTGAAATATTACAAAAAAAATCAGTTTTTATGGACTCAAAAAAGGGAAAACAAGTTGTATAGACAAAGACCAGAGTGCACATATGAGCAGTCTGATGTTTATCTATAGCTCCTGCCAAGGCAGGAATATTCCAGGTTCAGCATGACAAGGGTTAACAGCATTCCACTGTATTTTAATATATTTAATGATATTATAAAATAGAAATTCAGGGGTGCGGAATTCCTATATTGACACAGGCTTTTCTTCTAGCTAATAAGTATATGTGACCCGTCTGCGCAGACTGTCTAGGGTCAAAACTTTTTGCTTATTTTCTCAATCTAGAATGATAAATATACATTCAGGTGAAAGAATTTTTGAAATACTACTTCTGGTTGACCTATGCTAGATAAAATCTTTTTTTTTCAATAATTCATTTTTCAGAATTCTCTCTTTGCGTGACGGGTCACATACATTTCTAGGCCTCTTGTCTGTAGAATTGAACTAAGTAGATCTAAGAAATGAACTATCCTACTGTTTATATCATATGGTAGAAAAGATTATTTTCACTGATGAAAATGCTGGGATCCATCATCTTCTTTATTAAATACAATGTTTTCTTATATTTTATCTATTCACCTTTTTGTGGACAATTTGTGGATCCGATACAAGGAGAAAACCATCTTTTACTTGTCCAGAAACAAGCAGAGAAAATCTATATTTTCACACCCCTTGAAATATTAGTATATTGTAAAACAGTGCAGTTCAATATTAGTTTGGATCATACAATAATGAAATTAATGATGAATACAGAGAGGCTTAAATATTACAAATATGAGCCCATGCTTTACATTTCCAACGATTTTCAACATGCTTGGACAAGCTGAAATCATAGCACAGTTGGTAGCATGCTCAATTTATAGGTCCTGAGTTTGATCCATGATAGCTGCACTCATCCTTTCTGACTATTTGTCTCCCATCGATTGGTTGATAATAGAAATCCTATGTGAGATAGCAGCTGGAGGCTAGGAAAGGATGTAATGGTAGTACTAGTGTGAGAACCTTTGTTAAGTGGTCCAGCCGCCATGATATAAATCAAAGATTGTTGGAAGCCGTGTAAAACCTTATTCAAACAAAGAAAATCAACCTGCATGGTGTGCAAACATTGGCTAGCCTGGACAGCCACAGCCTTGGTGATGTAAAAATTACAATGTACATGTATATGAAAAGTATGAAAGATGCAGAAAACAATTTCTGATTGATGAAACTTCAAAACCCTTTATAATTTTGGGCAGTAAACATTGTCATTTTCCATTAAGTTTTTGACAGCATTTCCATTAATGAGCATTAAAAAATACTTGCAAGGGAATGGGTTAACCTTTTAAGAAAGAGGTATTGGAATGCAGATTAAATTTATGTAGGCCGCCGTCATAGAGCAGTCGGTAGCCCGTCGGACTGTCAATCTAGAGGTCCCGGGTTCGATCCCCGACGGCGACACTCATTCTTTCAGACTATTTGTCTCTCACTAATAGGTTGATAATCATAGACCTATGTGAGATAGCAGCTGGAGGCTAGGAAAGGATGTGGTGGTTGTACTGGTGAGAGAAATACCAGGAACCCATTGTTAGGTGCTCCAGCTGCCGCGATATAACTGAAAAAATGTTTAAAGCGGCGTTTAACTCCATTCAATCATAATAAAAAATTTATGTAAACATGCTATTGAGGGCTTAAAAAAGCATGATAATTTTGTGTGAATTTTTCCTGAATATATTCTATTTATTTGTAGCTAGCTATTATAGATTATCTAGAAGATGTGTATCCAAAACCTGCTTTGTGTCCATCTGATCCCATCAAGAAAGCTCAGGTTAGTGAAGTGTGTACATAGCAAAGGTTTAGGAATTTGTTTAATCTTTTATATTTTTAGCTCAGCTGTTTTCAGAGAAAACCTGAGGTGTTGTCTTGGTGTTGTCGCCATCATTGTCGTCGAGCAAAAACTTTGCCGTTTTGTGATATCCCTGGTTTTACTGAGGGCATTCACTTTAAACTTGGCACACATGTTCACCATCAAAAGAGCAACCTATGCTATCAAGGGGAATAACTCTAGATGTTTTTTTGTGTGTGAATAATGTCCTTTTTTTGACTAACACTTTCATCCTTTATTCAACAGCCAAGCTCAGGTGTCTGCAAGTGATGCTTTTATTCATTATTTTATACTGGCCAAAATTGAAAGCAAACAACAATAAAAATACTGTGTGCAAATGTGATCATCCTATATTTGATAGAAAATATTGTGGTAAAACAAGAAATTGCATGTTTTAAACCAGATAACCAGATAAAGGTAAACAGATATGTCAGTATGATAACACTGATGGATTATCTTCCCTTCAAATTGATAAGTCCCCCATCTTTAGGTCTAAAAAACAAGGATTGGCCTAACATACGTTTCCGTATTTTACAGGCTAGAGCTCTAGTAGAATTAATAGCCTCTGGGACTCAGCCCATGCAAAACTCTTCAACAGTTTTAACGAAAGTCTCTGATACACAAGAGGGTAGGACAGAGTTTGCAAACTTCTTTATAACCAAGGGATTGAAAGGTGAGCTTGTTATACTGTAAATATTGTTTCTATATTTTACAGGCCCGAGCTCTGGCAGAATTAATTGCCTCCGGGACTCAGCCCATACAGAACCTGTCAGTCTTGCAGAAAGTGTCTGATACACCAGAAGGCAGGGCAGAATGGGCCAACTTCTTTATAACCAAGGGATTGAAAGGTGAGCTTTTTAAGTTAATGTGTTTCAGACAAGATGGTATTTACCAAGTCTAGAATAGAAATGCTATTCAGAGAGCCTTGGCGAGCTTAATAACTTTTTTTTTATTCAAGACAAGATTTAAAAAAAAATGAAAATGCAATTCAAGGAATCCTTAGGATTATTGCTAAAACAAATTGACTAGCAGAAAGGTGCTTGGTTATAGTCACTGGACACATTCTCCTTATATCAACAAGATTAAGAAAATTGGATTTGAATGGGGAAAAACTTGACTGTCAGTAGAGCGTCTCGGGCCCGCATGGGCCTCTTGTTTTACTGAAACACTATTATTAATGGTCGATGCAAGTCATTAAGCAGTGACAATATTTCACCTTGAGCTTTTTGTGCTCAGATGGACTGAAAGCAAATGTCAAAATTATTTGGACATTTGTAAGACTCAGTTTTTGGATGTTTTAACCCTTTTCATGCTGAATAAAAACAAAATTTTTCAAGAAAATCTTAGTGTTGCTTTAGGATGCTTTAATCATGAGTTAGTCTGTATTTTGATAAAGAAATATCTTTAAACTTTTCAGGGTAAGACTAAGATCAGACTGCACAAATTATCATTGTCTACACCTTTTACCTAAGCAGGAATATTTTTGGTTCAGCATGATTATGGTTAAAAATCTATTTGTTTTTAGCCTATGAAGAGATGGTGCAGAAGACGGCTGGAACTTATTCTGTTGGTGATAGTGTTACCATAGCAGATGTTTGTCTTGTACCACAAATGTATAATGCTAAAAGGTATATAGGATAATCATTTCAGTGTAAGGTCGATTGATATTTAATTGAGTAAACAACTGAAGTTAAATTTATCGCATTCAATCAATCAATCAAGCTGTGTCATGCACAAACTTTGTAATTTTGTGACATTAAGTAAGGCAACTACTTGAATATGTATTTTTTTAGCTCACCTGAGCACGAAGTGCTCAAGGTGAGCTATTGGGATCGTAGAATGTCCGGCGTCCGTCGTCAGTCGTGCGTCGTGCGTCGTCCGTCGTCCACAATTTCTTTAAACATCTTCTCCTCCTAAACCAGTGGGCCAATCTTGATGAAACTTGGCAGGGATGTTCCTTGGGTCAAGCTCTACCAAAGTTGTTCAAATAAATGAAATCCACCCTTAACTTTCCCTTTACCCTTAACAAAAAGGGTGAAAATATGAAAATCTTTAAAAATCTTCTTCTATGAAACCAGAAGGCAGACAGCTTTCATATTTGGTATGTAGCATCATCTAGTGGACCTCTACCAAGTTTGTTCATATCAAGACCCTGGGGTCATGTTTGGGCTTTGCCCGGGCCCAACCCTTTTTACATAGAATCAAAGAGCGAAAATCTTTAAAAATCTTCTTCTCTGTAACCAGATGGCAGACAGCTTAAATATTTGGTGTGTAGCATCACCTAGTGGGCCTCTACCAAGTTTGTACATATCAAGACCCTTGGGTCATATTTGGGCTTTGCACGGATGCATCCCTTAATCTCTTATGAGCACAAAGGGTAAAAAAATGAAAATCTTCAAAAATCTTCTTCTATGAAACCAAAAGGCAGACAGCTTTCATATTTGGTATGTAGCATCATCTAGTGGACCTCCACCAAGTTTGTTCACATCAAGACCCTAGGGTCATGTTTGGGCTTTGCCCGGGCCCAACCCTTTTTACATAGAATCAAAGAGCGAAAATCTTTAAAAAAATCTTCTTCTCTGTAACCAGATGGCAGACAGCTTAAATATTTGGTGTGTAGCATCACCTAGTGGGCCTCTACCAAGTTTGTACATATCAAGACCCTTGGGTCATATTTGGGCTTTGCACGGGTGCATCCCTTTATCTCTTATGAGCACAAAGGGTAAAAAAATGAAAATCTTCAAAAATCTTCTTCTATGAAACCAGAAGGCAGACAGCTTTCATTTTTGGTATGTAGCATCATCTAGTGGACCTCTACCAAGTTTGTTAATATCAAGACCCTAGAATCATATTTGGGCTCCATCCGGGCACAACCCTTTTTACATAGAATCAAAGAGCGAAAATCTTTTAAAATCTTCTTTAATTGAAACCAGAGGGCACACTGCTTTCATATTTGGTAAGTAGCATCATCTTGTGGGCCCCTACCAAGTTTGTTCATATCAAGACACTTGGGTCATATTTGGGCTCCACCCGGGCGCATCCCTTTCAGCTCATCTGAGCACGATGGGTGAAAATGGGAAAACCTTCAAAAATCTTCTGCTCTTAAACCAGAAGGCAGACAGCTTTCATATTTAGAATGTAGCATCATCTTATGGACCTCTTCCAAGTTTGTTCATATCAAGACCCTGGGGTCACTTTTGGGGTCCACCCGGGTGCATCCCTTTTTACATAGAATCAAGGAGCAAAAAGGCATATCTTTCTTGCTCTTCGCTGAAAACGTTCCACGGTATTGATCTTAGGCAATTATCTTCTTTTTGACATCTGCCTATCTAATTAATGTGATGTCCCAGGGGTCATAGAGACTCAGGTGAGCGATCTAGGACCATCTTGGTCCTCTTGTTTTGTTTATTGTCCATACTAGCAAGTAGAATAAGATGATACACAATCCGAGCAGAAAACATTGAGGAAAAGGAAAATATTTTTCCTAGGTTTTCTTTTCTTACAATATTTTCTACAAATAACAAAGGGCTAAATAGCGTTGTAATGGATTAAATCTTACTTTCATTCTAATTGCAGATTTAAAGTTGACTTGACCCAGTTCCCAACCATCAATAAAATAGTAGCTGCCCTTGAAGATTTGGACGCATTCAAGAAAGGAGACGCCATGAATCAGCCTGACACACCAGAGGAGTTGAAACAGAAATCCAGCTAGTCATACAAAATTATTGATTTACAAATATGTGAGGCATCATTCAAGAAGAAATCATCATAGAAATATGTTACCCGTCACATGAAAAGGAACCAACGGCGCAGACTGACTAGGGTCCAAACTTTTCACATTTTGCTTATTTTCTTAATCTAGAATGAACAATCTACCTTCCTGTGAAGAATTATTTAAATGCGACCTCTGGTTGACCTGAACTAGAACCAACCTCTTTATCAAGTGATAATTTTATGAAGTTTCCGGATGGTCTCTTTTTGCATGTCGGGTCACATATGAAAATTATCTATCCTAGTCCGCTTGCAGATAAAGATTTTCTTAATCTAAGAGGTATAGATAAGAGGGGGTAAAGCAGGTCTAAAAACTTTACCTCTCAATGAAATCCTATGTTGTGGGTACTCATTAGAATCGTCTCATTGAGATGATTCCAATGAGTAATAACAACATTGCATATGTGCTACAATTGATCAGTTTCGAAATAACTACAACAACACGTATATTTTGTATTATTATTTTAAGTACCAACATTTCAGGATACCCCTTCTTCAGAGTACAAAATAATGAAAACTTTTTTTTTGTTACAATTAATGAAATATTTTTATCAAAAATCCGAAATACCCCCTCTTTCTGCTGCACTGCCCTCTGTTTTAACACTTGACATGATGAACCTGATATATTTCTACTTCTGGAGTAGGTAAAGAGACAAAGATCAGCCTGCACATATGTGCAGTCTGATAATAGTCTTTATCACCCTATTTTCCTTTTAAATTTTGAATAGTTTAAAAGTTATAGTTTTAAGATAAATAGTAACTTACAATTATTGCTTCCAGTGCTTTAAGCACTTGGATTTAAATGCAATTTTGTCAAGATTTGATATGTAGAGTCTACTTCTCACAAATAAGAAGCCAGGACTGAGTACTGTCAGAAAATTGGATGCAAGTCCCATGGACCCTTTGAACTTTACTTTATAAAAGAATTGAAGACTGTTTTAAATAGTCTTCAATTCTTTCCTTAAATTGAGTTCCAAAGGGTGATTTCTGCCCAAGTCCAGTACATGTACTATGTTCACATTTAACGAGAAAATAAAATTGGAAATAAAACCTGATAAAACTTAATTTAAACCTTTAGTAAGAACCCCTGTGATCCCAAACATCCATTCCTTGGACCTTTTTTAAATGGTAAACTAAGGCCCTGGATAGAAGATTTTAGTGCAATTATACAGAAAACAGTTGGAATTATTTACTGAACATTGTTGGTATTTGGCTTAAAGGCACATGGCAGCAATTTGCATGTGATTGCGTAAAGGTTAAGGTTATCTATGAAGGTTCTGAGTTGAAATGAATGTTAAAATTCATGTTGTTTGATGGTTTTTCAACAAAGTAAAAGCAAATCTTTCAAAATATTCTACCTATTTGACCTCTGCTGGATCAGATGTATTTCATAAAATTATTAGATTGTGACTTATTTGTGTGATGAGTCACAAAATTTTATGAGCCTGTGGGACATTTTCAACACTTTTACATTTACTTGGTTGTTTGTAAAGAAGCAGATCCGCCTGAGTATCAACACAGTTCGATTTAAAAATTCACTTTATGCCATTCAGATAACTACAAATAAATCTAATGCTTCTTGAATGTTTGCATGTGAAGCTCATGCATAATTTTTGGAAATGTCAAGCACAGGCACTAAACTTTTTTTATGCATCTTTTTCATTTCCTATGTTGCACCTACTACATGTACCATTACAACATATTCTTTAATGCTTATCGGTGATTTATCGAGAAATAACGCTAGATTATCACTTGATAAACTCACCGCAAAGGCAGTGAAATTATCAAAAACTTATACCCTGCTTTTGTGCATTTTATCCTATCTGACGTCATATATGCGGGGCGAAATAAGTGACGTCACAATGAACGTTGCATAGCAATCACGCGTTAAATGACGCGCTTTACGAAAATATGTCCTAAAAATTTCACATTTTGTCTCATTTTTGCATTAAAGAAATAGAATAATAGTTTGTTTTTCAAGTAAGATCGATTGATATTTCATTTCGTGAAAAACAAAAGTTATATTTTCACTCGTGGCTCTGCCACTCGTGAAAATATAGCTTTTGTTATTCACTCAATGAAATATCAATCGATCTTACACTTAAACAAACGATTATCCTCTAAATCATGAGATGACTTCAGTCTGATTATTCAGAAATCTAGAATTATGGAGCAATTTTATAACTGAAATACTTCTTAAAGAGTTGTTAAACACCATTTTAATCAATTAATGTTATAAAAATGTTGTTTTTATATTCTTTGTTAATCAGATAAATCATTAAAGGGACAGGGTATTCTCGTTTTCATTCTACTTGTATTGCTTCATGTTATGTTTTTGTAGTTAGTGTTCAGAAAAATCATTTTAAGTAAATTGAAATGCTGTTAATAGCAACATCATATTGGCAACACTTTTTTAGCTCACCTGAGCACGAAGTGCTCAAGGTGAGCTTTTGTGGTCGCATGATGTCCGTCGTCCGTCGTCCGTCGTGTGTCGTGTGTCGTGTGTCGTCCGTCGTCAACATTTACCTTGTAGACACTCTAGAAGCCATATTTTTTGCTCAATCAACCTGAAAATTGGTCAGAATGATTGTCTTGATAAAATCTTGGACGAGTTCGAAATTGGGTCAAGTGGGGTCAAAAATGAGGTCACAGGGTCAAATTTTGGAAAAACCTTGTAGACACTCTAGAAGCCTTATTTTTTCGTCAATCAACCTGAAAATTGGTCAGAATCAATTTCTTGATAAAATCTAGGTCAAGTTCAAATCTGGGTCAAGTGGGGTCAGAAATGAGGTCACAGGGTCAAATCTAAGATAAACCTTGTAGACACTCTATAAGCCATATTTTTTGCTCAATCAACCTGAAAATTGGTCAGAATGATTGTCTTGATGAAATCTTGGTTGAGTTCGAAATTGGGTCAAGTGGGGTCAAAAATGAGGTCACAGGGTCAAATTTTGAAAAAACCTTGTAGACACTCTAGCAGCCTTATTTTTTCCTTAATCAACCTGAAAATTGGTCAGAATCAATTTCTTGATAAAGTGTAGGTCAAGTTCAAATCTGGGTCAAGTGGGGTCAAAAATGAGGTCACAGGGTCAAATCTTAGATAAACCTTATAGATACTCTAGAAGCCATATTTTTGGCTCAATCAATCTGAAAATTGGTCTTAATGATTGTCTTAATGAAATCTCGGTCAAGTTTGAATCTGGGTCAAGTGGGGTCAAATATGAGGTCAAGGGGTCAAATTTTAGAAAAACCTTGTAGACACTCTAGTAGCCAATATTTTCACCCTATCAACCTGAAAATTGGTCAGAATGAATGTCTTGATAAAATCTAGGTCAATTTCAAATCTGGGTCAAGTGGGGTCAAAAATGAGATCACAGGGTCAAATCTTAGATAAACCTTAAAGATACTCTAGAAGCCATATTTTTTGCCAGATCAACCTGAAAATTGGTCAGAATGATTGTCTTGATAAAATCTTGGACAAGTTCGAAAGTGGGTCAAGTGGGGTCAAAAATGAGGTCACAGGGTCAAATTTTGGAAAAACCTTGTAGACACTGTAGAAGCCTTATTTTTTCCATTATCAACCTGAAAATGGGTCAGAATAAATTTCTTGATAAAATCTAGGTCAAGTTCAATTCTGGGTCAAGTGGGGTCAAAAATGAGGTCACGGGGTCAAATCTTAGATAAACCTAGTAGATACTCTAGAAGCCATATTTTTTGCTCAATCAACCTGAAAATTGGTCTGAATGATTGTCTTGATGAAATCTCGGTCATTTCTGAATCTGGGTCAAGTGGGGTCAAAAATATGGTCAAGGGGTCAAATCTTAGATAAACCTTGTAGACACTCTAGAAGCCATTTTTTTGCTCAATCAACCTGAAATGGTCAGAATGATTGTCTTGATAAAATCTTGGACTAGTTCAAAATTGGGTCAAGTAGGGTCAAAAATGAGGTCACAAGGTCAAATATAAGAAAAACCTTGTAGACACTCTAGAAGCCATATTTTTTGCACAATCAACCTGAAAATCGGTCAGAATGATTGTCTTGATGAAATCTCGGACATGTTCAAAATTGGGTCAAGTGGGGTCAAAAATGAGGTCACGAGGTCAATCATTAGAAAAGTTTTGTAGACAGTCTTAAAGCCATATTTTTTGCTCAATCAATCTGAAAATTGGTCAGAATGATTGTCTTGATGAAATCTCGGACAATTTCATATTTGGGTCAAGTGAGGTCAAAAATGAGGTCACAGGGTTAAATATTAGAAAAACCTTATAGACACTCTTTAAGCCATATTTTTTGCTCAATCAACTTGAAAATTGGTCAGAATGATTGTCTTGATGAAATCTTGGACAAGTTCCAAATTGGGTCAAGTGGGGTCAAAAATGAGGTCACGGGGTCAAATATTAGAAAAACCTTGTAGACACTCTATAAGCCATATTTTTTGCTCAATCAACCTGAAAATTGGTTTGAATGATTGTCTTGATGAAATCTCGGTTAAGTTTCAAATTGGGACAAGTGGGGTCAAAAATGAGGTCACAGGGTCAAATATTGGAATTACCTTGTAGACACTCAAGAAGCCACAGTTTTTGCTCAATCAACCTGAAAATTGGTTGGAATGAATGTTTTCATGAAACCTTAGGTCAAGTTCAAATTTGGGTCAAGTGGAATCAAAATGAGGTCACAGGGTCAAATTTTGGAATCCTTGTAGACACTGTAGAAGCCTTATTTGTTCCTTAATCAACCTGAAAATTGGTCAGAATCAATTTCTTGATAAAATCTAGGTCAAGTTCAAATCTGGGTCAAGTTGGGTCCAAAATGAGGTCACAGGGTCAAATCTTAGATAAACCTTGTAGACACTCTAGAAGCCATATTTTTTGCTCAATCAACCTGAAAGATGGTCAGAATGATTGTCTTGATGAAATCTCGGTTTAGTTTCAAATTGGGTCGAGTGGTGTCAAAAATCAGGACACAGGGTCTAATCTTGGAAAAACCTTGTAGACACTCTATAGGTCATAGTTTTTCCCAATCATCATGAGAATGTGTCAGTTTGATAGTCTTTATAAAATCTCAGTCTGGTTTGAATTTGGGTCTAGTGTGGTTTTAAACTAGGTTAAGAGGTCAGATCTTAAGCCCATTAACTCAGGTGAGCGATTTAGGGCCACTATGGCCCTCTTGTTTGCAATTAACCAGAAGTTGCTATTGTTGGGAGCCCTATGTTCTTAATATCTATTGTCAAGGCAGTCAATTACAGTCAAGTTGCTATTATAAGGATTACAATTTAGAGGATTCTTCAGTTTCCTCACATAATAATTTAATTCTAGTTGATTTCATCAACATCTTTGTGTTCTGATTGGCTGAAAAGTTTGTTTTATTTACCACTGACAAAAAAAAAAAATGAGTACACGGCTGTTTTGTAAGCTTCCCCAAAAAGTAGACCAGTAGGAAATCTGTTTCTTAACCAACAGATCTTTACATTTTTGCTTCATAATACATTTGTATTAAATTATAAGATATGAAGATATTATTTGTTGATATCATAGAGGTATGAAACTAAAAATCTAATCACACTCATGTATGAATCCGCTTCACGTCTTCATACAGTGTGATTAGGTTTTTTGTGTCATACCTCAATGAAATCGTCAAATACTCTCACCATCTCTTAAATCTTTGGGGACTAAAGTCAAGTTATTGTTCATCATTCTGTGTCACAGGCAGCAATTTCATTATACTGCAATGCTTCTGTCTAGTGTTGTTTGGGACAACAAATGAAAAAAGTAAATATTCCCAAACAGGACATCAATTAAGACTGATTTTGCAGGAAATATTTTATGCAAAAAATAGCTTTACATTAAATTAACAGTCACCCAATACCATATGTCATGTCAAAATTAATGTGCTAGTTAGTGATTTACATAAATATGATAATTTTATAAAGTCTGTCTTTCTTTTACTTTTTAAGCCCAAAAGGTGTGCTATTTACCTATTACCAAACAACTCGTTAGATTAGTTCAAATTGAAAGAGATTGCATATCAACTTTAATTCTAAAATCTTGTACCTATTTTAAGCTGTAGTAACGTGGCTTTGGAATAAAATTGTTAAGATATCATTTGAATTGATGCTAGACAGTTTTACCTATATCTTACTGTGATAGATGACCTGGACTTTGTAAAATGACATTTATCTTGCTCTCAGCATATATTTATCAATCAGATTCATCACCATGTCCGATATAAGCTTTTGTATATTTAAAAGCCTGAAATAAAAACTGAGCAATAGCTGTCCGAGAAAAGCAAAGCTCGACTATTGGATAGTATCTGTAAATCAATGTCAACATTCTAGGAAATTTCAACAAATGATAGAGAAATGAATCTTCCTCAAGACAAGAGGCCCAAGAGGGCCTGTATTGCTCCACTGGCTTTAAAATCTTTAGACTTTCATTAAATAAAGCTTACTTTAAATGAATACACTTACACTCCCAAATCTCCTAAGACCTATTTAATAATGATTAACTAGTTCTGGTCCATATTGTACCAAAATACTCAATAACGATGAACCTGCAACCCTTTACCCATCTTATTAAAACATAAGGTTCAGAAGATGTCATTCAAAGATTTCGGGATCAAAATAGGCCCCGCCTGCCACTCCCATATTTATGGACCAATCAAAATTTCTTGAACAATTTAGGTAAATAGTCACCCAAGAAACATTCTGGTAAAGTTTCATTGAAATCGGCCCAGTGGTTCAGGAGGAGATGTCGTTCAAAGATTTCGGGCTCAAAATAAGCCCCGCCCATATTTATGGGCCAATCAAAATTTCTTGAACAATTTAAGTAAAGGGTCACCCAAGTAACATCCATGCCAAGTTTCATTGAAATCGGCCCAATGGTTTGGGAGGAGAAGATTTTTCAAGATTTCAAAGTGAAAAAATGCCAGGCACTGACATGCCCATATTTGAGGGCCAATCAAAATTCTTTTAATAATTTAAGAAGAGGGCCACTCAAGGATCATCTCTACCAAGTTTGGTTTAAATCCGCTCATTGGTTTGGGAGAAGATGTTTACAGAAAAAGTTGACGCACGCACGGACGCACAACCGACACTCCGCCATGACAATAGCTTGCTGGCCTTCGGCCAGTGGAGCTAATAATCAGTCTAACAAGCTATCATGCTGATTTCGAAAAAATTTGGCCTCTACAGTGCATACAAGGTTATTCTTAAAATTGACATTGTGACTAATTTTTTACCCAAGTTGACCCAATTTTGAACTAGTCTGAGATTTCATCAAGACACTCATTTTGACAAAACTTTGGGTTGGTTAGGCTAAAAATATGGCATCTAGGGTACATATGAGCTTTTCTAGGATGAGACCTTGCGACTTGGGGACCAGTTGACCGAATTTGGAACTTGTCAGAGAATTTATCAAGATCATCAATCTGACAAAACAACGATTGTGGGATTCAGTTAGAAACAGGACTAAGTCTAGGTATACTATGAACTAATCTGGACAAGGAATCATAAAAATCTATTTCATTTTAATTTTCCTCATAAAATATACATATAGATTTAAACAATATGCTTCTCAATACAATGATTCACTAACAATTACTGATCCGCAATGATTTTTGAATAACTAATTCAAATTATGATGAACTTCACAATGAGAACAATCATTAAACATTTTGAGCCCGAGTGCGACATTTCAAACAATCTCAAATGTGTGCCAAGCAAAGCCTTTGGCCAGTCTGTGCATCCGCACAGACAGACCACAGTCTTCACTTTGTGATTTGTAGATAGATAAGGTCTTAAAGTAACTGTAGACAGTAAGGCAATCCTCTACTTACACTAAGTAGCTGTCTGGGCTGCTAGATGTGTGCATCTCATGCAGATGTCGAATTGTTGCAAACATCACACACAGGCTCATTTAGCACTTTAAGGAGTTAGTGCAAAACTATTGTAATTGCCTAAATATTCATAAACACTTGCAATAGCTTGTGCAAACCACTTAGATTTTGTGACCAATGATTTAAGACTTGACTCCCTGCACTGTGCTGATTGATTGAATGGAGTTTTACACCACATTCAACATTTTTTCAGTTATATGGTGGCAGCTGGAGCACCTAACAATGGATTCCTGGTATTCTTTCCTAGCTCAAGCTGCTCTCTCACACAGGTCTACAATTATCAACCCATTGGTGAGAGACAAATACTTGGAAAGAATGAGTTCAGCCATCAGGGATCGAACCCAGGAACTCTAGATGGACAGTCTGATACTTTTACCAACTGCACTATTACAGCAGCTCTGTAGCATGCTGAGGATACAAAAACTCTTCCAAAAGTTTACATATACCTGTAGTCGCCCACTATGAACATTTGCAGGTGCAAGTTTCACTAAACTTATTACGAAGAAATTAATAGTAAGTCAAAATTACTAATTTTGTACCTGGTGTTTTCATTCATTGTTGGATTCTGCCTTGAAATATCTTTTTTGGAACCGTCTTTGGAAGATGATTCAAATGGGATGATGCATGGCAGAATTTCATACAATGCAGAAGCAAAAAATGATCATAAGATGTTTAGTCAAACAGGCCCCAGGTTTCCATTTTCTAAACTTTTTGTGGATACATGTGTATTTTCATTTTGAATGCATTTCTTGAAACTGGCTTGATTTAGAATCTTCGATTATAATTAGGGTTCAAAGAGTAACAGGAGTGAGTGAAACTTCTTACTATTAAATAGTCACATTTTCATGTTTGTTATAAATAAGGATTAAGTCAAGAAATTTTTAAACAACTATAAACCGATAGATGCATTCATAAATGTGTAAATAAAATTTGGCTGTTTCTAAACGGAACTTTTTTGTGTAGAGATCACAAAACCAAATAAGGACAACAACCTGGATCTGTATTCACTTTCCAGTCTAAATAGACTATCAAAATAAATTTCAAATGGAGCCTGATTGGTGGGGTTTTGCCAAATCAGCACAATATGATGTATTAAAAATTAGACATGGTAAATGCAGAAACTAATGCATGGCTAGTAAATAATCCAGAAACTGAAGGTGATAAGTTAATGTATTGATTGACTGAATGGGGTTTTATGCAACTTTCAATATTATTTCAGTCATATTGCGGAGGCTGGAGCACCTAACATTGGATTCCTGGTATTTCTCACCCCAGTACAACCATCACATCCTTTCCTAGCCTCCAGCTGCTATCCACATAGGTCTATGATTATCAACCCAGGTAAGTTAATGGAGAATGAACATCAAATAAGCTGTCATCTTGATAATATCAAAGTAAGGAAGTTATTGGAAATCCTTGGAGCAGCTATTCATCTTGGTTCTTTCAATGGCCCACAAATTCGGCACAAGTACTGATGAATTTTCCAGGAAGCAGAATCAAGGAGGATTGATCGAAGTTGTAAGAACTTGTTTCCCAATCAATGTAAAATAGATAAATAGGTTTAAACTATTGGAAATCATTGTGAGAAACGTATCAATTGCTTGTATTAAGTAATGTATACATTTCTAAGAATAATTTTATATCTTTGATTTAAACTTCTTTTTCAAGGCCCTCTTCCTTTGGTAAGGTTGTCTGCCATATCTTTAATTTGAAAATATGTCTTTACTTATCAATCTAGATATAGAAAAAGAAGAAGTATTGCTTTTTAATGGCTAAATCAAGGTGAGAATTTAAGATAACAAGTGAAACTCATATACATAAATAAATGTAACCTTTCATGCCAAAAAGAACCATTTGGGCTCTTTGAGCATTGTATCTTGAATTAATAAGCAATGATAAGTTATTTTGGTCTAGTTTTGCAGCTGACACAGGTAAATAATATGCATCCAAACTTTTGATGCCGGGGCATGATCAAGATCAAACTAAAAGTAAACATTTTGAAAAAGATCAACCTGGTAAGTTTGCTCAGGTTAAACATGGGCAACAGTTTTTACTCTTCCCAAACAGCTTTTCACACGAAAGGTTACAGATACACACAATAACATACAGAACATATACTCTGTAACTACACTCATTAACATGAGATGCTCGTTAAATAATTGCACATAATTGTCCACTTTCTGTGGCTTAAAGCATTATTATATGTGACCTGACACACTACAATGAACCATTTTGGAAGCATGAAAAGTATTGATCCTAGTCAGACTGCGCTGAATGCACAGACTGGCTATGATCAATAATTTTCACTCTCTTTATTTTCAGAATCTAGATTGACCATTCTACATTTCTGTATAAATATTCATTCACTAGACCTATAGTTAATCTCTGCTGGATCCAATCTCTTTTCAAAAAATTGGATTTCCAAGATGGTCCTCATTTGTGTGATGGGTCACATATATGTAAGTTATAAATCTGAACACGACTACTATTTTCTTAACCCTTTGCTGTTTAATCCTTGCTTTTTACATGCCTGTGATTTTATGATTGAGAAAACATTGTGAAAAAAGAAGAAATTGCTTCTGACAAGCAATTTCTTCTTTTCCCACACTATTTTCTACCCTACTGAATGTTTTTTTTTCAAATTAAATCTACTTTAATTTTTCGTCTGCAAAACCTTTGAATTTGGACAGGTCCAAAATTTTGTAAAACAGGAAAGGGTTAATCTGCCCTTTGTTAAAATTAGAACAATTCTCTATTATTTTAGTGAAGTATTCAATTCCTAACAACAAATCTGTGTGCTTTCCTATTTTTTCATATTCTTTTTTTTTTTATACCCCCCACCTTCAAAGTAGAGGGGGGTATATTGGTTTCACCATGTCTGTCTGTCCATCTGTCTGTCCATCCCTCTGTCCGTCTGTAGACCTTTTCGTTTCCGGACTCTAACTTGAGAACCAAGCAACCTACAATCATGAAACTTTATGCATATGTTGCTTATGACCAAAAGAAGTGCTCTTTTGTTTTTGGGTCACATAGGTCAAAGGTCAAGGTAACAATCAGCCTTTGTTCATTTAGTTTCCTGACTCTAATGTGAAAACCAAGCGACTTAGAATCATGAATCTTCATGCAAATGCTGCATATGACCTCAATATTTGTTTCAAACACATCCTACACTAATAGCACTTGCATTTTGATCAAGTGCTTTGACCTATGCTCAGTAACACACTAAGGTTTGTAAGAACAGCTGTTGGGGTTTTTTTTTTCACTTTCTTTCAAAGATTTCACTGTTTTTATATTATTTTACAAGCGCTTACCCTTGACATGCTGAGCCCAGAATATTCATACTTAGGCAGGAGGTAAAGACAAAGATCAGCCTGCACATATATGCAGCCTGATCTTGGTCCTTACCATTTTTTTGGGAAACCAAATAAGTGTGAAAATTAAATTTTCCAAATCAAATACTGACTTGCAGTTATTGCATCAAAAGCTATCAGCACTTTGACCTTGTTGTAATTTTGCCTAAGTTTTATAATCATGACAAGCCATCTACAGCTCCTTTTCTCCCAGTGAAAGTACAGTAAATACATCATACCGAATGCTCTCTTATCCCCGTAATTATGAGATTATTTTTCTACTTTGAGTATTTTTGTGGCACAGAATACTTATGAATTGTAACATTTAACAAATATCTCTAGACCATAACAATCATTTTTAATCAAAACCAGACAAGAAAATCTTAAGCTGTTCCACAAATCTAAAGGAGTTCTAGAGAAGAGATCAAAAGTCTATTATCAGTCTGGAAATACTTCACTACAGTATCATCACATTAAACTCCCAAGAAATCTCAAATGAGTGGGAAACAAGGTTGTATTAATAATACAACAGTACAGTCAATCTTGCCCGCGCGACCACGTCTATTAAGCGACCATTTTCATTAAGCGACCTCTTTCAAAATCCCCTTCATTAAATTGAAATATCTGAAAAATAGATATTACTGGTATAAAAAATATTGTAAATGAATCATTTGCTGTTAAAACTCACCAGAATCGTCTTAATAAGACGATTCTGATGAATTTTTACACCATATGATTCTTGAGAAGTTCGCAATGTTATAAATATTTGATTTCTTATTTGTAAACAAAACATGTATTAAGCGACCAGTTTCTTTAACGACCGCTTTTTGGTGGTCCCATTCCTGGTCGCTTAATACAAGTTTTACTGTACAGTCCATCTTGTCTAGCGACCAAGTCTATTAAGCATCCATTTTTATTTAGCGACCATGTTCAAAATTCCCCTCTTAAAATCAAGATATCTCAAAAAGTAGGCATTATTTGTCTAATAATTATCATAAATGAATCCTTTGTTGCTAAAACTCATTAGAATCGTCTCAAATTTGATCCTTTTTGAATGCGTAAGTTGAAAATATGGGATATGATCAGAAAGTTGTGACATCTATTATATTGTATTTCTCCTTAAAATATAGTTTAATGAAAAAGACTCGCTCACTGAATAAATATAATTAAAGATAACAAAGAGTAGCACATTCACACAGAATAAGCAAGTAAAACGCAGTGACAGTGTATGGCATATCTAGTTCAAGGTTTTGCTATGAATTATTCTCCGTTAAAGTTGACTTGATTTCATTGAGTAGATTGGATATAAGACTGCTGTCTGAACTTTTACCATCCACACTAAGTTCACCTTTAATCTGAAATGAAAAAGTAAACACATATACAGTTTACACGCACACAAAGCATGAGATTAAGGGTTTATTTTTTATGGTCTTCAAACATCAAAAATATAGTTTTGTGACTTTTAAGCTCTGTGTAATTAATACTTTATAGAATTTGCATAAGTCTTATGGACAATTTTGTTTCTTAAATTTATTTTCAACAAGATGTGTTTGTGAAACACGAATGCCCCCGGAACGGCATTTTTTTTCAAAGTTTGACCTTGACAGATGACCTTGACCTTGTCACATGACCTTGACTTTGGTACCAGCGGATGCGGATCATTGAGATCTATCATCATGCCAAATATTAGCTTTGTATCTTGAATAGGCTTGAAGATATTGGCAAGGTCAAGTTTTTGGGTTAAGTTTTTGGACAGACGGACGGACAGACGGACAGACAGACAGACAGACGGACACGAGTAAAACAATATGCCCCCGATCTCTCGATAAGGGGGCATAAAAACCATGTTACAGATGTCTCGATTTTATTGAAACTAAGTGGACTACTTTCAGTCCGAATTTAAGCAATTTTATGTCAGAAATCAATACAAGAGCACCGCCTACGGGTGCCTACGCTCGGCTGTTGAGTGCTGGATGGTGGGAAAAAATCCAAGTCGAAAAAGGGGCATAATTTGTTCAAAATTCATCTAGAGTTATCCCCCTTGATAGTATAGGTTGCTCTTTTGATGGTGAACATGTGTGCCAAGTTTCAAGTAAGAGCTTTTAGCAGAACCAGAGATACCACAAAATGTCAAAGTTTTCGCACGACGACGACGACAACGACGACACGGAGGCTATAGCAATACCTCGGGTTTTCTCCAAAAACAGCCCAGCTAAAATTAATCTGTTTGTAAAAAGGCAACATTGCAATCATCTCATTAACCAGATTATACGTAAATGTAATTGTGTATCATGATGTTAATAAAGTAGAATAGTACTAGAATCAAAATATTCTTTTACTATCATGAGATTGCTTTTTCATATGCCGTTACAAAAATCACATAGAAAGTTCAGTGCATTGATTGATTGAATGGATTTAAACGCCACTTTCAACACTTTTTCAGTTATATCACTGAGACTGGAGCACCAAACAATGGTTTCTCTCACCAGTACAACCACCACATCCTTTCCTAGCCTCCAGCTGCTATCTCACATAGGTCTACAATTATCAACCCATTTGTTGGGTTCAGAGCAAGACTGTACAAAATGTCTATACAATGTATAGCCCCTAAGTACAGCCTTTCACTGAACCCATGATATACAAGTCAAAGTTATATTATTTAACAAATCAAAAGGAACATTTACTTACTAATTTGACTAGCACACAGACTGAATGTCCCTGTATAGACCGTGTATAAAGCGAGGCACTATTTTCTATCTTCTCTACCACTGAAACAAACAGTTACACATCTTATCTCATTATCACACAGCAAAATTTTAGACTAGCAAGCTTTTTCTTAAAAAAAAATGCAAACAATACAACAGTTCATTATTTAAATTTAACTAAATGTAACTTTTAAAGTTACACAATTTTCTTTATCATTATTTCTGTCATTTTATATGCATTATTTTCATGTAGTTACCATGTACTTTAGTTAGTTGTGTTTTACAATCAGAATAAAGCTTTTGTTATCTTACATATCCTTGTTTTTTGCATAAATGTAGTATTACATTGAATTAAGTTATTGTGATTCACATGCCTGTTAAGGCCCATGATTGGAAATTAAAAGTTCTCTTATCTTATTTAATGCTCTGATATGAAAATTTTACGAAATATTTACTTCTGCACCATACCTTTGTAGTTATTGTAAAAACACAGCCTAAGTAGACATGCATCAAACTCTGGCTCTGTTGGCGTACATTTCATTGAAGATTTCTCTGTAAGTTCACCAGCACTGAGTAAAGTTGCAAAGTCAGCACTGAAATCATGAAAACATTTTACACAATCTACATGTAAATCAATGGATTAGCGCAAAATTACTGGAAATATTTATAGGCTCATACTTTAAATTTTTGTGCTGTTCCATTGAAATTGCATTCAAATAAAAACATGAATGTTATGTAATAGTATTCTTGAGGGCATGAGTATTTAGATTCATACGCCACAGAAACTTTTTTTTTTAAACTGATAGGTTTGAATCAAATATTTATAGTGTTTAAAATCAATTACCAAACTATAAAATTGTTGTAACAAAAAGTTACAGAGAGAAGTGCTGAAATTGACGAGACAACAATAAAGACTGGATAAAAAGTTCAGAAAGGTTTTTTTATGGATTAAAAGCAACCAGTAGCAATTTCTCAATTGGCTTGGAAGCCAAATCAATAATTTTAAGCTGTGATACAGATAAGTAGGGTTACTCAAGTCTATAAATTTGTTATTCCTTAACAAATCCATACTTTGTGGGTACTCTTTGGAATGGTCATCAGACAAGACGATTCCAATGAGTACCCACAACACATGGTTTGTGTAAGAATTTTTCAAAATATTTGAATGTAGAACCCAGAATTCCCTCTTTCTGTATCTCTGTCTAGGAGTTGAAATTCGTAAGATAACAACCAACCTTGAGCATGGGGTCTGCACCAAGAAATTTGAACACAAGAAATTAAGTCGGAAGTCTAATTTTTCATGTGATGACCCTTCATCAGTCTGAAAGGAAAAGATAAAATGCAATGCAATAACTTCACCAGGACTTATTAGTATATCATCTAGATAATTATGGAACTTTTAGATAAAGTAGACCAGATGACATAGATCATTTTAGATTACAACTATCTTTAAATCAATATTCTATTTCATTTTGAATTGATCAGAGTGACTTTCATGTCATATGTAAGCCTATGTTAATTCATTCAAATATTATTCTGGATAGACAGATTGCTCATAGCTCTTCAAGCCTTTGGCAAAAGAGCTTAAAATTACTTGTTACAAGAAACTTCAATTTTAACTGTGTTTTTCCTACAATTTTTCAGAGAAGTAGTTAAAATTGGATTGTGAGGAAAAGATTAATTTCTGGACAGACTGATGGATATTTACAAAATATTTGCAAATCATATTAATGTCTTTCCAACTTACTTTGACCATATATGTAAGTGTTCCCTTCATTTTAGTGGGCATACTAATACTGTCGACTGTAAAGGCAAACTGACCCTCGTTGCTGACTTGAGGGGGTAGAAGGAATGGGACTTGAACAGGATCATGGGAAGACTGGTTCATCTGAAAACAACAATCGAACGAGTATTAACCCTTGTCATTCTGAATAAACATCTTTGCCAAATCCATGAAAAATCAAAGCGCTAAAAGCACTGGAAGTTACCAATGTGAGTGAGTATTGATTTGGGAAACGCATTATTTTATACCTTTCTGGTTTAAAAATGAAATTCAGGTGGTATGAACTAAGATCAGACTGCACATATGTGCAGGCTGATCTTTGTCTATACCTCCTGTCAAAGCAGGAATATTCTGGGTTCAGCATGACAAGGGTTAAACAACAAAAATATTACTAAAATTTCCTCATTTAATGAAAGGTTTTGATACACTTTGTTCTAGACAAATAAGAGAGATAAGTTCAATCACACATATAAATCATACCATAGTTTTTGACAAATCTATGGTCTTGGAAGAAAAGTCACTAATTGCTTTATAATTGCTTTGTATAAACTATTTATGTGTATTTTAACTTTATTCTAACAAGAGATGTTTGTAAAACATTTATTCCCCCCATAAAAGCAGGTCAATAGTCTATTCTTTAAAAACTAACTCACAAAATATGATGAGTAGAGTTATGGTTCTAGCTTGCATTCTTTTTGAGATATGCTCCAGAAGAAAAACTGTCTACGGACGGACCAACCAACTGACAAGTGTAAAGCAATATACCCCCTCTGCTTCGAAGGGGGACATAATTAATACTAATTCATTTTAGTTTAATTGTGATGCAAGCTTTAGCTTTAGAGTCGCTCTAAAACACACAATCCTGATGTTTCTAGTTCTCCAAGAGAGCAAAATAGTGACTTAGACCTACTGCTACTCAATTCTAAAGCTTAATTAACTGGGGCACTGAGTGACTATTAAGTGCCCATATACACACCCTAGCAAGGATGGGGCTCTAACCATGTATCTATTAACTTTGATTGTAGTATGTTTTCCTCTCGTTGTAATCACTTTTTCTGTATGTTGTTATAACTCAAATACTTATAAACTATATTTTAGCAAAATTATTCACCAACAAAATAGTCACTTACCCCTCGTATAAGTTTGGTATTCAATGTATCCATGACATTAAATTCTAGATTTTTTAATTGGTTATCTGATAGGTTACTGAACACAATAGATATCACTATTTGATCTGTTCGCTGTGGATTGACTCGAGTCTCGTAGGTCTGAAAGAAATAGAAAATTTGATGAGAATTTTGTTAAATGGACATTCTGACTTTTTTTTTGCAATATGAAATCATGTTTTTCTATTCTTATATTAATGTAAGACCTATTATCCTATAGCAGATGTAAATTTGAATCTTACAGGCATTTTGAAATAGATTTGAAATAAGATTACATACCATCACAAGTAAATGCTATACAATACATGGTTTATGCACAGGTGTCTGAATTAAAAATTTTCTGATCTCTTTAACCTTTCAAATACATTCTCTGAATTTCATGTCCTTATCATCTTATACTTATCATGTAACAAACAATTTCTTTTTTACCCACACTATTTTATATTTTCATAGGATGGATCATTTCAAATATAACTTGTTGTACAATGTTATTGTCTGCAACATCTTTCAATTTGGAATAGTCTTAAAATTAGAAAAAATAAGAAAGGGTTAAATAAAAAACTTACCATCCTAACACACCCATCCTCGGCTAGAAGTTTGTACTTTGACATTGGCTGAAAGTAAACAGGAGAGGTAACTGGTTTTTATTTTTTTTTTTTCATCAGAAATATCCAAGGATAATAAAAGCCAGATACTTAATATATCATTGCTAATTGCTAGTTATTAAATTGTTTAAAATTTCTGTATCATTAACTAATTGACAGTTTAAGACCAACATGCTGAGGGTTAACTTTTGTGTCAGTGTTAATTTCATTATATCCACCATTAAGGTAACACTTTATTCACTTCAATGGTTTTCCAAGGAAGAAGATTGAATATAAAGCTGTAGTTACAACATTTTGGTCACCAAAAAATAATAACAGACGGCCAACTATTTGTCCCCTGAAAGGGTCCCGATTTTGTTGTTTTTCAGCCGGGCCACAATAAGAAACCAGCTGACAAGATGTTACATACCGTTTTCAGATTATACCCTGCTTTGCGCATGCACATGCTCGCAAAGGGGTTTAATTTGAAAACGGTTTGCAACATCTTAACATAGAACTGGTTTCTAATTGGGGCCTGGCTGAAAAATGGGAACCGTTGGGACATCAAATAAGTTGGCCTAGAATAAGGGAGTTGCCTACCTTAGAGCTGACTGGAGTGGGCAGTGAGCGTGGTTATTCTATCTGCCTCCTCATAGTCTTATACAAGGGATACATCAAATAGTTGTTTGGAGGACAAAAATGTTGTAAATACAGCTTCAACATAAAGCTGTATTTACAACATTTTGGTCACCAAAAAATAATAAAAGGGTAAAACAATGACAGAGTTGCCTTCTTTAGAGTTGACTGGAGTGGGCGGGACTTCCTCATGAGAGGGCGTGGTTATTCCATCTGCCTCCTCATAGTCTTGTTACAAGGGAGACATCAATAAGTTGTTTGGGGGACAAAAAGGCTGCAAATAAAGCTGTATTTACACTATTTTGGTCACCAAAAAATAATAAAAGAGTAAAACAATGACAGAGTTGCCTACCTTAGAGTTGACTGGAGTGGGCGGGACTTCCTCATGAGAGGGTGTGGTTATTCCATCTGCCTCCTCATAGTCTGCCTTTAGTTTGTTCTTATGCCTCTTTTTCTCCTTCTTCTCTTTTTTCTCTTTCTTTTCTTTCTTCTTTTTCTTTGTATGCTAAGTTAAGAAATTTTATAGTTGAGAGAATTCTCTACTCAAACAAAGGTACATTAAATCGGGCAAGAACATTTTTTTTCATTCAAAAGTGTTTTTTTTATCTTCAAGTAAAAGGTTTTATTAAGCATTACAGGAATATGAACTACAATGTAATTGTTCAACACTCCTGAACCAACACTAAAATCATCCAAAACTATTGTAAGTGCTTATAATCTTTTATTATGTTTGTATCATATACAAACTGTCCATGCAAATCAAAAGCCAATCTTATAAACTTCTAATAACTTACATACCGATGTATAGGTGGACTTACAGATGGACAGATAGGGAAGAAGATATTTATATATTAGACCACCTCCTGCAGCAAATAAAAATTGATTAACTTTTTATGTAATTTTCACAGACTTTACTCTGTATTGATGCCAAATGTATGTTTTGATGTTTTGTGAATTACCGTAGTTTCTTTTTTGGCAATGTCTTCCTCCTCTGAGGTTATATCTTGTACTGGGGTGACCTTGACCTCAGGAGTTTGTTCTTCAGGTTTATTTGTGGAAGCATCTTTCCCCGACAACCAAAAGTCAAGGTCATTCTCCTGAAATGATAGATAAAATGAATATTAGTCATTTTTTTAAAAACATTAACAACCCATTGTGCAAATGGAAACATCTCAGTATTGCAAACCTTCAGGTAAAAACTTTCTAACAAAAACAGATTTTCTTAATCTAGAATGATCATTTTACCTTTCTAAAACTTTTTTTTCATACTTACACTTTGAGCAATTTTAACTGATGATATTGACCTTAAACCCATTCTCAACCATAATTACCATTTCTCCCCTCAAATACTACACATTTTTCTCAACCATTTCTGGATTTTCATATTCATATTTGGTTTAAGCCAATTGCAAATCAATCATTTGGGAAACAAGTTCTTATAATTTAGATTAATTCCTCTGGATTGTGCTTCCTTGAAAATTCACCAGTACTGCCTAAGATGCTCAATGTCTCTCCATCAATTCACATTAAATTGTTGGAAATGGCATGCACAGGCACATATATAACTTTCAGATCATTATCATAGTATTATCATTCAAAGCCTGCTTTGGGTCAACAACAGGAATTTTTCTCCATCTTCCAATTCATTCATTGTCTTTGAGCTAATCTATTCAACTCTTTTCATGCTGAATAAAACCTGGGCAAAATTACTTTAAAATTAAAGTGCTGATAGCAAAGGATAGACCATTTGAGCCTGTGCGTTGCATTTCCAACAATTTCTCATAAGGCACAAACATAAAGGAGCCTGGGCAGCCCAGCAATACAATGAAAATATTCACTGACCATATGAATTGGATTTTAGGACCTTATCTATCAACAGAGTACATTGTGAAGACTTAAGTCAGACTGTGCGGATGCACAGGCTGGTCAGAGGCTTTGATTTGCACTCATATGAAATTGTTGGAAATGTCGAGCACAGGCTAATTTATGATTAACCATTTAATTTTGAAATAATAATTTTAAACAGTTATGGTTTTAAAAGGGAAAATCCAGTGACAAAGACCACGATTAGACTGCACAAAGGGGAATTTCTTCCCAAATTCACTCATGGTGTAATTTCTACAACCTTAATATATAAAAGAACCTTGTTATACTGTTTTACTTAACTTCAACACCATTATTCTTGTTATCTCCGTGGGGACTGTAAAGGGTGATTTTCCCCCCTGTTTATACTTAGTGTAATTTCTTCAACCTAAATATGTACAGGAACCACTTGTCTTAGCATTGCAGTTCACTTCAGCACAATTATTCATGTCCTCCCTGGGGGAATGTAAGGGGGGAAATTTTCAATTTATTTATGGTATAATTTCTTCAACCTATATATATATAAGGAGCACTTGCCTTGGTATCTTGTTTCACATCAGCACCATTATTCATGTCTTCCCTGGGGGACTGCAATGGGGAATTTTCTCCCCCTATTTCCTCATGGTCTTCCATTAAATTTGGCCCCTCATCTTCCACCTGGTCTATATGTTTTGGCTTTCTTTTCTTCTTCTGTAAACATATAAAATACTGTATTTTTCCTAATAAATGCTGTATGGAGCTATACATAACATGGTCAGGGAGCTTTTATTTAGTAACATTTTCTGATTTAAAATTGATGTCTTTTAGGCCCTTTTTCCCTTTAATTTGAGGTGAATTTCCTCTAAACAATCATATAAATGATTGTTTAGAGGAAATTCATTTCAACTTCAAGAAGAAGTCTCAAAAAAACCCTAAAATTTAGGCGTTTTAAGTGGGTTTTCTTTGTAAACAAGAGAGCCGTTGGCCCTGGGTCGCTCACCTGAGAAAAAAGCTTCATTACCTAGGTATGTCCATGCAACCACAGAAAAAGAGATTTTCACTTATTCAATCAGATAACATTTGAAATAATCATTCCCCCCCCCCTCTGCTCCTCCCCTGGACATTATTTATTTAAGCTTTTTCCATAAAAGGTCTGTGATCAGCTAATCTATGCCAGATATACAGGCTGAGTCTGAGACTTTTAAAGTTTTCTTTAATGAGTTGATCAATCCATATCAAACATAAAGGCTGTAGGGATTCAAAATTCTCAACAAAGCACTCCACCCTCCCCGAAGATGATCTGCACCTGGTGAATCTACAATCATGATTTTAGCTAATTCAATTAATGTCCATACGCTGATCATCCATACCAATTTTCAAGCCTGTAGGACTCCTGGCTCATTAGAAGAGGTTTATAGATTTCAAAAATGATACAAAGTACTACCCCCTCCCCAAGACAATCAGCACCTGGTGACCCTACAGTCATGATTTTAGCTATTTCTATTAATGTCAATATATTGATCACCCATGACAATTTTCAAGTCTGTAGGGTTCCTGATCCAGGAGAAGAATAAGGTCACAGATTTCAAAGTTGATCAAAAGTACTACCCCCTGCCCCCTAATGCTCCGCATCTGGTGGCTCTACATTCATGATTTTAGATTTTTTATTTTAGATCCATATGCTTAGCATCCATGCCAATATTGAAGTCTGTAGGGCCCCTGGTTCATTAGAAGATGAAGATTAAAGTTACAAAATTTTTACAAAAGTACTACCCCCTCCCCCCTGGTGCTCCGCACCTGGTGGCTTTACAGTCATGATTTTAGCTATTTTTATTAAGGTCTATGAGCTGATCCTCCATGCCAATTTTCAAGTCTGTAGGGCTTGTGGTTCAGAAGAAGAAGGTTAAAGATTACAAAATTTTCAAAAAAGTACTACCCTCTCCCCCCTGGTGCTCCGCACCTGGTGAATCTACAGTCATGATTTTAGCTATTTTTATAAAGGTCCATATGCTGATCAACTATGCCAATATTCAAATCTGTAGGACTTCTGGTTCAGAAGAAGAAAAAGGTTAAAGATTACAAAATTTTCATCAAAGTACTACCCCCTCCCCCTTGGTGCTCCGCACCTGGTGGCCCTAAAAATAAGATTTTAGCTATTTATATTAAGGTCTATGAGCTGATCCTCCATGCCAATTTTCAAGTCTGTAGGGCCTGTGGTTCAGAAGAAGAAGAAGGTTAAAGATTACAAAATTTTCACAAAAGTACTACCCTCTCCCCCCTGGTGCTACGCACCTGGTGAATCTACAGTCATGATTTTAGGTATTTTCATAAAGGTCCATATGCTGATCATCCATGCCAATATTCAAATCTGTAGGTCTCCTGGTTCAGAAGAAGAAAAACGTTTAAGGTTACAAAATTTTCATCAAAGTACCACCCCCTCCCTCCTGGTGCTCCGCACCTGGTGGCCCTACAAATAAGATTTTAGCTATTCATATAAAGGTCTATGAGGTGATCATACATGCAAAATCTTAAGGCTGTAGGCCTTCATGATCAGAAGAAGAAGAAGGTTAAAGATTACAAAATTTACCCAAGGTACTACCCCCTCCCCCCTGCTGCTCCGCACCTGGTGGCCCAACAGATATGATTTTAGCTATTTTTATTAAGGTCTATGAGCTTATCATCCATGCCAAATTTCAAGGCTGTAGGGCTGCTGGTTCAGAAGAAGAAGAATTTTAAAGATTTTCTTAAATTTTTAACTTTGGTTGCCATAGCAACCAGAGTTTTTCACCGATTTCAATTCTTTTAGCAATTCTTAAAGGGGACCACCTAAGGAACATTTCTGCCAAGTTTGGTTCAAATTAGCCCAGTAGTTTAGGAGGAGATGTCGTTTAAAGAAATTGTTGACGGACGACGCACGGACCCCGGACAAAAGGTGATCACAATAGCTCACTTGAGCACGTTGTGCTCAGGTGAGCTAAAAATGTAGGGGTGCTGCTATTAGGGAAGGTGCTATTATTAGAGGAAAAATGGTACATGTTAAATACAGTCCTGTGATCAGGATAAAACATGGCAAATTATTTACATATCATACCCCGCTTTGCACATGCATTTGAGTGCAAAATGGGGTATAATTGCAGACAGTCTGTCATGCTTTGTTACCCTATTTGAGTGGTGAAATATGAATGTTTATCATCATCTATTCCTTAAATTCCTTAAGCTCTAATCAAAACATCAAAATATTTGCTTACTAGCTTTGTACTACATAATATGAATAATTGTTTAAAATTTCATGCACAGGCTTGTATCAAATGAGAGATCAGTCTTAGATTTGTGCGAGAATTTTTCTTTCACCATAAATGTTTTAACTGAATGTCACAATCTATGGTCACAGTAGTGTATATTTTGTTCATTATTTCCCCTTTTAAGATAGTGGACCCGTAATAGTTCTTCAATATTTCGGAGGTAGTGAAATTTAACAGTGTTAACCGAGGTTTCCTGATGATTTTCATTCGGAAACCTTGGTCAACATTGTGAAATTTCATGAGGTCCGATATGTTGCAGAACTATTACGGGTCCACTACCTCAATTCTAAGACTCTAGCTGTCTTAATTTTTAAAGCTTCTTTCTTTATTATACAATTTAAACCAATGACAAAATAGTCACAGTAAAGTACCTTTCCCTCCTTCTCATCTTTCTTTCTCTTTTTATCCTTTTTACTTTCTTTCTCTTTACGATGTTTGGATTTTTTCTTTTCGGTTTCTGGACTAGTTGCTGCATCTGGAATGTCTGTGACCACTCGGTGAGTTCGAACAGGTAATATTTCATCTGGTTTTAAAGGCCTGCAAACAGATAAAAAAAAAAAACAAATAATTTCCTTTGTCATCTATATACAGCAGCTATCAGATAAATCCTTGTCTTACTCATATGTTGGATCAATGTTGAATGACAAATGTCTTCTGGGCATCACAAAAAATTGTTTAAACACACAAACCTGTTATTTATTAGAGGAAAAGGAATCTTTTAGTCATTATTTCAATAGAAAATACTGATGCTTGTGAGACAAAAAATGTTTCTTAAGAGCATCAACATCAGCTTTACATTCTTACTCATCAATAGAAATATCAAAGTTGCCAAAGCATATCATTTGTTCAATACAAGATGGGTTTGTTAATCATGAATGTGTTACTACAACTGCAAAAACTGGTGGCCTCAATTTAGTATGGTTTTGATATGTGCAATTACTGGGAAAAAAAATCGAGCTTATTCAAAGGCCTAAAATCCCAATAATCTCCTGCAAAAACAACAAGTAGTGAATTCCTATAGTACAATAATTACTGTTCATTCTGGTTCTGCAATATTTAATTCGACCTGTCTGTCAATACACTTAGGGTCAATATGTTAACCCTGGTCATGCTGAATAAAAATCCTTGGCAAAATTGCATCAAAATCAAAATGCTGAAATTACTTGTTTCCCTGATTGTGACTAAGTATTTATTGCGAAAATACAATTTTTCAAACTTATCTGATTTATTAAGGAAAATCAGGTGGTATGGACAGAGATCAGACTGCACATATGTGCATGCTGATTTTTGTCTATACTTCCTGCGAAAGCAGGAATATTGCGGGTTCAGCATGACAAGGGTTAATAAACTGTACAATACTTACTCATCTAGGTTGATATCTAATTTTTTGTATGGATCTGTACTATCACCATCATCATCTCTGTCAGAGCCGTCTGCACCCTGTTGATAGTAAAATTTGACCTTGATTTGTGACCTTGAACTTAGACTTTAGAGATATTCCAAAATTCATTTCAGATTTCACATTCTGCTCATGAGGAAGTATAACTCTGCTATAAGATTTTGAATTTAAACTCATGCTTGTAGGAGATATACCTGAAACTGGTCTAATTTTAACATGTGACCTTGAGCTACAGATTTGTTTCAAACAACTGATGAGGGTGAAATTTGCTTTCAACAATGTTTCAGTTTTATTGCAGTGGCTGGAGCACCTAATAATGGATTCCTGGTATTTCTTACTAGTACCACCATCACATCCTTTCCTAGCCTCCAGCTGCTATCCCACATAGGTCTACGATCATCGACCCATTGGTGGGAGACAAATAGTCAGAAAGGACGAGTGCTGCCTTCGGAAATCCCTAGATTGACAGTTCAATGCAATGAGGGGGAAAACTACATAATCATTTTTGAAATCCAACTGTGAGAGTTGATGAAATGACTAATATGAGCTTTTATTTAATAATAATACTCTTTAACTTAACATTACTAAATAGTAATGGACTGGGAATACTGTCTTCGTGAACTCACACGCTTTTCTAATAAGTGAAATAAAACTCAACATTTGAATTGCCCTATGGCCTTGAACAGATAGGGTATAAGGTATCTTCCAATTGCTTTTCTACAACTAAATCAAATTTAGACAAGTATAACATAAGGCTGAATGTGACCGTTCCAACAAATTCACCAGTTGTTGGTGCAGTTTGAAACAGTTGTAACTGCCTGTGAACATATAGGCAGTTTCAACTGTTTCACCCTGAGCCATCAAAGTGCACTAAGTGAAGAATCAGATCAGCCTGTGTAGCTGTGCAGAGTCTTTACTATGCTGGCTCAATATTTTATGTTGACCAACAGAAAATATTCCAAATGTACCACAATGCTCTTAAAGCTTCTCATTGCTTGGACTTCATGCATAAATTAGATCGTTGAGAATGGCTTTTAGTTTATTTGTTTGTTTGAATGGGGTTAAAAGCCCATTTTAACAATTTTTCAGTCATAATGCAGTGGCTGGAGAACCTAGCCATGTATCCCTGGTTTTCTAAGCTCCTATCACAGCCTCGAGCTGCTCATCCCATATAGATTTACCATTACACACACATCTGTGGGAGATGTGTGATGGAATGGATATAGGAAGCCATCTGGGATCAATCCTGGACACCATGATAAGGAGTCCCACACACTATCAACTGCGCTATTACAGCAGCTTTGTTATGAAAAATTCCAATATCAATCAATCAAATCTTCATAAAACTAACCAAGACAATTCAAATGAATACCCACAACATAGGGTTTGGACAAGAAATAAAAGATTTGGATTTTTCCTTCCCTTCCTCTTATCTGTGGCCCTGATCTAGATCAGGAACCCGTTTTACTAATCTTCTTACGCAAAATTTAATCGTAAGTCAAAATCACAAATCGTACCTGGTGTTTTCATTCAATGTTAGATTCTGCCTTGCAATATCTCATTGGAATCATCTTCTAAAGATGATTCCAATGAGATGATGCACGAAAAAATTCCATATTTAGTTACCACTGTAAAAGCAACTTTAAATTTTGACTTGCGCAAAAAATGTTCGTAAGATGATTAGTTAAACGGGCCCCTGGAATCTAGCTCCTACCTATGCTATGGGTTATCATTTGAATTGTCTAATCAAGACGATTAAAAAGAGTACCCACAACATAGGGTTCATGTGAGAAATAAAATGATTTGGATTTTTCCATCCCTCCCTCCTATCCACTCTAGAAGTAACTTTTATTTTTGACTTGCGCAAAAAATATTCGTAAGATGTTTAGTTAAACAGCTCCCTTGAATCTAGCTCCTACCTCTGGCATCTCAACAACATTGCTGACTTGGTGTACAACTGGAATGTCTTCTTCCTCATCTTCTTCTTCTTCCTTCCCCTTTCTTCTCTTCTTCTTCTTTTTCTTTGATGTTTTGCTCTTCCGACTCTCCGCCTGCGCCATCTGCATGTACTTCTCCGACGATGACAAACCTGGAATCAACCGGTCATTTGTGAAACAGCATTCTTGTTACGAGACAACTTTGAGATATTTTATTATTTTCAAAACTTGAAATACACTGATAATCAAACTAACTGAGTGAATACTAAATACAACTTAGAGATGGAGTGAGTATTTGTTGATTTCATGGAGGTGTTAAACTAAAAATCCAATCATACTGTATGAATATGCAAAGTGGATTCATACAAGAGTGTAATTAGAATTCTAGTTTCATATCTCCTCTAAATTATATTAATTGAACAACAAAACTCCAATTCACCCAATTCAATTGCATGAATCTTGATGGACAAAACTAAAATTCAATTATTTGAAAGTATGCAATATCTTATCCTGGAATTCAGTTCTAGATGTATACAAATCCCTGCATTTACTACATAACTAGGAAGTGGTCAAATAATCAAATTTGGTCAAAACAATAAATAGAGGATATTAAATGAGTGGTCATTGAATACTTAATTTATTAAACAAGTCATCTATAAACAGATAAAAACGAGGCTGCGCCGAGTTTTTATCTGTTTTAGATGAGGAGTTTCATAAATTCTGTATTTTATGAGCACAAATTTTATATTCTGTTTATAATTTGACCCGAATTTTAGCGAAAAATCGTCAAAATTCTTGAAATTCAACGTTTCCATTTTCCGTGAAACTTATAACGCCGATCAAAAATGACATCACAAAACATAGATTATGACGTCATTTTCGTGGTTACAAAATAGCGTTGCTATTCGCTCTGAGCTCATTTGCATAGTCATTCCACTAGTGTAATAACACCCGTGTAATATCAAAAATATTCAACGGAGTTCTTTCACTCCGGCGACGTAGGTCATATTATAATCAGATTTTCTTATATACATCAATTAAATCTGTAGAATCAAACAGACACCATACATTAAACATAATAGAAACTTTTTGCAACCTGAGATGAATACTTCAATAAGAGCCATGTTGGACATGGCCATCCCCCGCCATGAAAGCTTGATAGTTTACTGAAGCCTATTAGATTAAGGATTCTTTTGTACTTAATTTCTTTTGTACTTTAAGAGATATTCCCCCTACAAAAAATCAGTCTTTAAGATAACAAAGGGCAATAACTGGAAAATTATGCAAGCAAGAGTTATAGTTATTGTGCACTGCACATCTCTTCTATGAGATCTGTCAACCAATAAAGTTTCAAATTAAGAACTATCCATCTACGAAGTTTCAAGTTAATAACTTTTATACACTAACAGATATGCCCCTGACAAAGAGTATGAGTTAAAAATAACTAACGGCAATAACTCCAAATCATGCAAGTAAGAGTTGTTGTTCTTGTGCACTGCACTTCTCCTCGATGAGATCTATCCGCATATAAAGTTTCAAGTTGATAGAAATTAAACTTTCAGAGATATGCACCCAACAAAGTCTAAGTATAAAAATTAACAAAGGGCAATTACTCTAAAATTAAAGCAAGAAAGACTTGCAGTTCTTGAGCCCTGCACTTCTTTCCATGATATCAATCTACCTATAAAGTTTCAAGTTGATAACTTGAGATATGCTCTGGACAAAATCTAAGTACTCAAAATAACAAGAGGACCATGATGGTCCTAGATTGCTCAACCGAGTCTCTTTGATAACTGGGACATCACATCAATTAACAAGAGCACCACCTACAGGTGCCTACGCTCGGCTGTCAAGTGCTGGATGGTGGGAAAAAATTTAAGTCGAAAATGGGGCATAATTGGCACAAAATGCAGCTAGAGTTATCCCCCTTGATAGTATAGGTTGCTCTTTTGATGGTGAACATGTGTGCCAAGTTTCAAGTGAATGCCTTCAGTAGAACCAGAGATATAACAAAATGTCAAAGTTTTCGCACGACGACGACAACAACGACGACTACGACAACGACGACGACGACATGGAGGCTATAGCAATACCTCGGGTTTTCTCCAAAAAAAGCCGAGCTAAAAAGGGAAGATAATTTCTACATAAAACCAAGTTTCATAAAGTTTGGGCCATTAGAGTTATTTCAAGTAAATTATAGTTAAGACTCCTTTTCCTGTGATATGGCATGAGTCCTTCCCATTTTCAACATTCTTGTGACCTGGCAAACATTTTGACCAAGTTTAATGAAGATTGGACCATATTTGTGGCGTCTGGAGCTCTTACAAGAAAATTGTCATTAAGGCCCCTTTCCCCATGATATGGCATGGATCCTTCCCATTTTCAAGAGTTCATCCTCATGACCTAATAAACATTTTGACCAAGTTTCATGATGATTGGACCATATTTGTGGCTTCTAGAGTGTAAACAAAAAAATTGTGATTAAGGCCCCTTTTCCCATGATATGGCACAGATCCTTTACGTTTTCAATAGGGTTCATCCTTGAGACCTGACAATCATTCTGACCAAGTTTCATAATGAATGGACCATATTTGTAGTTTCTAAAGTGTTAACAAGAAAATTGTCAGCAAGTTTTAGTTCTTCTGCACTTCACTTCTCCTCCATGAGATCTATCCACCTATCAAGTTTCAAGTTAACAGCTTTTATACTTAGGAGATATGCTAGGGACAAGTTTAGTGACAGAATGACAGGACGGAAAAAAGGATGGAGACCATTAGTATATCCCCTAGCAGAAATTGGCGGGGATAACAAAAAATTGTGTAAAACTGGAGGAGTTGTTTAGGATTACCTGGTACATGTAAAGGTACAGACAGGTCAATTTCTGCCACAGGAACAGAATTGATTGAGTCATCTCCCAGTAGATACTGCTTCTTTCTCTGAAAAAAAAAAAAATAAGTACATGTGATTTGTCACATGAAAAGGGACCGTCTGGAAACTCTGTTGGGTCTGGCATAGGTCAACTCTGTAATACAAATATTTGAAAAAGAAATTTGATCCAGCATCGGTCAACCAGAAGTTGCATTTCAAAATTTCTTATACAGAATAGTAGAATGGTCATTATAGATTCAGTAAATCAACAAAGTTCGAAATGTTTGGCATCAGTCGGCCCAGTCTGACGGGGATAGACACTTTAGACACCCAGATAGTCCCTTATTGCCACACAGGTCACATTTACTCTTTGTTAATCAGGGAGTTTTCATGTTGTTTAATTTTCCGGCCTTAAAGGCTGATGGTATTATTTAAACCTTTCTACCCTCTGCTCAAAGAGTTCATTTTATTTGTTCATGTTTGAAAATACAATCAATTTGCAAGTAGCCTAATGTTAGATGTTCAAGCTCCTTCTACAGTTAAGAGCATCGTGAAATTGACAAGATGAATGATTTGTTAATGATGTTAATGTTAATGATTGCTAATTTTGTTCATGATGAACAAAATTAGCAATATTCATTACCTCCTTTAAATAAAATATAATACTTTTTTTTGTGTGTGTCCGATCAGATTCTTAATAATGCAAATGAGTCAATAAATTCATAGAATAATTTGATCTATTTGAATTAAATGGTGATTGTCTTGAACGATTTCAAAATCTTTTCTAATGATTTTGGAGTGTTTTTGATTGATTTTAGTGAATGTTTGGAATGAATGGAGCGCTGAGTGAGTGAGTGTGTGAGTGAGTGAGTGAGTTATTTAGAATGATTCTGATTGGAATGATTGCCAATTTCACGATGTTACTAATTGTACTTTGCCCATGAAAATACCATAGGTACACCCTTCCATTTTAAAAGGAAATGACATAAAAAAGTGTGAATTAACCCTATATCACTTTACCTTGGTATCGCCTTTGAGGTAGTTTGGATTGTGCTGTTGTTCTGCCATTCTTTGTTCTCTTGCCTGAAATACATGAGAAATATGTTAGCTTGTTCAGGATTCTACACCAGTTCACACAATCATTGTTATTTCATTTAGGTTTTACTCTTCTAGTCTATGTAAACAGAAGAAATCCAGGCTAGGATACTCTTCATTGCAAAGTTAGGATGTTGTGTAAAGCATATGAAAAATAAAATATGCTGAACTAATCTAATTGGAGTTTTCAGTAGATTCTAATGTATCAACAATTATAATGTTGTCATCTACACCCTCTGAAGTCTGAAAAATTTTGCTACAAAACTAGTTAAAAAGACAGTTACTTTTTAATTGATAACTATCAGAACCTGTTGACTTAAGATACATAAATTTTCTATACTAGATGAAAGAGAATTTATCATGTTGACGATGTTGATAAAAGTCATTTGTCTCCCACCAATTGATGTATGGTAAGTAGTATGCAAATATTGTCAATTTTCTGCTGAAATCTCGTAACTACAGCTTAGTACAAGCTGTAGTTACGAGATTTTAGCCAAAATCAACAATATGGAACAACAGCTGTTGGATTGGATGAAATGTTGCGGTAGCATTAGTGTTAGAAAAAACAGAAAACCATGGGTAAGTGCACCAGCCCCTCCCCCAATAGAACTGCAATAATGTTGAGAGTGGTGTTAACCCAAATTCAATGAATAAATCAATGACTATCTTTGTACCTTAACTAAGTCTTCTTCCGTAGGTTCAACCCTCTTCTTTTCTGATTCTGTCTGGTAAAAATTCCTGGAATAAATCAAATATGAACATGACATTGATAGCAATCTTTCTATGAATACAGGCCATTTATGCACAGAATTTTTTCTAATGGGGGTTGGAGTGGGACCCCTTCTTATCTAGATGTTGAAATTCTATTTTCTTTGAACATATTAGAACTGGCTAATTTTCAATTTCAAACAAAATTTCAATTGACAATAAAAATAATTATTCATTAAGTATGAGAAATGTTCATATAAACATAAATATACTTAAATATTGTATTCAACTTTAAGGAGTGGGTGCATATAGCAATTTCTCCTTTGCCTGATTATTGGAATTGTGTAAGGTAAGAATGCAAGGTGATAAAACAATACCTTGAATCATCCATACTCGAAGCAGGAAGGAAGATAGACTGACTGTTCCTCATGTCTTCGTCTTCAGAGCTTTCTGAGGGAGGATCGTTGATCCAGGAATCTAAATCTAACCTAAAACATATAATTTGTCATTGTCAATGGATTTCAGTACTGAAAACATATCAAGTACAACTTTATTTTACAGATCAGTATCAGAATCAGATCCGAATGGTATCTAAAATATTTTAAAAAAATTCTATGTAGATACTGCATATTAAAGTTCTTAAGAATAATCATTATTACCAAATTATATAGTGTTTCATACATACATATATTTCAAAATGAGTATACCTTTTTTACACTAGAGCAAAATGTAACAGTTCTATTCAAAATATCATAACACTCTTCATTTGTTGTGTTTGTCTGAATGGGGTTTCATGCTGCATTTACTAATTTTCCCGTCATATTGCAGGAACTTGATCACCTTTTCGTGAATTCCTGTTATTTCTCTCACTAGTGCTATCATGATATCCTTTCTAAGCCTGCTTATTTCACCTAGGTATATGATTACCCATCTATTGGTGGGAGACAAATATTGGTAAGGATGACTGCCCCCATCATGAATAGTACCCCTACGACCACATGATAGGAAGTCTGGCATTCTTCCAACTGCACTATGACAGCAGCTTGAATTTTGTGAAAAATATATAGTGCGGGACTTTAATGATCAGAAAATAATTTTGAGACTTTAAAACAATTTATGAAACAAATGACCATGTTTGACGAATTTATGCTCATTATCTATTTCAGTCATTCAGCAAATCATCCCTTTTCTGGGCAATCTAGTGAAGGACATTGGTAGTCAACCGCTTAAAATGAGTCAATGAGAAAGCATGGCTTTTCGTAAAAGTTTTAAGCATTATCATAATTGCCGTTCCTCTACAAAATATAAAAAGAATCAATCCTTTAACTTTTTTACTTTTGCCTTCTTAGGGGAAAACCCTAACAGTTAAATGATTTGATGTTTTGAAGAAGTTATCTGAGGAAGAAAACATTGTGAGAAAAGAAGGAAGTGCTCCCAATCTCGCATATCTTCCGGACGATCAGAGTCTAAAATTATGTCATTAAGCAATGGTTACCATAAGAAAAATTGTATGAAAGTAAGCCAGTATCTGCTGGTAAAAGTACCTCTCATTCAAATTGTTTTTTCGGTGACCTTTGTAAGAAGAACAGACAGCAGTAACATTAACAACATGCAATTTCTACCTACACCCTATTGTGTAGATTTTTCTCTTTTCAAATCTAACGATTAAACCAAATTAAATCGCCTGTTTTAAAAAAAATCGTTTTAAATCTGAGTTTGATATTTCACAAAACTTTTATAGTTTGCATAGCATAATTTACATAGGTACGGCATATTTTGTTTGTAAAATGTGCAAAAATAAGTTTAAAACCCACTGAACCGTTTTTTTATAGGACAATTTTGCTTGCCAGCATTAACTTGAATCATGCGATGACTCGAGCAATTTGGTCGGTCCCTGTTTGTTCGAGCTATCGTGAGAACACTGTACATACTTCATGTTTTGTATGAAAAAAATATCTAACAAGGTTGGGGGAATTGATAATTGTCGAGGCTCCACCAGGACAATTATCAATGCCCAAAACTGAGTTAGATATTTTTTAATACAAAACATAAAGTAAGTATTATATTATCTTATAGCCTCTTTTTGCCTCATTTTTCGTCAATATTTCTGACAGTTGATTGAATGGAGTTTAACGCCGCTTTCAAGATTTTTTCAGTTATATCGCGGCGGCTGGAGCACCTAACAATGGTTTCCTGGTATTTCTCTCACCAGTACAACCACCACATTCTTTCCTAGCCTCCAGCTGCTATCTCACATAGGTCTACGATTATCAACCCATTGGTGAGAGAAAAATAGTCGGAAAGAATGAGTGCCGCCGTCGGGGATCGAACCCGGGACCTCTAGAATGATAGTCTGACGGGCTACCATCTGCGCTATGACGGCGGCTCTAATATTTCTGACAGAAATGCTGACAGAAATGCAAGAATCATAGAATGACCGCATTATGTCATTGTTCTAACAAGAGGACCAAGATGGTTTTAGATCGCTCACCTGAGTCTCTTTGACCCCTGGGACAACACATTAATTAGATAGGCATATGTCAAAAAGAAGATAATTGCCTAAGATCAATACCATGGAACGTTTTCAGCAAAGGGATGCACCCGGGTAGACCCCAAATGTGACCCCAGGGTCTTGATATGAACAAACTTGGAAGAGGTCCATAAGATGATGCTACATACTAAATATGAAAGCTGTCTGAGTTCTGGTTTCAGAGAAGAAGATTTTTGGCGGTTTTCCTATTTCACCCATCATGCTCAGATGAGCTGAAACGGATGCTCCCGGGTGGAGCCCAAATATGACCCAAGGGTCTTGATATGAACAAACTTGGTAGGGGCCCACTAGATGACGCTACATACCAACAAGAGGCCCAAGAGGGCCTGTATCGCTCCACTGGCTTAAAATCTCAAGATTTGAAAGAGAGATATTGCAAATTGAAGGTAATGAAAGTGAACAACATTCAGAAGGAATTCAGACTTTTTCTAGGTTGAAACTGACTTATGAAGGAATGAACTTAATTAACTTATATGTAAAATTACAAGAAAGAAAACTATTTAGATGTAGATTGAAACAAGAGGACCAGAATGGCCGTAAACAGCTCACCTGAATTCTATTGATCCAGTGGATCTCATCCAATCCAAATTTCTTGAACAATTTTAGATGAGGGTCATCAAAGGAACATTCTGGTAAAGTTTCATTAAAATTGGCCTAATGGTTCAGGAGGAGATGTCATTCAAAAATTTCATGGTCAAAATAAGCCCCGCCCTGCCAAGCCTACATAAATTTGGGGGTCAATCCAAATTTCTTGAACAACTTTAGATGAGGGTCACCCAAGGAACATCCTAATAAAGTTTCATTGAAATTGGGCCAATGGTTTACGAGAAGATGAGGTTCAAAGATTTCGGGGTCAAAACAAGCCCCGCCCTGCCGCGCCCATATTTGGGGTTCAATCCAAATTTCTTGAACAACTTTAGAAGAGGGTTACCCAAGGAACATTCTAGTAAAGTTTCATTGTAATTGGCCCAATGGTTTGGGAGGAGATGTCGTTCAAAGATTTCGGGTCAAAATAAGCCCCACCCTTCCACGCCCATATTTGGGGGTCAATCCAAATTTCTTGAACAACTTTAGAAGAGGGTCACCAAAGGAACATTCTGGTAAAGTTTCATTGAAATTGGCCCAATGGTTTGGGAGGAGATGTGGTTCAAAGATTTCGGGGTCAAAATAAGCCCCGCCCTGCCACGCCCATATTTGGGGGTCAATCCAAATTTCTTGAACAACTTTAGAAGAGGGTCACCCAAGGAACATTCTGGTAAAGTTTCATTGAAATTGGCCCAATGGTTTGGGAGGAGATGTCGTTCAAAGATTTCGGGGTCAAAATAAGCCCCGCCCTGCCACGCCCATATTTGGGGGTCAATCCAAATTTCTTGAACAACTTTAGAAGAGGGTCACCCAAGGAACATTCTGGTAAAGTTTCATTGAAATTGGCCCAATGGTTTGGGAGGAGATGGTGTTCAAAGATTTCGGGGTCAAAATAAGCCCCGCCCTGCCACGCCCATATTTGGGGGTCAATCCAAATTTCTTGAACAACTTTAGAAGAGGGTCACCAAAGGAACATTCTGGTAAAGTTTCATTGAAATTGGCCCAATGGTTTGGGAGGAGATGTCGTTCAAAGATTTCGGGGTCAAAATAAGCCCCGCCCATATTTGGGGGTCAATCCAAATTTCTTGAACAACTTTAGAAGAGGGTCACCCAAGGAACATTCTGGCCAAGTTTCGTCAAAATCCACCCATTGGTTTAGGAGGAGAAGATGTTTAAAGAAAAGTTTACGCACGCACGCACGCACGCACGCACGGACGGACGGACGGACGGACGGACGCACGACGGACACCTCGCCATGACAATAGCTCGCTGGCCTTCGGCCAGTGGAGCTAAAAATGAAAGCAGTGTGCCCTCTGGTTTCAATTTAAGAAGATTTTAAAAGATTTTCGGTCTTCCATTCTATTTAAAAAGGGTTGCCCCCGGGTGGAGCCCAAATATAATCCTAGGGTCTTTATATGAACAAACTTGGTAGAGGTCCACTAGATGATGCTACACACCAAATATGAAAGCTGTCTGCCTTCTGGTTTCATAGAAGGAGATTTTTGAAGATTTTCATTTTTTTACCCTTCGTGCTCATAAGAGATAAAGGGATGCACCCGTGCAAAGCCCAAATATGACCCAAGGGTCTTGATATGAACAAACTTGGTAGAGGCCCACTAGGTGATGCTACACACAAAATATTAAAGCTGTCTGCCATCTGGTTTCAGAGAAGAAGATTTTTAAAGATTTTCACTCTTTGATTCTATGTAAAAAGGGTTGGGCCCGGGCAAAGCCCAAATATGACCCCAGGGTCTTGATATGAACAAACTTGGTAGAGGTCCACTAGATGATGCTAAATACACAATATGAAAGCTGTCTGCCTTCTGGTTTCAGAGAAGAAGATTTTTAAAGATTTTCATATTTTTACCCTTTTTGTTAAGGGTAAAGGGAAAGTTAAGGGTGGATTTCAATCATTTGAACAACTTTGGTAGAGCTTGACCCAAGGAGCATCCCTGCCAAGTTTCATCAAGATTGGCCCACTGGTTTAGGAGGAGAAGATGTTTAAAGAAATTGTGGACGACGGACGACGGACATTCTACGATCCCAATAGCTCACCTTGAGCACTTCGTGCTCAGGTGAGCTAAAAATATCAATGTGATATCATAAAAAAATATTTTATGGGATACTACCACATGGATATTGTACAGTTATAAAATAATTAACAATTTCATTTCATTAGTTCCACCCATTCAAGTTGTAAAGATGACTAACAAGTCTGCCATCATTCAAGAAGTCAAACCTACCCTTCTGGCACTGGAACTTTTTTCTGTGCTTTAGGGGCCACAGGGTTAAGTTCACCAGCAAAGAGAGAAATGATTTCATCAGAGACACTGGCTCCTTTATCTTGAATCTTCAGGATGTACTTTACCAGCTGTAGCATACAGCATGCCTGAAACCATATATGAGCCTGTGCGTGAGATTTCTAACAATTTCAAATGTGCTCAAAGCAAAGACTCTGACCAGCCTGTGCATCCACACAGTCTGATCAGAGTCTTCACTATGCGTTTAGTAGATAGCAAAGGTCTCAAAGTACTTGTACACCATCAAGTAACATTCTATTTACAGGTGGCTGTCTCCACTACACAATGTTCTCCCCTCACAAACCTATCAAATTGTTGGAAATGTTGTGCACAGGCTCAAATATCAAATGAATTCAACTAGCAAAAATAAAAGATTTTTTAGATGTCTTTATTTCCTCTTTTTTCTTTTGTTTTAGAGAACGAATCAATACAAACTACAGAAAATTTTAATAGAAGTGAAATTTGACAAGTTTGTGGAACAATAATGCCATCTAAATGTCTTTTTTTTATTAATAGAAGTTCAACCTTGATAATGACATTGTCAGATATCTTTGACCTTGATGTTTAATAATTTGTATTGATAAGAGGAACCTTCACACCAAATATGGGCTTCGTAACCCAAAAGAACAAGTTTTGCAGATAGACAGACAGACAGACAGATAGACAGATGGATGGGTAGTGGGACAGATGGACACCAGTAAACGATTGAACTCTCAATTTTGACGCGGGGTATACAGAGAGTTTTCAAATTATATACTATGTTTGTTTGTCAAATTATGATCTAATCAAAATCTTTCCTTTTACAAAGGTAATACAGGGTTTTAAGAGACACAGGTTTTGCAAGTCTGACAACCTCAAACAAGTGACCAGGACCCTCAAAACTAACTGAAGGGAGACCTAAAGACCCTCTGGGGATCAGCTTCAGAAAAGAATTGAAGACTGTACAAAACAGTCTTCAATTCTTTCCTGAACTTGAGCCCCAAAAATCAAACAAGAGGGCCTTTGGCCTTGGTCCGTTCACCTGAGTCAAAGCACCTAAGGGTAACTTGCATTACTTTTGATTCAGATGATAAAGTTATTGAACTGTAACAAATTTATGTGTAAAGGAAAATAATCTTATGGTCAGACTAGTAAGATTCCAAAGTCTCAGTTGTGTTGTTGTTTGTTGCTATGCATTGTGGGTCTCCTAGAACACATGGTTACACTCCTGTCTGTTTTAATCATTGCCATGCTAACTAAATTAAAAACTTGGGCAAAAATGCTTTAAAATCGATGCATCTATTGAGAATCAGTATTTCTTTTGAAATCAAATTCTTTAACCTTTGTTATTAAAAACAAGATGTGTTTGTGAAACACGAATGCCACCGTAACAGCGATCTCTCGATAAGGCAAAGGTAAAGTTTTCGGACAGATGGACGGATGGACGGACAGACAGACAGACGGACATGAGTAAAACAATATGCCCCCGATCGATCTCTCGATACGGGGGCATAAAAAAAAGAAAAAAAAAAAAAACAGGTGATATAGACCAACATCAGACTTCACATATGTTCAGGTTGTTCTTTGACTATATAGGGAAGCTCTGTTCACAACTTTATAATTAGATTTTAGTATGAGTTATTGGGGTAGAATAAACCTCAGTGGTGTGATGGTCCATGTCTTTATTCAAGTCTATAGGGCTCCTAATTCAGAAGAATTGAGTTAAAGATAACATTATTGACTCCAAGTTCTACCCCCCTCCTGGTACTGCGCACCTGGTGGCCAAACAGTTATAATTTTAAAAATCATAATTAAGGTCTTCTAGGCAAATTCCAAAGCTGTAGGACTTCTTGTTCATCAGACGATTTTCTTAAATTTCAACTTTGGTTGCCATAGCAACCAAAGATTTTCATGGATTTCAATTCTTTAAGCTATCTTAGAGGGGACCACCTATGAACATTTGTGTAAAATTGGTGTAAATTGGCCCTGTAGTTTAGGATAAGATGTCGTTTAAAGAAATTGTTGACAAAGGCCAGACGACAACCAAAGGACGGAAGCTGGACAAAGGGTGATCACAGTACCTCACATGAGCACTTTGTGCTCAGGTGAGCTTAACAAAAAGTTCAAATGTTAAAATTGACCTGAAGTACTACCCTCTCCCCCCTGTTGCTCCGCACCTGGTGGCCCAATAGTCATAATAGCTGTTTAAATTAAGTTCTATGAGCTTATCATTCTATATCAAATGAAAAAGCTGTAGGAATTCTTGTTCAGTACAATTTTTCACAATTGTTAACCTTTGTCATGCTGGATAAATTTTGGCTAAAATTATCATCAAAATCAAAGGGCAAAAAGCACTGAAAGTACCAACTGTAGGTCAATTTTTATTTGAAAAACTAAATCTATTGACAATTCTGGTTTGAAAGTGAGAAACAGGTCCTGCAGACTAACATCAGACTGCACATATGTGGAGGCTTATGTTGGTCTTTAGCTCCTACCAAAGCAGGAATATTCCGGGTTCAGCATGTCAAGGGTTAAATTTACCACAAAGCACAACCACCTCCCCTTGGGTCTCTGCCCCTGGTCACAAAACAATCATGACTATATCTATTTTGATTAACATACACTGCCTTCCAAAAGTTTCTTCACACACACTTCTTTTAAAGATCTTTAGCTTAAGTAATTTAAAACAAAGTTTTATATTATTTTTATTAATAAAATGTATACTTTATATCTTTATTGCAATGTATCAATTAAGAAGCAATACTAGAAATGGCAAAATCATGTAAAATCGACAAAATCAGAATAGTTCACCATTTTGCCAAATTTTCTATCAAGGGGATCAACTTCTGTCAATATTTAGTGTAGCCTCCATTAGCAGGTAAGACAGCCTGAACATGCATCTAGGCATGCTTTTTACAAGTCTCTCATGACGTTCCACTGATAATCAGCATTTTCTCCTTTAGTCTCAATATTTTCTGTTATACATTGATCTAAAATAGTATCTTTATCAACAGTCATTTTGTCGTCTAAAGTAGCGTTCAAATGGGAATAATCAGATTTTAAGTAATAACAAGAGGACCATGATGGTCCTAGATCGCTCACCAGACTCTCTTTGATCACTTTGACATCATATCAAGTAAAAAGGCAGATGTCATAAAGAAGATAATTTCTACATAAAACCAAGTTTCACTAAGTTTGGGCCATATTTGTGGCCATTAAGAGTTATTTCAAGTAAATTATCATTAAGACTCCTTTTCCTGTGATATGGCATGAATCCTTTCCGTTTTCAACAGAGTTCATTCTTGTGACCTGGCAAACATTTGGACCAAGTTAAATGAAGATTGGACCATATTTGTGGCATCTGAAGCTCTTAAAAGAAAATTGTCATTATGGCCCTTTTTCCAGTGATATGGCACGAATCCTTTCCATTTTCAAAAGGGATCATCCTCATAGCCTAACAATCATTCTGACTAAGTTTCATGAAGATTGGGCCATATTTGTGGCTTCTTGAGTGTAAACAAAACTAGAAAGCCATGAATGGCTTGAGTCGCTCCACAGGCTTGAAATTCTTGTTAAAGCAAGTAATTGTTTTGACTAGATTTTTAGATATTTGGGGTTCTACTGATGTTGAAATGATTTTCAAAGTTTCAACTATATATAAGATAGAGAAATGACCTCTGCTATTAAAAGACATATTTTTCATCAAATCAAAATAATTTTTGGCTGCATGATAATGGGTCACCCAAAGATCATACCAAAAATGTTTGATTGATATCCATCAGTTACATTCTGAGAAAATGTTTTTCATAGTTTCCACTATTTAACATATTGAGAATTGACCTCCAACAATAAAATGTATATTTTCCATTCAAACAAAATAACTTTTGGTACACTGATAAAGGGTCACTCAAGGATCATTCCCGTGAAATTTAGTTGATATTCAAATATCAGATTCTGAGAAAATGATTTTCAAATTTTCCACTATATAACATAGAGAGAAATGACCTCTGCCCATAAAATGCATATTTTTCATCCAATCACAATAATTTTTAATAAACTGATAAAGGGTCACTCAAGGATCATACCAGTGAAATTTGGTTGATATCCATCAGTTACATTCTGAGAAAATGATTTTCAAATTTTCCACTATATAACATATAGAGAAATGACCTCCGCCCATAAAATGCATATTTTTCATCCAATCAAAATAATTTTTGGTACACTGATAAAGGGTCACTCAAGGATCATTCCAGTGAAATTTGGTTGATATCCATCACTAACATTCTGAGAAAATGATTTTCAAAGTTTCCACTATATAACAGATAGAGAAATGACCTCCGCCTATAAAATACATATTTTCCATCCCATCACAATGATTTTTTGTAGACTGATAAAGGGTCACCCAGGGATCATTCAGGTAAAATTTAATTGGTATCCATTGAATAGAATCTGAGAAAACTCACTTTTTACCATATTTGGAAATTAGCCACGCCCATTAAATCCATGTTTTTCATTGGATCAAAATTTCTTGAACAACTTTGAAAGAGGGTCACCCAAGGATCATTCCTGTGAAGTTTGGTTGAAATCCATCCAGTAGTTTCTGAGGAGAAGATTTTTAAAGAAAAGTTTACGACCGCACGCACGCACGCACGCACGCACGGACGGACGCACGACGGACACAACGCCATGACAATAGCCCCAGTGGCTTTCAGCCAGTGGAGCTAAAAATTGTCATTAAGGCCCCTTTTCCCGTGATATGGCATGGATCATTCCCATTTTCAATAGAGTTAATCTTTGAGACCTAACAAACATTCTGACCAAGTTTCATGAAGATTGGGCCATATTTGTGGCCACTAGAGTGTAAACAAGAAAATTGTCATTAAGGCCCCTTTTCCCTTGATATGGCATGGATCCTTCCGATTTTCAATAGGGTTCATCTTTGAGACCTAACAAACATTCTGACCAAGTTTCATGAAGATTGGGCCATGTTTGTGGCCACTAGAGTGTAAATAAAAAAATTGTCATTAAGGCCCCTTTTCCCTTGATTTACCATGGATCCTTCCCATTTTCAATAGGGTTCATCATTGTGACCTTACCAACATTCAGACCAAGTTTCATGAAGATTGGGCCATATTTGTGGCCTTTAGAGTGTAAACAAGAAAATTGTCATTAAGGCCCTTTTTCCCGTGATATGGCATGGATCCTTCCCATTTTCAATAGGGTTCATCCTTGTGACCTTACCAACATTCTGACCAAGTTTCATGAAGATTGGATCATATCAGTGGCCTCTAGAGTGTAAACACTTAAATTGTTGATGCATGACGACAGACTACGGACGACAGACAATGGACATTCAATGATCACAAAAGCTCACCTTGAGCACGATGTGCTCAGGTGAGCTAAAAACTAATCTTTAACTTTGTTTAAAAGGATTAAAGCTGAAAATCTTATAAATGAAATGTGTGTGAAGGATCTTTTGGAGGGCAGTGTATATGAGCTGATGACTCATGCCAAATTTAGGTTCCTACTTTATCATCAGAAGAAGGTTTAAACTAGAAAGCCATGAATGGCTTGAGTCGCTCCACAGGCTTGAAATTCTTGTAAAAGCAAATAAATGTTTTGACTAGATTTTTAGATATTTGGGGTTCTACTGATGTTGAAAATGATTTTCAACATATTGAGAATTGACCTCCACCCATAAAATGTATATTTTTCATCCAATCAAAATAATTTTTGATACACTGATAAAGGGTCACTCAAGTATCATTCCAGTGAAATTTAATTGATATCCAAAAATCAAATTCTGAGAAAATGATTTTCAAAGTTTCCACTATAAAACATATAGAGAAATGACCTCTGCCCATAAAATGCATATTTTTCATCCAATCAAAATAATTTTTGGTAAATTGATAAAGTGTTACTCAAGGATCATTCCAGTGAAATTTGGTTGATATCCATCACTAACATTCTGAGAAAATGATTTTCAAAGTTTCCACTATATAACTTTAGAGAAATGACCTAAGCCCATAAAATACATATTTTTCATCCAATCACAATGATTTTTTGTAGACTGATAAAGGGTCACCCAAAGATTATTCATGTAAAATTTAATTGGTATCCATTGATTAGAATCTGAGAAAACTCACTTTTTACCATATTTGGAAATAAGCCACGCCCATTAAATCCATGTTTTTCATTGGATCAAAATTTCTTGAACAACTTTGAAAGAGGGTCACTCAAGGATCATTCCTGTGAAGTTTGGTTGAAATCCATCCAGTAGTTTCTGAGGAGAAGATTTTTAAAGAAAAGTTTACGACCGGACGCACGCACGGACGGACGGACGCACAACGGACACAACGCCATGACAATAGCCCCAGTGGCTTTCAGCCAGTGGAGCTAAAAATTGACCCGAAATACTACCCTCTCCCCCAGTGCTCTTCACATGGTAGCCAAACATTCATGGTTATAGTTATATAAAATAGGGTCTATGAGCTGATCATCCGTGTCAAATATAAAGGTTTTAAGGGATACTGGTTTAAAAGAAGAAGAAGGTTATAGATTAAAAGAATTTTAACAAAGTATTACCCCTCCCCCCCCCCCCCCCCCAGTCCCCAGTGGCTCCGCACCTGGTGGCCAAACAGTTATTTTTTTTTTAGCTTTTCTAATTATGGTCTATATGCTGATCATCATTGCCATTTTTCAAGTCTGTAGGGCACATGGTTTATCAGAAGAAGAAGGTTAAAGATTTAAGATTTGCTCTGAAAAGCTACCCTCCTGCCCCGTGGTGCTCCGCACCTGGTGGCCAAACATTCATGATTTTAGCTATTTCAGATAGGGTCTATGAGCTGATCATTCATGTCAAATATAAAGGCTATAGGGATTATGGTTCATCAGAAGAAGACACTTAAAGATTTCAAAACTTTCAACAAAGCACTAACCCCCCCCCCCCCTGATGCTCTGCACCTGGTGGCCCAACAATCATGATTTTAATTATTTTTATTAAGGTTTATAAGCTGGTCATCCATGATAATTTTCAAGCCTGTAGGGCTCCTGGTTCCCAAGAAGAAGAAGGTTAAAGATTACAAAATTTACCAAAAGTACTACCTCCCCCCCCCCCCTGGTGCTCCCCACCTGGTAGCCTAACAGACATGATTTTAGCTAATTTAATTCAGGTCTATGAACTGATCATCCATGCCCAATTTTAAGTCTGTAGGACTCCTGGTTGAGAAGAAGAAGAATTTTAAAGATTTTCTTAAAATTTCACTTTTGGTTACTATAGCAACCAGAGTTTTTCATGGATTTCAATTCTTTTAGCTATTTTTGAAGGGGACCAGCTAATCAACATTTCTGTAAAATTTGATGTTAATTGGACCAATAGTTTAGGAGGAGATGTCGTTTAAAAAAATTGTTGACGGACGCTGGACGCCGTACGACGACCGCCGGACGGACGCCGGACGAAAGGTGATCACAATAGCTCACATGTTTACTTCGTGCTCAGGTGAGCTAAAAACATCTAACACCTTCATGACCTTTAACCAGGAAATAGTTCAAATTCATATAAAAACATGTTTAGAGTTTAAAAGAAATATTAAGCAGGGACACCCAAACTATTAGAAAGGACCCTTAAGATCCAAATTATCAAGTCACCTACCCTTTCCTGAACCTCTAGATCAGAACTCTGTACAAAGATGGGTAATTTCTCCTGTAACAGCAGACCCACTTCTTTCACGGTTTCTGCCTTGTCTCCCTCATCACCTTCACTGTCTGTCCGTTTAATGATGTCTGCGTACAGTTTTATAATGTTCTGTACGTAAACACTCTGTATATGGCCTGGTAGAGATGTGATCTTGGGTTTCAACATGGCATCTAATACGGGTCTTGGGTCACTCAAATGTCTGAAATTTTAAAGATATTTGATTTTATTTTGGTATTGAACTGTAACCTATTTCATTTTAGAGATGTCTAACAACATTTCTTTTTTCTACTACAATCTTGTGATCGTCATATATTTTTCTCTGCTTTGAACCAGCCTTAAAATTTGATTAGATTCACACATTGCTAGACTATATGTTGTAGACATTAGGGTTTACTTTAAAAGTGGAATGTAGATCAAGGTATTTCAATTGTACAGACTAAAGCCCTGTGCTTAAGGTATTCATTGGAATAGGCTCATCTAGACAATTCTAATTGGAATCATCTCATTCAGTTTATTTGAATGGGAACATACACCAAAGAATTGTGTTTTTATAACAACGTGACCAATTCAACATTTGTATCTCTGGTTCAAGCTAAATGACAAAAGGAGACTGTTTTAGATGACCAGTTTAATAAATTTAGTATTTAATGAGCATAAATTTGATATTCTATCTATAATATGACCTGAATTTTTGTGATACAACAAGGAAACTCCAGATATTTATCGATTCAAGTTATTCTGCAAAATATATAACGTCAGCATATGATGTCATTTTCACAATGACAATATGACTTTGTTTCATGCTCTTAGCTCATTTGCATAGGTATTCCACTGTAATAACACCCGAGTAATATCAATAATGATATTTCACTCACGCGGCATAGGTCATTTTGTAATTGTATATCAAAGGATCAGTGCAAAACATTTGTAAATGCCTATATATCTATAGGCACTTATAATAGTTTTGCACTGACCTCTTGAGGTATATTTATCAGCACCTCTTATGATTCTGGGCCAAGCCCTAAACTTACTCAGGGAATTCCCCAGCCAGCCATGCAGCAGCATACAGTACCTCACAAATACCATTACGCTGGGAATTGGTGGCCAGTAGATGGGCATTCTCTAGCAACACAGCCTGCAAATTGTATAGATGAGACAATCTTCAATAATTATTCAGCGAAATGATTAACCTATGTTTACATTATTTCTCTAATAAAGTAATTGTCAAATTTTCTAAGCAGTCCTCAGTTTTTTTGCCATGCTGATGCAAAATAAGACTTTTTTTATTCATTCTAGTCAATCATCCATCCCTTGGCTCATTTGCCTCCAATTTTTCAATACAATCAAACTAAGCTTTAGTTACATTGCAGGATCATAGTCCCCCAAATCCCCCCCCCCCTTATTATCAATAATAAGCCTTTTATGTAAATACTACACACTTTGGATAATTATTTACCACTTTTTTTCAATTAAGAGACAACAATAACTAGAAAATTTGTGAAGAGCTAATACAAATTTTCATTACATGCTTTTTTGTTTAATATTCTTATGCTACAGTTTAGTTTATTTGATCATGATTCATCCTAATGGAAAATTGGTTTGCATATAAATAACAGACACACTTTTTAAGATTATAAAATGGTAATCATATTTCAGACAGTTTGAAGTTCATTCTTATGATAGCATGTGCAATGTCAAGTAGTAAATTACAAATTTTCATTCATATAAATGACAAAAGTTTATGTCAGGCCAATAAAACTGAACCATACACACACTTCGTAAAGATCAATTTAAAATCATAAAAAGAAGAACATGTAAGAATTCAAATTCTTACCATCTGACTAACAGCAAAGGGTCTTATTGCCTGAACTCTTATTGCAACATCCAACATTTGTGAGGCTATCAACTTTCCGTGTCTCGTACCCTCCATTCGAGTCAACTCCACTAATATACTCACATACCTGTAATTACAAACAGAAGCCATTTTTGGCTTTAATGGGATTTGAACCCAAGCATGTACGGCAAACCTTGTCTAGCCCTTGGTACAGTGGTTAAGGATGTCAGACTTTGAAGAGCTAGGTAATGTTGCCAAAAATATTGTTTCTCCATTATGATTGAATAAGACAGTAGTCCCTTCCATAAATGAGAGGTTTAAATATCATGTTATATTTTATATTTTTATATATCATATTTTGTTAGAATAACCTTTTACAGATGAGACATATTTACAACGAACAGCCATGACAGATATACTAGTGTTACACAAATGTACGACCTTATTTTAAATGGCGTTATCTTCCTCAATTCTTAACAAATGTTAACACAGTATTTTCTTGGTCATGTGAATCAACATTTCTTTAAATAAAATGTTGTCCATGTGAGAAAAGAGATCCTCAGCGTTGGCCAAAACCAAGTTATGGGAACTTGTGGCCAAACCTCTTTGCCTGTACTATCAGAGTATCTTGTGTATCATATGTATGTATGTATTACCAATACCATGGAAATAAAATTTGTTAAAAATAGAAAAGGAAGCTGTTATATATTTTCTCTCTTTCTAGAATTTCTAATTCAGACTCTTTTAAGATTAAATTGTCTCAATGACAATGTAAGACAAATCCTACCAGACAATCATAATAAGCTACATGAATGAGTTTTTTTAAGATCTTAATATATAAAGGGAAAGGTGTGTTCTAATACTCAAAGAGATGATCAAAGCTAACAAATGCAAACTATACAACAAGAGTGCCATCGTCACAAAATACGCCGCCACTTTGCTGCTGTTTCACAAAAGTAATTGTAGACACTACTTATTTTGATAGAACCAAATTTAAAATGACCAAGTTTCATTTAAATCAAGACAAAAAGTTAGGAGGAGTTGCCTTCACAAGGCTGCAATTTCAATAAGCCCCAGGCACTAAGTTTTAAGGGGGCATAATTCAGGGAAATAAATGAGCCATAAAATCCTTGATCCATGTACATCTACAAATTATGGTGATGATATTGACCAAGTTTCATTTAAATAAAGACAAAAAGTAAGGAGGAGTTGTGTTCAAAAGGCTGCAATTTCGATAAGCCCTAAAAACTAAGTTTTAAGGGGGCATAATTTAGGGTAAAATTAATGAACCATAAAATCTTTACTTCATGCTCATCTACCAATTTCAGTTAAAACATCCACCAAGTTTCATTTAGATCCAGCCAGAAACTTAGGAAGAGTTGCATTCACAAGGCTGCAATTTCAATAAGCCCCAGAGACTAAATTTTAAGGGGGCATAACTCAGGCAATAAGCCCCAGAGACTAAGTTTTTAAGGGGCATAACTCAGGCAAAAATCAACGAATCATAAAATCCTTCCTTCATACACATCTACCAATTGAGGTGATAATATTGACCAAGTTTCAAGAAGATCCAGCCAGAAACTTAGGAGTTGCGTTGACAAGAAAAGTGGACCCAGAGACTAAGTTATCAAGGGGCATAACTCATGCAAAAATCAATGAACCGTAAAATCCTTCCTTCATGCACATCTACCAATTGAGGTGATTACATTGACTAAGTTTCAAGAAGATCCAGCCAAAACTTAGGATGAGTTGCGTTGACAAGAAAAGTGGACCAAGAGACTAAGTTATCAAGGGGCATAACTCAGGCAAAAATCAATGAACCGTAAAATCCTTCATTCATGCACACCTACCAATTCAGGTGATTACATTGACCAAGTTTCAAGAAGATCAAGCCAGAAACTTCGGAGGAGTTGCGTTGACAAGAAAAGTTGACCCAGAGAATAAGTTATCAAGGGGCATAACTCAGGCAAAAATCAACGAACCGTAAAATCTTTCCTTCATGCACATCTACCAATTGAGGTGATAACATTGACCAAGTTTCAAGAAAATCCAACCAGAAGTTTAGGAGGAGTTGCGTTGACAAGAAAAGTGGACGTACGTACGGACGGACGGACGGATGGACGGATGGATGGACGGACGGACAGACGGAGAAGATGACGCCAATATACGTCCACCTCCGGCGGCAAGAAAATCCAACCAGAAGTTTAGGAGGAGTTGCGTTGACAAGAAAAGTGGACGTACGTACGGACGGACGGATGGACGGATGGATGGACGGACGGACAGACGGAGAAGATGACGCCAATATACGTCCACCTCCGGCGGCAAGAAAATCCAACCAGAAGTTTAGGAGGAGTTGCGTTGACAAGAAAAGTGGACGTACGTACGGACGGACGGATGGACGGATGGATGGACGGACGGACAGACGGAGAAGATGACGCCAATATACGTCCACCTCCGGCGGCGTATAAAAATAGACGCCAGTTATCATAGGACCTTGAAATTCCTGTTTTGTCTATGAGCGATAACTTATACAAGGAAGTATTCCTTACCATTCAAAGTTGGTAACATATTGGTAGTTGGATTGTGAGCAAATTTCTATGATTTTAGATAGTAGTTCATCTCTATAGTGTGTCCCCTCTGCTTTGTCCATATGAATCATCAATTTCTTTACAATTTCCATCAAATTCTTCTTGGATACCTGTAATTGTGAGTAATGAAATTGCCTTGGTGTTCAAATGTTTTTTGTAAATCAGCGACTGACACTAACACCAGGCCTGTGTTCAGGATGCTAAAACATTACTAAAAGTTTGAACATTGTACCCAGCTGTGCACCTGAGTACCCATGCGAAGCAAAATAATAATTCTTATATGTTTCAAAAATGATTTCAGTTATAAATCCTTAGTATGCCTAAACTAGATTCTTGATTTGAAAGAGGGCAAAGAAAAACACTGACCTGCACTCATGGGCAGTCTGATCTTAGTCTACACTAGCTGTTTGCCAGAGCTATTTATCAAATTAGTTTTCTAGATAAAACTTGGTCAACACAGTGAAACTAGAAGTTATAGCTCTTTTTTTATTCAAAATGTCTGAAATCTTTCAAAAATTTCAAGAACTTGCAGCATTTTAGTATGACATCAGTAAAAGACCCTTTGGGCTCATAGGGGCCATTCTTAAGGTAGTGGACCTGTAATAGTTTTGCAACGTCTCAGAAGTAATGAACTTAAACAGTGTTAACCGAGGTTTCCTAATGATTTTCATTAGGAAACCTCGGTTAACCTTGTGAAAGAATTTGTGGTCCGAAATGTTGTGGAACTATTACGGGTCCACTACCTTAAGGTCTTAGACTCTCTTCAAACAGTCAGCAAATTTTTTATTGTATTGTGTCATTTTGAGGTTGCTCAGTGATTGTGTCTTGTACACATGTTAAATTGTTCGAAATGTCAGACACAGGCACAAATATTATTGTTTTGGCAGAAGGTATAGACAAAGATAGGCCTTCACAATTAAATACAGTTTGACCTTAAATTTTCTACTAAGATTTTATCCAGCGTGACACAGGACAAACCATTCCCGGCCTCAAGTAAGAGTGGGAGAAATATAGAAATTCATCTGTAACCTCTTCTAATTTAGATCAGTTTAAATCTTTATCATCTAGTTTACAGAAAATGTGTGAATCACGGCCAACATCTTACCATTCCATATATGAGGTCTAGAGCTCGAAACCTGATGGACTCGTCTTTATCATCGAGGCACTGCAGTATGAGGTCTTTGTGAGTTTGTACAGACTTGGGGTGGGTTTGTAGGATCTTAGACATGGCCAGTAAACCTAGGTACTTTACTGAAATACATTAAGAGATGATTGTTAAACATTTATGCCTCCCATAAGAGCAGGTCGATGGCATATTCTTTGTCAATTATCAAAGACCAATATCTCAAAAAATACAAGAAGAGTAATGGTTCTTGTGCACTGCACTTTTTGATGAGATCTTTCCATCAGTGAAGTTTCATGATTTTAGCTTACATACTTTTTGAGATACCCTCTGGACAAAAAAGGTCTACAGAAGACCAACCAACAGACAAGTGCAAGTCAATATACCCCCTCTTTTTCAAAGGGGGGCATAAATATAAGGGCTGGTGCAAAACTATTGTCACATTAACAAACCTGTAGATTAAACATTATTTCAAAGTAACCAATGGTGGAATCTATTTGGCTAGAGAGCCAACTAATATTTATAACCAAATTTTTCATTTGCAAGATCTAATACAACTAGAGCCTCAATGCACCCAGGAACAAGGTTCTGAGGATTCCAATATATTAATCGGAATCTCATCAGATCAAAGCAAAAGATTCCATTTAGATATCTAAATATGTTTTTCAAAAGTGCAACTATTATCCATCTTTCTAAACCTAGGGTTCTAACTCCACCTTGTTCCTTACGTATGTAAGGAACAGAGTGGAGTTCCAACCCTTGGCTTGCCAAGATTTTTTAGAATATGCGCCTTGCTCATACTTTATCTTGTGCTTTCTTTTTAAATTTCACTATGTAAATAAAGGAAGGGATACATAATTACAAAAAGGGATTCCTACAAGATTCAGCTAAAAACGTTAAAGTCAATTTCTTAATAAGGCAAGAATAAACCTCAAAATTGCAGGTTACAGATGACAATGACAAACGGGTGCAATCTAAATTAATATTGTAATGGATCAAGTCTGTATATAGACTCGGTATGTTATAATCGCTGGCAGAGGTGGGATAATGACAATTGTCAAACCAGAGTTACCTTACCCACAAGCCAAGTCTCAAGACCAGTCTTCTCGGAGAATATGCAAATGAGAGAGACCTGCCCTATGGAAATGGCTTTAGATAGCCTATTAGAAAGAGTCAACCCATTAAGGGTTGTGGATCCTTTTCTCTGAATCATGTCTACCTATGCACTCGTTTTTTTACAATGTTGTTATTGTCCAATGTGGTTTTAATATCTTTTGAAAATGAGAAAATCACTTGTTATAAGCCTTTTCTTCTTTTTTCCACAATGTTTCTCAAGCATAGAATCACTTGGATGTTCAGTTATAGGATTGTACAGGAAGGGCTCGATGTCAGAAAGAAATAACAAGGGGTGAGGACAAAAGTAAAGTAAGTGCACTAATAATTACACATACTAAATTCTTTGGCAAAATGTTGCTCAATATTCAAATAATTGGATTTCTACAAAGCTATCAAATTATTACGGTTGCACCCTCAAGATAGTGGACCCGTAATAGTTCTACAACGTTTCCAAAGTAATGATTGATTGATTGATTGATTGACTGATTGATTGAATGGAGTTTTACAATGCTTTCAACATTTTATTCAGTTATATCTCAGCGAATCGAGCACCAAACAATGGATTCCTGGCATTTCTCTCACTAGTACAACCATCACATCCTTTCCTAGCCTCCAGCTGCAATCTCACATAGGTCTACTCTATGATTGTCAACCCATTGGTGAGAGACAAAAAGTCAGAAAGAATGAGTGCCGCTGTCAGGGATCGAACCAGGTACAGTCCGGCACGCTTCCAACTGTGCAATGACGGCATCTCCCGTGTAATGAACTTTAACAGTGTTATCTGAGGTTTCCTAATGATTTCATTAGGAAATCTCAGTTAACATAGTTACTGATCATGAGTTCCGAAATCTTGTTGAACTATTACGGGTCCACTACCTGAAGTAAAGGAAATGATACTTACAATTTTGGTCTGAATCTTCTATCAAAATCCTTAATTTCTGAACACACAGCTGCAATATACAATTGAGATTCAATAAAAGAATGAAGAGAAAATAATTTGCTTAAATGGGGTTATATGACACTTTACATAATCTTTCAGTTACATAGCGACTGAAGCACCTAACAATGTAATTCATGGTATTTCTCACACCAGTTCTACCATCAAATCCTTTCCTGGCCTCCAGCTGCTATCCCACAAATAATTCTCTCTACATTTCTTATGATTAAATAAAACATAACCAAATAGTAAACCAGTTTAGTAAAGCTTTCTCACCTAACTACACAAGCACAAGTGTTCAAAATTGTTACACAATGAAAATTTCTTTTAATAGAGAAATAAAAAGAAAATTTCAGCCATCAGACTGCACAAATATTATTGAAGAAAACTAATACTTGAATATTTTCTTTTAGTTATGCCTACTTTTTTGATAAACAGTCTATTGATAGTTGATAGAATATTGCTTTTGTTTTTTCTTTTTGAAATATCTTAATATGGAACAGTAAAAGGAATATGAAAACTTCAAATATATAGCAAGATGTTATTTGTTATAAATGTTCAATATTAGCTCAGAAAACAGAATTACATTAAGAAATATATTGTTTCCTTTTTTAAAGTCTGAAGCAATTATTGAAAGCTAGCTAATCTAATTCACAAAAAAACTTAGAATTGTACATTCTTGAGAAGTACAGGGTCCCGTTTTACTAAACTACTTACCAAAAAACAATCGTAAGTCAAAATCACAAATCTTATTTGGTGTTTTCATTTATTGTTAGATTCTGCCTTGCCATATCTCATCGAAATTGTCTTTAAAAGACGATTCCAATGAGATAATGCATGGCAGATTTCCATATTTAGTTAGACTTAAGCAAATCATCCTTTTAATCTTTTGTTTTCATCATTTTCTAACAGAAAGGTCAAATACCAAAAGAAATCCCCAGTATTTTCACCAAAGACAACAATTTCTTTAACCCCTTTCAGTGGTTAATTGTAAAAAGAGTAATTTAACATTTTGATAAACTCACCCCCGTAACGGTAAAATTATCAAAAACTTGTACCCCGCTCCTGTTCATTTCTATCTGACGTCATCTAAGCAAAGCTCAAGAAGTGATGTTATCATTAGCGTTATATAGCAATCAGTGAAAAATGACATACTCTAAGAAAATCTGTCCTAAAATAATTGTTTGTTTTTCGAGTAAGATCAATTGATATTCCATTTTGTGAATAACAAAAGCTATATTTTCACTTGTGGCTCTGCCTCAAATTATCACCAAGCGCAATCTTTAACATTCTGCATAACCTTGGTTAACAAAGAATCTGGAATATACATCTAACTCAAAGACACCATCACCAAATCAATTAAAGCCTTTTTCCTTCAGAAAATATCTGTTTGGACAAAAGTTTTTCCCTTTCACAAGTAAAATTGAAAAGAAAATTTTCATCCAAATCAACATGGCTTTCCCAAAATCCTTCAAAAAGAAAGAGCATGCATTAATCTGATTTTGGTGCACTAATACATACCGGTGTGTCTATTAAATGTGCATCTTTCTGTAACAGCATACAAGAGCCTCAGATAAGAAATGGCATTCTGAGGGGGTCAGTGCAACACTCCTTTTAAGATTTAAACCCTTTAAAGGCTTTCACAATAGTTTTGTGCTGGTCCTACCATTCTTAAGCAAGAATTTCTTCTAAATAAGAAAATCAAAATCTCAGTTGAGGCACACAAGAAATGTATATAGTTACCCATTTGATGGTAAAGGTAGTTAATATATTATTCCAACTTTCAAGTGAATGCCTTCAGTAAACCCAGAGATATTACAGAATGTAAGATTTGACATGACATCAACAACTTTGACAAGAAGGCTATCACAATACCTTTCTCTTGAAATAGATAAATGCAAGATCATTCTCTTTCCTAAGAAGCCCTAAGCGTATAATCAGTACAGCAAGTTATACAATACAACTGAAATTTAAAGGAGCCATCTTCTCTAAAGTGCATTATGATTTAAACAAGAAAATACAAACATTTTGGGATAAATGCTGCATGTAGAAACACTAGTCCTGCATTTAGGATCCAAAAAAAGTTTGTGAATGTTTGGAAAGTCTTCTTGAATTTGCATGTGAGGACACATGCAAAGCCAGGTACCTTTCCTCAAACACTTCCAAATCTTTTTCATCCAAAATGCAACACTAGTTCTCTGGATACATAACTACAGTTTCAGCATTTCCACACTTCCCTAAAAAAACCTTTATTAACTTCATTACAATTGATCTTTGTATTGAATGTCCTCTCAGTACCCCTCCAAAAAAGGGTAACTTCATTGAAAAGCATTGAATCATTAACTTATTCAGACTAATATGGACAATTTTGAAATTGGATAATTTTTAGGTTTAACATAACATGGTATAAGGATTAACAACCCATTGTATTACTGCCAGAGCCAACCAGGTTCAAGCATATTCAGAGGTACATTGAAATATTAGAATATGAGAGTTAAAATCAATTTTGACATCAAAGTTATTTTTTACATAAGGTGCCTCAATCCTTGTAGTTAAACATGAAAGTTTATCGGATATACAATGATTGATGTTTAATTCAAATTTTGAATCTTAAATTCAGTGTACATTTTCCTACAACTCTGGCTATAAAACTATGCTTCCCACAGAAAACCCATTAACCTGGTAAGGGGTGTTAGTTTATAGCATGTAAAGCTGTAAAGCCACACACAATGTTTTTATACATAGGACTTTCATTTAGAGAAAAGGGGATGAATTCAATATTTCAATACAAATTCCCTGTGGAAAAATTAAAATGTCAAGTTTTGAAACTAAGCTAGTTATTCCCCCTTTTTTTTCTTATATGCACCTGCATCATATCATATGTATCTTATGTTTTTAAACATTTTTTAAGACATCCAAAGCTACAAATACATGAGATTGATATAAAATTTGCATATGTTTGATATTTGTACCAATTTTTTAGTGCTTAATGTATAATACAAACTTAGTGTTTTGTATGAAAAAAATATCTAGCAAGGTTTGGAGAATTGATAGCTGTCAAGGCTCTGCTGAAACAATTATCAATTCCCTCAGCCAAGCTAGATATTTTTTGATACAATACACTAAGTACATATTATATTTATCTTATAACCTCTATTTGTCTTGTTTTCATCGATGTTTTTGTTTCTAAAAATAACTGCATTATGTCGTTGTTCAAAAAGATAACCATGTGATATCATTACAAATTTCATATGAGATGTTATCACATGGATATTTGTAAAGTCATATGATAATAGCATTATCAGACAGTATACAAAAGCCAAATTTTATATTTCATTGATAGAGTTTCAATGGCTTATTAGTCCATTCATGAATCATAAGCTGCCTATGAGCAATTGAAGTTCCTTAAAAGCAGTCTTTTTTCTCATTCTTAAATTATAAGTTCCTTATAAGAAATCATCCCCTTTTCCCGAAAAGCATACACAGTATATATTTTATATTTTATATGATATACAATACTACCTGTATTGAGGCGGTGTGATTGGGTATTCCTGTAGAGACAGAAATCAGTACTGTAAGTAAGAAGAAATACGCAACATTTAGTCGAACATTAACAGTACACAGAAATCAACACTGTAAATCGAGGTGTCAATGCAAAACTATTGTAAGTGCCTATATATTTATAGGCACTTACAATAGTTTGGCACAGAGCCCTTGAATTACGAACATATAGAGTCGGTCCGGGTAATTCCGTACGGATTTGGATAGTTTCGATTATTTTGAGAACGTCTCTTTAACGACGATCACAATAACAAACTTTCTTAATGATATTATATTTCTTCTAGCCAATACTCCTTATTTAACTCTAAAAACTATACCATATGTTAAGAAAAATCACAATTAAGGCCAGTAGCTGATATCGGCCAATTCCGTACATCAGCGGGTTAATCCGTACGCTTCGTCAGGAAAATCGGTTATGAATAACGGGGCGGTAAAAGTAATAGCTTAGTTTGGTGGAGTGGGAATATTCATGATTTAGACAGTTAAATGTTCATAAAAGGCGAACATGGGCTTCTAAGTATTAAGTGTGGCTAGCCTATGAGGGAATGAATGGGACCCCCTCAAACTTGGTACAGATTTGCGCATCCACTGAAAAAACTTGAAACGTTAGTAGGCGATCAAAACACAGTAGCTACTGCTTCATTAGGCTTAATTGTTTCTCGAAGAAAAACTAATTGGTCTGGGACCAAGGCAAATGCACGTTACTAAAGCCTTTTCAAACTGCAGTTACAAGGTTTTGATTATCCCAAACGAATATATAATGTCAATCTTCATTCGTTGTGATCTTTATGGGTAAAATAAAATTGGCCTGAACGAAATTAGCCTCACCCTACAATTGTACATTTTTAAATGTGGGCTAATTCTGTACAGTATGAAAAATCTCATTTAATCTCCAAAGGACTCGGTTTCACAAAAAAATATTACAAGGAGAGTGAAGATTATTTCTTTTTTTTCAATGAGTTAAACTATGATTCACAATTCACGTAAGCATTGGGCATTTATACAGACATTTGGACAGATGGTACCGAGTGACCTTTTCGTACTTATCTGACTGGGTATTTGAGAATTAGGGAGTGACTCAGTTAGTGCCGTCTTAAATTGGTGATGAGCAAAACTTAAGGTTACGATTGCGTGGTAATTATCTGATATTTGGTTTAGGCTATATTGGCTTTTTTAAAACCAGGTTAATTTCTAAAATAATTTGAAATGCATTTTTCTAGAAATACGTAATTAATTCAAGTGTACAGAATTTCCCGCATGTACGGAATTACCCGGACCTACTCTATGCAACATATATTTGAAAGATTCTGGTACAAGAAGATATGATTGTGACACACAAATACCCTCAGAACAGATTTTTTTCTTAAATGTTAACATTGGCAGATAACCTTTACCTTGTCCCATTGACATTGACCTTGATATCTTGCAGATTGGTATCAATGAGACCTACAAGCATGAACAATATAGGTTTTGCACCTTGAATATGCTTGTAGTAATTTGCAAGGTTATGTTTTGGTTAAGTTCAGTCTATTTCTGAGCTTAACGGATGACCTTTACCTTGTCTCATGGCCTTAACCTTGGTATGAACAGATGTGTAATACATGTATTGACATCTAACACAATGCCAAATAGAAGCATCACATCTTGGATAGAATCAAAGTCATTGACAATGTTAGATTTTAACAAATGACCTTGATCTAGTCACATGACCTTGACATCTACAGATGTATATCACTAATACCTATAACCATTCCAAATATGTTGTCTCGTATCTGAAGAAATTGGAAATATCGAGTTTTTGGTAAAACTATGCAGAAAGACAGACTAGTGGACTGATGGATGGAAAGACACACAGACAGACATAAAAAATATGCCCAATTCTTACCAATACAAGTGCATGAAAATTATGAACACTAAATTTTCTGACACTTTCGAACATAACTTTTCTTTTTTCAAAATAACCCAATCTAGAGAGATCAAACTAAATAGGGATAGGTACTCTCTAAACACATACCAATCTTTTGAAAAAAACACATTTCATTACGCATTTTATTTACAGCTACATTTACAAAACGTTAGAACTCAACACAAGACCATGAAAGCAAAGATATATGTGCTATATTTAGCAGAGAGGAAAAAGCTTTATTCATATTCAGCTTGCAAAAAAAGCGAAAGAATAGCAATTGTTGTATTTATTTTCCCTACAAAACCTCGGAAGTCAAAACTTGTATAAGTAGTTAATCACATGAATGTAATATTTGTTTCATTTTTTTTCTGTTTTCATTTATTTAGGTGTTGATCTAGCAAATCTTTACTATTCTTGCATATCTTTACTTTAATTGTAGATTGCTTTTCTTATAAATGATTAAAAGAAGGAAATAAATTAAATCAGCTCAAGAAAGGAACACATGACATTTTCTCTTAGTAAATTATTATCAAAACAAGAGCACTATTTTTGTGAGACCATTTGCTATTGGCTGTTCTTTAATGTAGACATCTCATCAGTTTTGCAACAGAAATATTCCTAGACTATAAACATGTTTCTCTACATATAATATGGGTGATATATGTGCACATAACTTACCAGCTATCACAGTATTTATACACTCATACAGCAGCGACATTGCTGATGTACTGAAACAAGAATAAAAGTAGTGTTCAGCAAACAGCTGTTAAAAAGCTAACATTTTGCCACTAGAACAAAGATAACTCATACATACAAAGTATTTATCATTATTTCAGTATAATACCAAATTAAAATACAGGATTATATTAATGAACAAGGTGGCAAATTATCATAAGTAATATCAGTCATAAGAAACAGCAAAGGGCAATAACTCAAACATTAAGCTAGGTAGAGTTATGTTTCTAGTGCACTGCACTCCATAATGATGAGAGAAATATAACTGCAAAGATAGTCAATCAGACATAAGGCTACAAGATTCATTCTCAGGACATAGAAGTGGTTGAAAGTTGCCTGCTGGATGTCACAGATGATCACATATTGCAACCCATCTTTTGACAGGAGTACAAAAGTGATATTGGAATGGAGCTGTTACCTTGCAATCAAAAATCATATTATGTTAACTAAAGACCCTATCATGGAGTAAATGGTTTATAATCCTTTTTCCACTAATTTCTCATCTTCTTATTTCTTATCTTTCTGTCATATTGATGTCATCTCAGGACATAAATAAAGCACCACCTACGGTTGCCTACACTCGACTGTGAGTGCTGGATGATGGAAAAAATCCATGTTGAATAAGGGCATAATTTACACAAAACGCACCTAGATTTATCCCCTTGATAAAAGAGGTTGTTCTTTTGATGGTAAACTCGTGAGCCAAGATTCAAGTGAATGCCTTCCATAGAACCAGAGATAACACAAAATGTTAAAGTTTTGGCATGAAGACAATGATGACGCCAACTACAATGCCGATGACACCAAGTCTATAGCAATACCTTGGGGTTTCTCCGAAAACAAAGTTTAAAAAGGTTGCATTGTAAGAATGGACATGCCCTTTCAATTGTATACTTACCTATGTATAAGGTTGGTTAAAGGTTCTATTAATTTTTTTCCTAATCTTGGTTCTAATGGTGTTAAAGCACTAAACTGAAATGAAAAAGAGTCATGAATCATATAACATGAAAGTTACTGATTTCCTTAAGATTACAAAATTTTTGGAAAACTAAATACAAAATCTAAAGCTTCTAAGTATTTGCATAATTTCATTTGGAAGATTAGCACAAGAGCATGTTTGTGCTTTACTTCAAATTTTACTTTGAGGAAGGAAAATAATGATCACTGCTTGAGCTAACTAGGCAAATTTCACTTAATAAGTACTTCTTAGTATCATCAGTATTAGAATGGGTCACTTAAATGTTTATCCTCTCCAGAAATTGAATATTTAAAGGTTATTAAATGAGTGGTCATTGAATACTGAATTTATTAAATAAGTCATTTATAAAACAGATAAAAACAAGGCTACACTAGGTTAATAAATTTGGTATTAAATGAGCACAGAGTTGATATTTTATTCATAATATAACCCAAATTTGTGTGATAAAACAAGGAAATTACAATATTTATTGATTCAAGTTATTCTGCATAACATATAACGCTGTTTGCAAAATGATGTCATCAAATCCATTTTGAGGTCATTGCCCAAGGAAAATATAATGTTGCTATCCGTTCAGCTTATTTGCATAGTTATTCGACTAGTGTAATAACACCTGTGTAATATCAAAAATATTCAATGGGGCTATTTCACTGCTATGACCTAAGTCGTTATTTTGAACCATATATAGCCATACCAATTTGATGATCTTTATAAGAACCCAGTTGTTGGTTGATGAGGTCATCAACTTGAAGAACAAGGGAGCCAGAGATAGGTAGTTTCTTGGATTCTTTCTGGCAAGTTCACAAATAACATTGACAGCAGCAGACTGAACACCTGTAAAATATAATTAACAAATTGATGGCTCAGCGCAATATATTTGTATATAGGGAGTTACAACCGTTTCGCACTGAGCCAACAAAATGTGACCAATCACTTCAAAAGGGACCATCTACAAGGTCGAATCAAAGTACCATAAGTACCTCGAAAACAATTATGCAAATCAATTTCATAAAACCAATATTTGGAAATTCCCACTTAACAAATTTATATTATTTTTATGAAACAAAATGAAAAACAATAATCATGTTACAAACTTTTCGATATGCATTCTATAAATACTGAAAATGATGATGTCCAAGTGAAACTTGGTAACTCCAGCCCTGTTCTCTGTGATATTCTTACATTCAGCACAGGACTGGGCTTTCCTTTACCGACTAATGATGGAAAAAATGAACTATTGTCTTGATACAATGCATAATGATGAAACAACTGTACCATGTACCATTTATGAATGTTTATCCCCATGTATAATTGAAAAATTACTGGGTGAATAAAGGATATGTTATGTTACGTTTACAAGGGCGTAAATCCCATTATGCAAATTATGCAAGAGCATAATACAAAATTAATCCTCTGTCGAAAAAAGTTGTTGATAACTGATCATAACATTGTCACTACAAGCTGTAGTAACAATGTTTTCACCATTCGTAAATTTTAAACCATTGAAATTGTCACTGGGGATCCCTTACTCTATTTCTCGCCAAAAGGAGCTGATGGACGTCAGTTTAATTAAGCTTTTCCCTAATGCCTATATATTTTCGGGTAGTCAACAATTTTCTGCCTATGAATGTTAAAATCCTAGTCATGCCAATGATCTAAAAATTCATTTACATGAATTGAAGGATGTTTTTGGGGATTTTTTTTCCCCAAAATTGACCTTCATAGATGACATTGACCTTGTCAAAGGACCTACAGTTTAGTATCAGCATATGAGCATTGATGATACTTATCATCATACCCAGGATGAGTATTGTATCTTAATTAGGCTTAGTGTGATTTGCAATATCCGGTATTTTATTTTTCATTGTTGTTGTTTTTAGACCAGAGCCCTTTATTCTGTTTAATTGACAGTTTGCAGCAATCTTACATTAATTTTCAAAGCCAGTGCTTCGCCCTGTCACAGTATAGCTTTGTTCATTACAGTTTATTTGTTCGCTTGAAAGAGGATTAACATTTCTTTTAACAGTTTTTCATTCCTACTTTGGCAGCTTGAGCACCTTACAATGGATTCCTTGGGCCTGTTTTAGTGGGTTCCATTTTACTTAACTTCTTATGAAAAAAATAATCGTAGGTCAGTATCACAAACCTAGTGTTTTCATTCATTGTTAGATTCTGCCTTGCAATATCTCATCAGAATCGTCTTTATAAGATGAATCCAATGAAATGATGCATGACAGAATTCCATATTTAGTTACTTCTGTAAAAGCAACATTAATTTTTGATTTACGCAAAAATGATCGCAAGATGTTTAGTAAAATAGGCTTCTGGTATTTCTCACACCAGTTCTACCATTAATCTTTTCCTAGTCTACAGCTGCTATACCACATAGGTCTACTATTATCAATCTATTGGTGGGAGACAAATGTCAGAAAGGATATCATTGGCTCAGCGCAAAACAGTTGTAACTGCCTATAAACATATGGGCAGTTACAACTGTTACGCGCTGAGCCATAGATATGTGCCTAGTCTGGGGAAGGAACTTTTCTTAAATCAGATTGAGGTTCTGCAAACCAGTTGTAATAATAAACAAAACATTTATCTTGAGGATATTTTCAAACAAGGTACCTGGGTCAGGATCTTCAAGTTTCTCCTTCAGTCGAGGGAATGCAGGTCTTAAAGCTTCAGGAAATTGCAGGAACACTTTATACATGATTAATACTGCCTTTTTACGTAAATACGGCCTTGTGGATGTCATCTGAAATCAACATGTTTTAACTTATTACTCTTTTACTATATGTCACTATATATTAAGGCACTTGATGAATTGTAAGATTTTAATTGAGAACAAGATGTGTTTGTGAAACACTAATGCCCCAATAACAGCAATCTTTTTTCAAAGTTTGACCTTGACAGATGACCTTGACCTTGTCACATGACCTTGACTTTGGTACCAGCGGATGCAGATCATTGAGATCTATCATCATGCCAAATTTGAGCTTTGTATGTCAAATAATTTTGGAGAAAAGGCAAAGGTTAAGTTTTCGGACAGACGGACGGACAGACAGACGGACGGACAGACAGACAGACAGACGGACGGACAGACAGACAGACGGACGGACAGACAGACAGACAGACAGACGGTCATGAGCAAAACAATTTGCCCCCGATCTCTCGATACGGGGGCATAAAAAAGGTTTACTTTATCAATATATGCTGTTTTAAACCCTTTTTTTTTAAAAGTAATATCCAACTGAATTCAATTTTTTCTTTCAATGGAAAACTTAACATTTTTATCACATAATCAAGATTAAATTACTCTTCCTACACTCTTTTACTATATGATAGCAAAGTGTTGAAGCCTTGAAATTCTGTAACTTACTAAAGTCATGATATCATTGGCCAAGTCCCTTGCTAAATCTGCTGTGATGAAACAAGACAGACCATTCAATGCCACACCAGCATCATATTGATTCTGACTGCTCAAGTCCTGAAAAAGAGCATGAAGTCATGTTATCTTTAGCTGAGACCCATCTTCCCAAGCCAAGGGTTCAAGCTCCTCTATGGAGCCAGAACCCTTAGCTTGCGAGGATGGGTAAGGCCCTGGCTTAATCTGTGATGAAACAAGACGGACTGGGCAACTCCAGGATCATATTGATTTTGACTTTAGTCCTGAAGTTGGGAAAATTGATGGATTATTTGTTATTAATGAGCTTGGAAAAAAAAAGATCATTTTTTAATAGAACTTATCTTTGCAAAGTATTTTTTGTAAATTCTCAAACTAACATTATTTTTTTTGTAAATATTATCATCTTTTTTTAAATTTCTTATTCCACAAATGCCCCATTTCAAGATTGTATTTCTGCTAAAACCTCGTAACTACAGCTACAGAAAGTTGACAATATCTATCATTTAATCTGCTCATAAATATTCTGCAATTTATCTCCAATAATTGGAGACATATTAATTGAACTTTTTTATCAAATATGGATGTAATTGACATGAATGAACCTTCAAAGAAATATTCATTTGAAATACCTTTCTGATCATGTTAGTTGTTAACATCAATACGTCAGTACCATCGTGAAAACTTTGTGAGGCTGCAAGATAACCTATTCTCTACAATATAAATATGGATTATGTTGTGACTTTGATGAAATCTACAATTACTCATGTGTTTTTGGTTTTATCTGCATAGGCAAATAATATTTTGATTGTTTAGAAAAACAGCAAGTTGAATTTGCAAAGCCTTGTGCAGGACAAGGTTCCATAATTTTATTACAACTTAATGTTCCATTTACTGAATATGTAAAATGCACAAATATGCAAAATGAAAGGAAGATAAATTTTGATTAAAATTACAATACAATGAACATTTGAAAGGTTGTGTTACTATTGTTATTTAAGAGTTTATCATAAGAAAATGGAAGAAAGTCCCAATCTTGACAAAATAGATTATTTGCAATTTCGAAAATGGGCCTGCGTGTGAAAGTTTTAACAATTTAACATCTATGCAAATCAAAGCCTCTTTCTAGCCTATGCATCCACACAATCTTTCCAGAGTCTTCAAGAGGTCCACATAAGAGGGGGTGGGGGGTAAAACCAGTCTAAAATATATATTTCTACATAAAACCCTATGTTGTGGATACTCATTTGAAAAGTCTCAAATGAGTATCCACAACATAGGGTTTCAGTAAGGACTATTGAAATATTTAAAATTGAAATCCATAATCCCCATCTGTAACTCTGGTTTTCAATCTGTAGACAAGTTATTTAATCCTCTTCAGATGGTCAGGGAATATTAATTCTGTATAGACCACTCAATGTTTGTGCCTCGTACCCTTGTGAAAACGTTGGAAATGTGAAGCAAATACTCATATATAAGAATTTAAAGGGTTTTGCTTGTAAACTATTTTTGATACATGAAGATAGAAGAAATTGAACACCAATCTTGATTAAATGTTTGTTTGAATGGGGTTTAAGCTGCTTTCAATAATGTTTCAGTTATATGACGGCAGCTGGAGCATCTAACAATGGTTTTCTTGTATTTTTCCCACCAGTTACTTCCATTCCTAGCCTCCAGCTGCTATCCCATAAAGGGTTACGATCAACAATCCATTGGTTGGAGACAAATGGTCAGAGAGGATTAGTGCCGCTGTTGGGGATCAAAACCCAGGAGCTCTAGTTTAACAGTCTGACATGCTACAAACTGCGTTATGAAGAATCTTTATAATAGAGTCACTGATAAATTAATACTCTTACCTTGAAAGTGAACTTGGGAGAAGCCATTACTTCAATGATGTTAAACGCTGCCCAACTGATGTCATAGCCCAACATTTGTAGCTGAAATTGTAAATATATACACTCAAAATGATCTTCCCCTGCATTTTCTTAACTGGTCGCCACAAAAATCACCAATTCCCAATTTTTGACGCCTGTTTGAGCCGGCAGGAGCCAGCAAAAAATGTTAACTTTATCTTTTAAAATCAATGGCAATAAAGAATAGCCATTATTTAACGTATTTTAATAACTGTTTACAAAATAAAAGAATCTTGACGAAAATTTGATAATTGCAAGTATAATCATTTTTTAGACTAAATGAGAAATTGTAGAAATAAGATTTTAAGACCAAATGAGAATTTGGTTTTAAGACAAAATGAGTTTAGACAAGTGAGAACACCCCCTCAAAATGCTCTCACCACAAACTCCCATAAAAGACAAAAGCTGGTGATACCAGTCCAAAACCTTGAACTAAACCATATGTTGTGGGAAGTAATTTGAATCATCTAAATGAGATAATTCCAATGAGTACCCGCAATATAGGGTTTATGTCAGTCATATTAATTCATTTCAGTGTTAAATTTGAAATACCCTTTCTACTCTCAGAGAAAATGCTTTTGTCAGTGAATGTATCTTTTGTTCAAAATATTTGCTATTCTAAATGGCATGTGTACTTCAAGCCAAAGGCATTTGACCAGTAAGTTGTAAGTTTTTAATTTCTTTTAAAATTTTGTGAGTTTTTAATTTTCTTAAAATTTTGATTCATCTAAAATTTTGCTGTCTTGGGATGATTTTATTTCAGTTTTGTATGACCTCTTTTCATAGAATCTTACTCACATAATATGCTAGGTTGTTGAAAACCATGGCTTTAACCGCCACAAAGTTATTTTTTTTCTTTGATTTCATCAAAACATTGGCAAACAATCATAATCCAAAAAGACTCGACCTTCAAAATGCTGTTCAGAACATATTCTTGTTGCATACAATGCTTATGAAGACTGTATAGCCTAAGATCAGCCTGCATATATGTTCAGCCTGATCTAAGCATATTCTCCCTGCTTTTGACTTAATCATCATGGCATTAGCTTGAGCTGGACAGATTGAAATATCTCGTAAAAACTGGCCATTTTTTTGAAACAAAGTTTGATTTCAGCAGGATAAAGGTTAAGAGAGAATCGATTTTTTTTTGTATAAACCTATAGTTACATATGGAGGGTTAAGCCCAATACTGTTCTTGAGTGTATATACAATTTACATACACTTAGTACATTATTGCACTGAACCCTCGATATGTGAGTTTATTGACAGCCATTGATTCAACTGCCACATTGTCCTGTTGTAATTCTTCTTCGATTCATCAAGACTCTCTGCAACTAGAAAGCCATGAATGGCTTGAGTCGCTCCACAGGCTTGAAATTCTTGAAATAGCAAATCTAAGGTTTGCCTAGCTTTTAAATATTTTGGGTTCTACTGATGTTGAAATGAATTTCAAAGTTTCCACTATATAACATATAGAGAAATGACCTCTGCCTATTAAAGACATATTTTTCATCCAATGACATTAATTTTTTGCTGCATGATAAAGGTTCACTCAATGATCATTCTGGTGAAATTTGGTTGATATCCAGCAATAACATTCTGAGAAAATGGTTTTTAAAGTTTCCACTATATATCTTATAGAGAAATGACCTCTGCCCATAAAATACATATTTTTCATCCGATCACAATAATTTTTGGTAGACTGATTAAAGGTAACTCAAGGATCATTCCAGTGAAATTTGGTTGATATCCATCAATTACATTATGAGAAAATGATTTTCAAAGTTTCCACTATATAACATATAGAGAAATGACCTCTGCCCATTAAATATATATTTTTCATCTGATCACAATAATTTTTGGAAGACTGATAAAGGTTCACTCAAGGATCATTCCAGTGGAATTTGGTTGATATCCATCAATTACATTATGAGAAAATGATTTAAGGTTTGCCTAGCTTTTAAATATTTTGGGTTCTACTGATGTTGAAATGAATTTCAAAGTTTCCATTATATAACATATAGAGAAATGACCTCCGCCCATAAAATGCATATTTTTCATCCGATCACAATAATTTTTTGTAGGCTGATAAAGGGCCACCCAAGGATCATTCATGTAAAATTTGGTTGATATCCATCGATTAAAATCTGAGAAAACTCCACTATATAACATATAGAGAAATGACCTCCGCCAATAAAATGCTTATTTTTCATCCGATCACAATAATTTTTGGTAGACTGATAAAGGGTCACACAAGGATTATTCATGTAAAATTTAATTGGTATCTATCAATTAGAATCGGAGAAAAGTCACTTTTTACAATATTTGGAAATTAGCCACGCCAATTAAATCCATGTTTTTCATTGGATCAAAATTTCTTGAACAACTTTGAAAGAGGGTCACCCAAGGATCATTCCTGTGAAGTCTGGTTGAAATTCATCCAGTAGTTTCTGAGGAGAAGATTTTTAAAGAAAAAGTTTACGACCGGACGCACGCACACACGGACAGACAGACGGACGACCGCACGACGGACACAACGCCATGACAATAGCCCCAGTGGCTTCAGCCAGTGGAGCTAAAAATTATAATCTAGTCATGTTGAAGAGATAATCTAGAAATTTTGTATAAACTTATACTTACATAATTTTGTATAAACTTATACTTACATATGTGAGTTTATTGACGGCCATGGCTTTAACAGCCACATTGTCCTGGCGTAATTCTTCTTTGATTTCATCCAAACACTGAGCAACATACTTTGCCTGTAAAAATATGGAAAAGGTTTTATTGAAAAACTTGTCAGGACATTATCATCTATCATCTTCAATGATATGTGAATCAAGTCTCTTTTAATAAATATACATGTATATTGTTAGAAATCAATAAAATTCATTACCTTTACAGTATTGGGGGATATGCAAAAAACTTTTCTAACTTTCTATATATGTATAGGTGCATAATAATATTGAGCAGGTCCCTAAAAATGTTAGACAAGACAATGCAAATAAAATTATAAAACAAGAGGACCAAGATGGTCCTAGATTGCTCACCTGAGTCTCTTTGACCCCTGGGACAACACATTAATTAGATAGGCAGATGTCAAAAAGAAGATAATTGCCTAAGATCAATACCATGGAACGTTTTCAGCAAAGAGCTAGACATTGATTCTATGTAAACTAGAAAGCCATGAATGGCTTGAGTCGCTCCACAGGCTTGAAATTCTTGAAATAGCAAATCTAAGGTTTGACTAGATTTTAAGATATTTTGGGTTCTACTGATGTTGAAATGATTTTCAAAAATGCCACTTTATAACATATAGAGAAATGACCTCCGCCTATAAAATACATACTTTTCACCTGATCACAATATTTTTTGGCAGACTGATAAAGCTTCACTCAAGAATCATTCCAGTGAAATTTGGTTGATATCCATCAATTACATTCTGAGAAAATGATTTTCAAAGTTTCCACTATATAACATATAGAGAAATGACCTCCGCCCATAAAATGCATATTTTTCATCCGATCACAATAATTTTTGGTAGACTGATAAAAGGTCACCCAAGAATCATTCCAGTGAAATTTGGTTTATATCCATTGTTTACATTCTGAGAAAATGATTTTCAAAGTTTCCATTATATAACATATAGAGAAATGACCTCCGCCCATAAAATGCATATTTTTCATCCGATCACAAAATTTTTTGGTAGACTGATTAAGGGTCACCAAAGGAACATTCGAGTGAAATTTGGTTTATATCCATCCATTACATTCTGAGAAAATGATTTTCAAAGTTTCCACTATATAACATATAGAGAAATGACCTCCGCCCATAAAAAGCATATTTTTCATCTGATCACAATAATTTTTGGTAGACTGATAAAGGGTCACTTAAGGATCATTCATGTAAAATTTAATTGGTATCTATCAATTAGATTCTGAGAAATGTCACTTTTTACCATATTTGGAAATTAGCCACGCCCATTAAATCCATGTTTTTCATTGGATCAAAATTTCTTGAACAACTTTGAAAGAGGGTCACCCAAGGATCATTCCTGTGAAGTTTGGTTGAAATTCATCCAGTAGTTTCTGAGGAGAAGATTTTTAAAGAAAATGTTTACGACCGGACGGACGCACGCACGCACGCACGGACGGACGGACGCACGACGGACACAACGCCATGACAATAGCCCCAGTGGCTTTCAGCCAGTGGAGCTAAAAAGGGATGCACCCGGGTGGACCCCGATTGTGACCCCAGGGTCTTGATATGAACAAACTTGGGAGAGGTCCATAAGATGATGCTACATAATAAATATGAAAGCTGTCTGCCTTCTGGTTTCAGAGAAGATGATTTTTGACAGTTTTCCTGTTTTCACCCATCATGCTCTGATGAGCTGAAACGGATGCGCCCGGGTCGAGCCCAAATATGACCCAAGGGTCTTGATATGAACAAACTTGGTAGAGGTCCACTAGATGATGCTACATACCAAATATGAAAGCTGTCTGCCTTCTGGTTTCAGAGAAGAAGATTTTTGAAGATTTTCATTTTTCTACCCTTCTTGCTCTTAAGAGATAAAGGGATGCACCCATGCAAAGCCCAAATATGACACAAGGGTCTTGATATGAACAAACTTGGTAGAGGCCCACTAGGTGATGCTACACACAAAATATCAAAGCTGTCTGCCATCTGGTTTCAGAAAAGAAGGTTTTTAAAGATTTTCACTCTTTGATTCTATGTAAAAAAGGTTGAGTCCGGGCAAAGCCCAAATATGACCCCAGGGTCTTCATATGAACAAACTTAGTAGAGGTCCACTAGGTGATGCTACACACAAAATATGAAAGCTGTCTGCCATCTGGTTTCATAGAAGAAGATTTTTAAAGATTTTCATATTTTCACCCTTTTTGTTAAGGGTAAAGGGAAAGTTAAGGGTGGATTTCAATTATTAGAACAACTTTGGTAGAGCTTTACCCAAGGAACATCCCTGCCAAGTTTCATCAAGATTGGCCCACTGGTTTAGGAGGAGAAGATGTTTAAAGAAATTGTGGACGACAGACAACGGACGACTCACGACGGACATTCTACGATCCCAATAGCTCACCTTAAGCACTTCAAGCTCAGGTGAGCTAACAATTGAATGAGAAAATATGTTCCAAATATTGAAAATAAATTAAGGAGAATACATGAAAATGAAATTGCATATTATTCAGTGGATAAATAATTATGTGTGACTGTCACATGAAATGGGACCATCTGGGTAGTGTGTTTCAAGATTCAATCTCAAAACCTAAGGATTGATGGTCCACTTCAATACAGGTTGGCCTAGCTCTACTTTAAATAACCATAAAACGCAGTCTGTAACTTCTTTCAATTCAGACCTCTGTAAAAACTTTACATTCAATTCAGAACACTGTAAAAATGTTACTTTCAATTCAGACCACTGTAAAAATGTTACTTTCAATTCAGACTACTGTAAAAATGTTACATTCAATTCAGACAACTGTAAAAATGTTACATTCAATTCAGACAACTGTAAAAATTTTATATTCAATTCAGAACACTGTAAAAATGTTACATTCAATTCAGAAAACTGTAAAAATGTTACCCAATAGCTCACGTTAAGCACTTCGAGCTCAGGTGAGCTAACAATTGAATGAGAAAATATGTTCTAAATATTGAAAATAAATTAAGGAGAATACATGAAAATGAAATTGCATATTATTCAGTGGATAAATAATTATGTGTGACTGTCACATGAAATGGGACCATCTGGGTAGTGTGATTCAAGATTCAATCTCAAAACCTAAGGATTGATGGTCCACTTCAATACAGGTTGGCTTAGCTCTACTTTAAATAACCATAAAACGCAGTCTGTAACTTCTTTCAATTCAGACCTCTGTAAAAATTTTACATTCAATTCAGAACACTGTAAAAATGTTACTTTCAATTCAGACCACTGTAAAAATGTTACTTTCAATTCAGACTACTGTAAAAATGTTACATTCAATTCAGACAACTGTAAAAATGTTACATTCAATTCAGAACACAGTAAAAATGTTACATTCAATTCAGAACACTGTAAAAATGTTACATTCAATTCAGAAAACTGTAAAAATGTAACATTTCAATCAGTTAGGCTGGAAATTTGACATTTAGTTTCCCCAGCATGCAAATAGGAAAGTTGTTAAGTATTGATTTCAACCTGTGTTCACATCTTTCCAATTATTTGCTATACCACCTTGACAGGCAATTCTATACTTGAAATCACATTTCCTCATGGAATTATAGATTTCCTCTATGAATTATGAGAATGCGCTTTTTTCAGCATTGAAACCATTGCCATGCAATCTCATTTTTTGTCGACCCTGAAGAAAAAGGTTTGCAGTTTGGAAAATACATGTGTATTGTGGATTTGGCTAGTTTTAGATTTTGTTTTCTGGTAATCATCAAAGATTTTTCACAATGACAAAAACTGATTGTTTGATACGAAATATTAGAAATGGGAAGATGCAGGTCATTCAAACTTCCCTAAGTAAACAACAGGATAGATATGTGACACGTTATGCGAAAAGGGACCATCTGGATAGTGCATAAAGTGTCTATCCTAGTCAGACAACGCAGATTGCGCAGACTGACTATGGTAGAAACTTTTTGCAATGTGCTTATTTCCTGAATCTAGGATGATCAATCTACCATCCAGTGAAAGATTTTTTAAAATACGACTTCTGGTTGACCTATGCTGGATCAAATCACTTTTTCAATAATTCATTTTACAGTATTCCTTGATGGTACCTTTTTGCCTGTTGGGTCACATATGTGATCCTATTAGCAAAGCTGTGTGAACAAAAAATTCAATCAGAGAAAAAACTAAATACAAGGCATAATATCATTTATGTTGTTTTACGCAAGATTGCCTATGATAGTAGTTTCCAAACAATAAACATAAGTTCAAATTATTTCAAACTAGGAACTTGACAAAAAATCCTGTTGTTTTTGCCAGATTTGCCTAGGATAGCAGTTAGCCAGAGTATGAACTTTGTTCAAAATTGGATCTTGTTAGGAACAGAGCTGTAGATGGAGGGGGTAATTTTGAATTTCTAATTCAAATATTTGAATAATGTTTGTATTAAACATTTTTAGTGGGTACTCATTGGAATTTCTATTCAAGATGATTCAAATGAGTATCCACAACATAAAGTTTCATTGGGAAATTAAAGTTTTAAGAACAATTTTAACCCCTCTTATATGTATCTCTGTGGGAAGTACACAAGAATGTCTGGGTTTGTTTTTTTTTTCACTAGATTTTCCATGGATAGTAGTTTCAAAAGAATAAACTGTTGCTGATAATTGGTTCAAATTAGGAAGCATACCAAGAAATTTTGTCATACTTAGTTCTCATCCAATACAATCATATTCAAGATTATGTGTCATTTTTTCTGTATATAACTCTGAATGAATATTGTTTCACATGATTAAATCATTTTAAACCCAAACAAGGTCATGTTTATCAACCAAAATATTAAGATAAAATGAAGGGCTACCTAACCCTTGCCATGCTGATTAAAAACCTTGGCAAAAGAGAAGTAAAACAAGATGTGTTGGTGAAACACGCATGCCCCCACAAAGGCATTTATATAGAAATTTGACCTTGACAGATGACCTTGACCTTGTCATATGACCTTGACCTCGGAACCAGCAGATGCTTATCATTGAGATCTATCATCATACCAAATAATTATGAGCATTTTATCTTGAATAGCCTTGAAAATATTGGCAATGTTAAGTGTTTTGGTTAAGTTTTGTCAGACAGGCGGATGATGGTAAAACAATATGCCCCCGATCTTTAGATGTGGGAGCAAAATAATTAAGTGCTGAAGCACTGAATGCTATGAGTGGGTATTTATCTTTTCAAAGTAAAAGTACAATTTACACTCTCCTTTTTGAAAAGAAAATCAGACTGCATACCTTTGTCAATATCTCCAGTTAAAGCAAGAATATTCCAGGTTCAGCATGACAAGGATTAAATTAAACCATTACCAACATAAAATTTAACAGGGGTCCAAATGGAGGGTGCAAATAATGAAAGCAAACTAAAATGCAGCATCCAGGGGGAAAAAACAGGGTTCTCAAACAAAGTCCTCCTAAAATTTAAGGTCGGATTATAATGGAGCAATACATAACATTGTCAGGGAGCTTTTATTTAGTGTGCATTTTCTAATTTAAAAAAAATCATTAGAATTGATGTCTTTTAGGGCCTTTATTTGAGGTGAATTAACTCTAAACGATCATATAGATAGAAATTCATCTCAAATTAGAGAAGAAGTCTCAAAAGGCTTCTAAAATTTAGGCATTTAAAGCGGGTTATGTTAGTAAAAAATGTAGGGGTGCTACCATTAGGGAGGGCGCTATTATAAGAAGAAATACTGTAAGTCAAATCACACTGCCTGGCTTTCTATACTTTCCGATCCAGTACAACTACAACACTCTACAACAAGCCCCCAGCTGCTCTATTCACTTAGGTGTTCTAATTCCACTTTGAGGGGTGAGTGCACCACTATTGTAAGTGCCTATATATTAATAAGCACTGGCACTTACAATAGTGTTGCACTAACCCTTCGACTTCTCCATTCGTAGAAGCCAACTTCCCTCATTTGAATGACTCAAGCTATATACCAAGGCTGCATTTTTGCACCATTGTCCCCCATAAATTACGGAATGATGTTATTTAAGACCATTAGGATACCTTCCCTTTGGTTCTATAATTCTGGTACCTAGATTGTAAGTGTGACCAATGAATTTTAAATAATGTCCCCTCGTTTTGCTGACCATGAGGGACACTGTCCCCTTACTTTCAAAACCTTGGCGGATCACTGCCCCCTTCAGCCATTCTTAAACCTTGTCATGCTGAACCCGGAATATTCCTGCTTTTTCAGGCGCTATAGACAAACATCAGCCTGCACATTATGTGCAGTCTGATGTTAGTCTTCACCACCTGTTTGTCATTTTAAAACCAGAATTGTCAATAGATTTAGTTTTTCAATTAAAAATTGACCTACAGTTAGTACTTACAGTGCTTTTTGCCCTTTGATTTTGATGAAAATTTTTAGCCAAAATTTATTCAGCATAACAAGGGTTAATCTTATATGAGCCTCTGTGTGATGTTTCCAATCATTTGACGTGTGTGAAGGGCAAAATTAAGAAACTTTGACTGCCACAAAGTATAATAAGAAGTTTGCCTGGCTATCTTTTGACACTTCGGGACCATTATCTATCTACAAAGTGCAAAGTAAAGACTCTGGTCAGACTGTGCAGATGCACAGGCTGGCCAGAGTCTTTGCTTGGAGATCATTTGAAATTGTTTGAAATGTCACGCACATTCCCCCCTTCATTTTCCACTTTTTGTTATAAAAATTTATAATGATGGGCAACAAATTATTGTGTGTACAGCTTAGGCAAACTGTAGTTATGAAATACAGGTTGACAACCATTGATTTGTTTTTGTGTCCACAACCATATATTTTGATGACAGGTGACGTTTCAAAATCAGAAGTAGGCAGTCCAGGGTTCCCAAAAACCCCTATATGGGGCTGATTTACCCCCAAATGGAATCTTGTACCCCCTAATTTTTGTAAGCAGTCTTCTTTATCTTATATAGAGGGGTTACATGCAATTTGCAAAATAACCATTTTAACCCACAGATTGAAAAAGCAGTGGGAACACTGGCGGTCTATACGATGTCAAGAGGAGTGGCAAGCTATTCCTCAATTATTAGAATTCTGAATACAATCATAATTGTATTTCTATGTTTCAAATTTCTGAAATTACATGATATTCTACAGCACAAATATATTCACTAATGTAATGTGTGCTTATAAATATGAAGGGTAAATTAGAGTGATATTTGATGATAATAATGCATGATAATGTTTAATGATTAATGAAGATTTGATGAATGACTAAAAATTAATTACTGGTAGCTATGAAGTTTCTGGTTTTACATTTATTAACCTTACTTGGTATCACACAACATATCAATTTTAATTTTTGAGACTTGATGAGGAGGTAAAGCCAACCAGTCTAAAAAAAAAATTCACTTAAATTGTCTAAAATGAGTACCCACAACTTTGAGTTTTATGCAAGTAAGATTGTAATAGTATTATGTAATTCAATCTTTAATCCAAAAATAACCCCTCTATGTGCAGCTCTGTATGATATTTGCAATAAAATACAATAAAGTCCTATCTCAAACAGAACAACAGGGGTCGACACTAAGGGGAGTCTGGGAGTCCAAGACTCTTTGTTTACCATTTAGGGCTCCTTGCATTTGCAAATTAGGAGTCCAATGGACTCAAAGGGTCATAATTATGAGAATGTTTTGTGAAACAAATGCAGAGCAGACTCCTCTCTAATATTTGCCAAAACTGTAGATCTTTCTACTACAATAGTTGTTGAAACTAGAAAGCCATGAATGGCTTGAGTCGCTCCACAGGCTTGAAATTCTTGAAAAAGCAAATCTAAGTTTTGACTAGATTTTAAGATATTTTGGGTTCTACTGATGTTGAAATGAATTTCAAAGTTTCCACTATAAAACATATAGAGAAATGACCTCTGCCCATAAAAAGACATATTTTTCATCCAATGACATTTATTTTTCACTGCATGATAAAGGTTCACTCAAGGATCATTCCAGTGAAATTTGGTTGATATCCATCAATTACATTCTGAGAATTTTTTTTTTTAAAGTTTCCACTATAAAACATATAGAGAAATGACCTCCGCCCATAAAATAAATATTTTTCATACGATCACAATGATTTTTGGTAGACTGATAAATAATCACTCAAGAATCATTCCAAGTAATTTGGTTGATATCCATCCATTACATTCTGAGAAATTGATTTTCAAAGTTTCCACTATATAACATATAGAGAAATGACCTCCGCCCATAAAATACATATTTTTCATCCGATCACAATAATTTTTAGCAGACTGATAAAGGGTCACCCAAGGATCATTCCAGTAAAATTTAATTGGTATCCATCAATTGGAATCTGAGAAACTGATTTGCAAAGTTTCCACTATATAATATATAGAGAAATGACCTCCGCCCATAAAATGCATATTTTTCATCTGATCACAATAATTTTTGGTTGACTGATAAAGGGTCACCCTAGGATCATTCCAGTAAAATTTAATTGGTATCCATCAATATGAATCGAAGAAAACTCACTTTTTACCATATTTGGTAATTAGCCACGCCCATTAAATCCAGGTTTTTCATTGGATCAAAATTTCTTGAACAACTTTGAAAGAGGCTCACCCAAGGATCATTCCTGTGAAGTTTGGTTGAAATTCATCCAGTAGTTTCTGAGGAGAAGATTTTTAAAGAAAAAGTTTATGGCCGGACGCACGCACGCACGCACGGACGGACGACTGCACGACGGACACAACGCCATGACAATAGCCCCAGTGGCTTTCAGCCAGTGGAGCTAAAAACAGTTGCTTCCATCCCATAATATTTTGAAACAAACCTTCTTTGGGAGAACAATGTTGAAAAGAAGATATTGCTTATTACAAGTAAATTTCTTCTTGTCCACAATGTTGTCCCATTATGAAAATTTGGACTCCTTATTTTGAGCTTGGATGACTTCATTCTATATGTTAGGAGTCCAATAGACTCCGTACTCTCAGGAGTAAGAGTCTACCCCTGAACACTATGTTTGTGAAAGACCAATGCCCCCACCTCTGCCTTTTTCAGATGCAGAAGTTTGATACAATATGGTTCTTAACACCCAGCCTTGTATCAATTCTGTTATCCATGACAATAAAAAATTTGATGCAATCTTAAAATTTACACATATTTGACAAACAGAAAGGTCTTGTCACAAGAAATACGCATGATACGCCCTATGATAAATCTATTATTCATAGGTTATTGCCAATGTTAAAAATTTTTGGTTGGATAAACAGACAGGAACTAGAAAGCCATGAATGGCTTGAGTCGCTCCACAGGCTTGAAATTCATGTAATCAAAGTTTTGACTAGATTTTGTAGAGATTTTGGGTTCTATTTATGTTGAAATGATTTTCAAAGTTTCCACTATCATAACATATATAGAGAAATGACCTCTGCCAATAAAAGACATAATTTTCATCTGATCACGATAATCTTTGGCTGCATGATAACGGATCACCCAAGGATCATACTTATGAAGTTTGATGGATATCCATCGATTACATTCTGAGAAAATGATTTTCAAAGTTTCCACTATATAACAAATAGAGAGATGACCTCCGCCCATTAAAAAATACACATTTTTCATCCGATCACAAAAATTTTTGGTAGACTGATAAAGGGTCACTCAAGGGTCAATCATGTAAAATTTGGTTGATATCTATCAATTAGTTTTTGAGAAAATGATTTTCAAAATTTCCACTATATAACATATAGAGAAATGACCTCCGCCCATAAAATACATATTTTTCATCTGATCAAAATAATTTTTGGTAGACTGATAAGGGGTCACCCAAGGATCAGTCATGTAAAATTTTATAGGTATCCATAAATTAGAACCTGAGAAAAGTCACTTTTTACCATATTTGGAAATTAGCCATGCCCATTAAATCCATGTTTTTCATTGGATCAAAATTTCTTGAACAACTTTGAAAGAGGGTGACCCAAGGATCATTCCTGTGAAGTTTGGTTGAAATCCATCCAGTAGTTTCTGAGGAGAAGATTTTTAAAGAAAAAGTTTACGACCGGACGCACGGACGCACGGACGGACGCACGACGGACACAACGCCGTGACAATAGCCCCAGTGGCTTTCAGCCAGTGGAGCTAAACTAGAAAGCCATGAATGGCTTGAGGCGCTCCACAGGCTTGAAATTCTTGTAAAAGCAAATAAAGGTTTTGACTAGATTTTTTAGATATTTTGGGTTCTACTGATGATGAAAATGATTTTCAAAGTTTCAACTATATAACAGATAGAGAAATGACCTCTGCTATTAAAAGACATATTTTTCATTAAATAAAAATAATTTTTGGCTGCATGATAATGGGTCACCCAAAGATCATACCAAAAATGTTTGATTGATATCCATCAATTACATTCTGAGAAAATGTTTTTCATAGTTTCCACTATTTAATATATTGAGAATTGACCTCCACATATCCAACAATCAGATTTTGAGAAAATAATTTTCAAATTTTCCACTATATAACATATAGAGAAATGACCTCTGCTATTAAAAGACATATTTTTCATTAAATAAAAATAATTTTTGGTACACTGATAAAGGATCACTCAAGGATCATTCCAAAGAAATTTGGTTGATATCCATCAGTTACATTCAGAGAAATTGATTTTCAAAGTTTCCTATATATAACATATAGAGAAATGACCTCTGCCCATAAAATGCATATTTTTCATCCAATCACAATGATTTTTTGTACACTGATACAGGATCACTCAAGGATCATTCCAGTGAAATTTGGTTGATATCCATCAGTTACATTCAGAGAAATTGATTTTCAAAGTTTCCACTATATAACATATAGAGAAATGACCTCTGCCCATAAAACGCATATTTTTCATCCAATCACAATGATTTTTTGTAGACCGATAAAGGATCACACAAGGATCATTCCAGTGAAATTTGGTTGATATCCATCAATTACATTCTGAGAAAATGATTTGCAAAGTTTCCACTATATAACATATAGAGAAATGACCTCCGCCCATAAAATGCATATTTTCCATCCGATCACAATGATTTTTTGTAGACTGATAAAGGGTCACCCAAGGATCATTCATGTAAAATTTAATTGGTATCCATTGATTAAAATCTGAGAAAACTCACTTTTTACCATATTTGGAAATTAGCCACGCCCATTAAATCCATGTTTTTCATTGGATCAAAATTTCTTGAACAACTTTGAAAGAGGGTCACCCAAGGATCATTCCTGTGAAGTTTGGTTGAAATCCATCCAGTAGTTTCTGAGGAGAAGATTTTTAAAGAAAAGTTTACGACCGGACGGACGCACGCACGCACGCACGGACGGACGGACGCACGACGGACACAACGCCATGACAATAGCCCCAGTGGCTTTCAGCCAGTGGAGCTAAAAAACGATATGCCCAGGATCTATTGACACAGGAAATAAAAAGTATGGTCATACATTAATTCTGACCAAATTCAACAAGAGCTCCAAGTACAGGTGCTCAGATTTAAGTTGCTGGAAGGTGGACAAAAATCTGAGTCATGGGCAAAATCTTATTTGCACATAAATGCATTTCGAGTTCTAACCCTTGATGGTGTAATGTTGCTCTTTATATTTTATCATAAACATATTTCCGGCAAATACCTTTAGTAATACATGTACCAGAGATACCACAAATGTCTGTTTTCGTACAATAAAACTTTAAGACTTAAACCTAGCAATGCCTAGTGGTTTTTCCAAAATCAGCTGAGCCAAAAGTCAGCCAATGATTTTTCAATGGGCAAGATGACAGGGTCCAAAGAATGAAATTGGGTAGGGTAGGTGGATTATACTTTTTCACCTTTGAGTGCACAGTACCTGCATAGGTTGGAAAGCAAAATGGAAGGAGGATAATTTACTACAGTGAAACTTGTACATTGTATCTAGCAACATATCAAAAATTATATAATTCTCTTCCATTTCATGTTGTTTGAGCTCATACAAATTGTCTCATTGAGACAATTCTATTGTAGGCAATGTAACATAGAATCAGATACTAATAAATTTCAGAGAAAATACAGCTATAATCAACCAATTTTATAAGATTCTTTAAAAAAGAAATTTCATGAATCAGAGGTACAGAAAAGAGGTCGTATTTGAAAAATAGAACCCAAAAGTGTAGGTAAAACTCATGACCTAAAGAATCATTCTGCAAATTTTTCAACTAACTTCATGGCTTAGTATGAAACAGTTGAAACTGCCTATAAACATATAAGCAGTTACAACTGTTTCACAGTGAGCCATCAAACTGATGTCAGTTTCGAAAACAATATAATAACAGCTTTCATTTATGCGTTAGGAACTGATTGATCGATTATGAAATATCTTAGTGGATTATCACAATCAGAAGCCCAAACCAACTGTTTATCGATTATAAACAATTAATCTGCCCATCACTATCTGTAGCTCTGATTAATGATTGCTTAAATTAATAAAGGCATAAGATTGACTGTATTTCACTTTGAAAGCCTTTGGACCCTACATAGGTAAGGGTATTATATTTGAGGTTCAAACCCACAACTCAATCCAACCAATATTATCTTACCACATAATACTTCACGACAGCAAATGAATGAAAAGAATATATGGTTTTATAGACATGTATGTGACATAATTTTCAAAAGATGGTCCATTCAATTTATTACCTAATAACTAATGGTGCCTATACTAATACATAATCCAAATTATTGACAATAATTTTGACAAAAAAATGTAGCAATCTTCAATTTTGGCTATACATTATCATTAATATTGTCAATTAATCTGATAATAGATTGACAATATTACTGACATAGTATTGGCAAATTCCCATATACTGATTGAACTAGTTTTTACTAGTCTTTTTACTAGTCTCTAATTCTCTCTTGAAGTCATGCAGGGAAAATGACTAACAACTTAGGGCCCAGGCTTCAAAAATTCAATATTTAACATCAGAGGCATAGGAATTTTCCCAAAAAAATCAAGGGGCTCAGCCTAAAATCTAGGGGCTTTGGGCGACTGGGCTCCTGCTAGTGTTTTTCCCTGTGTCAAGCCACAGAAAGTCTTGGCTGTCACAACTTGTGAAAACAATTTAAGTTTAAAATTAATAGGAATAAGAAAAGAAGGATTCCAAATCCTAAAACAAGAGCACCACTTTGCTGCAGGTATTGGATAATGCAAAAATCTACCTAAAAATAGGGGCACAACTCTTACAAAAATTATTTTATACTGAGAAATATCCCTCTGGATAGTTAGGAAAGCTCTTGTATTGGTGGACATGCCACTAACAGCAGGTGTGACCAAGATTGAAGTTTGTCATGGCAAAGCCAACAACACCAAAGTGATGACAATACCCTGGTTTTTCTCCAGAAAAAAGCTAAGCTACCTGGTATGTGCTTGATCTCCCAAAACTGAATAAGATTTGACTGTTAGGTACTGGTTTTGTAGAAAATTCAACTTGTTGCCAAGAATTAAAAAATTTGTTACTCTTGAAAAATATATGCATATCATGTACACAGGATATATCATATTAGAAAAGTCATATGTGAGTTAATCAATAATCATTGTCATGATAAAGAACTAGAAAGCCATGAATGGCTTGTGTCGCTCCACAGGCTTGAATTTCTTGTAATAGCAAATCTAAGTTTCAATTAGATTTTTAGATATTTTTGGTTCTACTGATGTTGAATGATTTTCAAAGTTTCCACTATTATAACATATAGAGAAATGACCCCCGCCCATAAAAGAGATATTTTTCATCCAATGACAATAATTTTTGGTAGACTGATAAAGAATCACTCAAGAATCATTCTGGTGAAATTTGGTTGATATCCATCACTAACGTTCTGAGAAAGAGATTTTCAAAGTTTCCACTATATAACATATAGAGAAATGACCCCCGCCCATAAAATATATAATTTTCAACTGATCACAATAATTTTTGGTAGAGTGATAAAGAATCACCCAAGAATCATTCTGGTGAAATTTGGTTGATATCAATCACTAACATTCTGAGAAAATGATTTTCAAAGTTTCCACTATATAACATTTAGAGAAATGACCTCCGCCCATAAAATACATAATTTTCAACTGATCACAATAATTTTTGGTAGACTGATAAAGGGGCACCCAAGGATCCTTCATGTAAAATTTGGTTGATATCAATCACTAACATTCTGAGAAAATGATTTTCAAAGTTTCCACTATATAACATATAGAGAAATGACCTCTGCCCATAAAATTCATATTTTTCATCCAATCACAATGATTTTTGGTAGACTGATAAAGGGTCACCCAAGGATCATTCATGTAAAATTTGGTTGATATCCATCCGTAAGAACCTGAGAAAAGTCACTTTTTACCATATTTGGAAATAAGCCATGCCCATTAAATCCATGTTTTTCATTGGATCAAAATTTCTTGAACAACTTTGAAAGAGGGTGACCCAAGGATCATTCATGTAAAATTTGGTTGATATCCATCCGTAAGAACCTGAGAAAAGTCACTTTTTACCATATTTGGAAATTAGCCACGCCCATTAAATCCATGTTTTTCATTGGATCAAAATTTCTTGAACAACTTTGAAAGAGGGTCACCCAAGGATCATTCCTGTGAAGTTTGGTTGAAATCCATCCAGTAGTTTCTGAGGAGAAGATTTTTAAAGAAAAAGTTTACGACCGGACGCACGGACGGACGCACGACGGACACAACGCCATGACAATAGCCCCAGTGGCTTTCAGCCAGTGGAGCTAAAAACCTAGGTCAATTTGCATTATACAACCATGCTGAGAGCACTGTATTCTAAAATTGTGAGTCAGTATTCATTTTACAAATATAATTCTTAACATTTTCTGGAAAAAAAGGAAAATAATGTAGTACAAACTAAGATTAGACTGCACATATGTGCATACTGATCTTTGTCTGTATCTCCTAGTAAAGTCACATCACTTGGGCTTAGCATGACAAGGATTCACCAACCACTATACCACATGTACCAGAATTATCTACTAAAGTTAATTGTGCCCTATTTAGATTTGTTAAATGAGTGAGGAGTCATTTAATAAATTTCATGAAAAAAAGCATCATATATAAGTAACTAAACATGCTGACAGCAGATGTCGAGAGCTGGATAATGGTCAAGAAACCAATTTCCTTTTGTCAAAGGTCACTTCTAATAGTGAAAATACATTCTAAGTTTCAGGTGAAGAGCTTTTAAAATACCAAAATTATCAGAGCTGTTTTCAAAGCATTACAACAACAATGCATAAGATAACTTAAATGCCCATTGAGTCATTCCAATTGAATTTATACTCCACACAAAAATGTTTGAAGGAAGGATAGGCACTAATGTTAAAACTTTCACTTGAATGGTAAGATGCTTAAAAAGATGAATTGCAATATCAATACTGCTTATATGCACTTGTTAAGAAAGGATCCTTTTGTCTGACAAAATCACAAATATAATCTGAATTATTTTCATATTATTCAATCTTTCTAATCATTATCATTTATAAATCTATGGAGGAAGTAAAAAGGTATGATTGTCTGGGAAAAGGTTGATTATATTTTTCTTGTTAATCTGTTCATGCAAAGTGTTTCCATTTATAAGGGATCAAAACTTATTCTTTACCTCCTGTTGAAATGAAATGAAAAAAAATGAATAAGAGAAACATTACAGTATGGAAATGATGAAATGCATTATTTCTAAAAGTTATGAACGAAAGTCAAATTGTAAGGTTATGAAGCCCTATTCTTATGGAAAAAGTTATATGTTAAATATCAATTGAAACATGAGATACAAAAAAGAGTGAATGAACTTAAGTATTGCCTGAAAAGAACGGTGCATAGAAATACTGAAACGCAAGAAACGCTGAAACGCAATGTAAATACTGAAACGCACTTATGATATTGGTTTTTGTTTGATTACTTTTACCTGTGGGGAAGTCACTGAAACGCAGAGCTATCGTAGAGGATTTAACACGGATGTGTAAATGCTAGATTTGTATTAACCCATTATCAGACGACGAAACTTAAAGGACAACTCTGATATCGTTCTTATTATTTCTATTTTTTGTTTAAAAAAGAATCATTGGAAATAGAAACGCTATGAAAGATCGTTGGATTTATTGTATTTGGGTTAAAATTGCGTTTGCAATTATGTTCTTAATTTTGATAACTTGATGACGGGAAATAAATGGTATTATTTAACACAGAAGAAACATATTTTTGGGTTTCAAATAAGTTGTTTTTTCGAGGTAGAACTCTGACGCAGTTTTGATGATCGCGACACTTTCTAATAGTAGAAGGTGATGTTCAATGTATCCCCATAGCTACAAATACTGAATTGCACACGTCCTTTGCTAAGATAGGAAATATCAAGTTGAAATGCTCAGGCTGTTTGTCCTTAAAAAATATTAATGAATCTATGGCATGTATAGAATACGTTTCTGAGCTAGGAGTTCACATGCCATTTAGCTGGATCAATACGATAGAATAAGATATCTGTCACCGAAATGCCTTGATAAAGAAACAGAGTTTGGACATGTGTGTATAAAGATAGAAAAACCGGAACGCACACGTCCTTGTTCCCTATATACCCGATGTAATAGAATAGCCCTACTAATATAGAAATCAATAACTGAAACGCACTGATAGGGAAGGTTCGTGTACCCATTTAGTGAAATACTGAAACGCACTTGTGTTTCCTTAATATATTTGAAAATCAATTAACTGAAACGCATTGATTGAGGAAGAAAGGTCTTCTGCATGTATAGTAATCTTGAAATACTGAAACGCACTAGTCTTTGTCTGTCAAAGAATATCAATTACTGAGGCGCTCTGATTATGGTAGGAAGGGATAATTGAAACATATAAAGTGAGAAATACTGAAAATAATTTGTCAACGCATAGAGGTAGTGCACATACAAAGTGATGTGCTGAACGATAATTTGTCATGAAATGTGTGTGTGTGTGTGTGTGTGTGTGTGTGTGTGTGTGTTTTTTTTGTCTCATTATCGCAATAAAGAACTGAAACAAACGTGTTTTTTGAGTGAGATCGATTTATATTTCATTTCGTGAACAAAAAGAGGTATATTCCACCAGTTGTGAAAATGTAGCTTTGATGTTCACTGGATAAAATATAAATCGATCGTATACTGAAACAAACGATAGTCAACAACCTGTACATAACGCATTTAGCATCCTGCTTTCCTTTTAAAAGATATGCCTGGGAACGTGAAAGTGAATATCACTATGCGAATGAAGTCATGTATAAAGGGGAATTCAATTTCTAAACGTTTCACGAATGTAATCAGCTGTCATTCATCTTCTTCGGATGTCCGCCGTCCGTGAGTCTATTTAGTTTGTGAAAGTTTGGAGAGCGAATGCCACCATGCACATGAGATCACGTACATTGGGGGATTACATATTCTAAACGCTTCGCAAACGCTTAGAAATTAATCCTGCGATGCATACGATTGAAGAAAAAATAGGTTTGCACTCTGTTCTTAAAACATTATAGGACTGCGATCGTTAGAATGTCAATATGCACATGATTTCACGCATAGGGAGAGATTCCATTTCTAAACGTTTCGCGAATGCCTTCAAAATTCATCTTTTATTCTTCGAGTTAAATAGGTTTGTGAACGTTTAGGATATAAAGTAAGCATTTAAAGAATCTCTGCCGGATATGTCACGGCTAATGGATATACATCCAATTAACAATACAATAACACTTTCTCATATCACGTTAAGAAATACACTAGAATTTATCACGCGATGTCTTTGTTATTTGCCCTTTGTTAGTGCTTAGGTTGATATACAACTCGGTACACGGATTTATTAATTACTGACAGCGCTCCAGATAGGATCCGTTTTTCCGTATTTTACGGATGTTAATTTTCTGGTTACGGATATTTTCTTGCGAGTTTCCGTATAGGATACGGACCGTTCATCACGGGTACGGACATAACTAGGTGCGAACGCGTAACTTAAAGGGAACCTACTCTTGCATTTCAAATTTTCACTCGGTCATTTCCAATTTTGCCGAACATCCCCATCTATCATTCGAAACATCACTCGGAAGTGACCGACCAATTTTCCGTCCTTTTCCGGGACAATGGAATGCATACCGTGGGAAATTTTCTGTCAACAGAGACGGTACCCCGCATCGAATGCTTGTTCTAATTTATTGTCGTACGTGATGTGAAACCAGCGGTTGTTCCGATTCACTACATCGCAAATATGGCAACGTCGAGGCAGAAAACATTGAAAAGCTTTTTTCAGCCGTCTACTGATAATAGAAGCACCCCAAAGCCAGAAACAATCGTAAAAGCGATTATCGACGAAATTGTTATCTCCGTCGTGGAGAAAAGTTTCCGAAAGCATGGTAAGTTGAGGCCGTATTGATTCACTCAGAGCAGTTTTGTTCTCGCTAGTTTTGACACCTGTTAGAAGCGAAAAAAAAAAAAAAAGATAGTTAAGATTATGCATAGATATTATCATAAGGAATTATGATAGAGAAAAAATTCAAATCAAATTTAGACTTTTGTTGCCTTGTAGATTGCCTTGTAAAAAATCGTATTTTTTACGATTCATTATAGAAGCAGAGGTGAAATTAATAGTTTGAGTGTCTACTATGGTAGATACGTGTATTTTTAAAATGTAAAGTAGGTTAATTTTGGTGCCGACCTAATATAAACAGTTTTCATTAATTTTAAAGATATTCAGAAAATTGATTGAAATAGGAAATAATTTATCATCAGAGTAACCTTAAAATGACAAATAATGGTTGGTCCTTTTTTTCTGTTTTTTTTTTTTTTTTTTTTTTTTTTCAATAACTTCATTACTAAAAAATATAAATTATTATAAGATGGAAAAATTAGACCTGTTTATTTATTTTTTTTAAAATATATCTTTATTAAATCAAAGAGAAGATTTTTTTTTTTTAAATCAAAATTCATTTTAAAGGGAAAATAGAGCCAATTTGAATAGGTAAGATGAAAAAAGAAGAAACTACTTGTTGTAAGCATTTGCTTAAGTTCACATAATGATGTCAGTGTGTTCCTATGATATTTGAAGCTAGCCAAAGTGTGAGTGGGATTGTTTGCATAGCCTTACAATCATGTATAATATAGAAAGAGAAATAACTTTATTTTCTTTCAGTGAACCAAGTACCATTTAAAAAATTCATGCTTATTAAATGCCCTATAATATGCATGAACTATTTTATTATTGTGCTTGCTTTCCTGAATTCTTTTTATCAAAGAATCTTAAGTAATGGAAAAATAACTATTACTGTATTGCATATGGTAATAGATTATTTTTGAATTACTATTTTTATAGACGGACAAGCAGTTCTGGCAGAGACAGAGAGGTCCTGGAAGAGCCAATACCCTTGGCTTCAAGTTGAAACTTACTCTGATATTGGAGTTACGAAGAAACTGATACATTGTTCAGTATGCCAAGAACACAAGAAGTCAAATTCTATGGCAACCAAAGGATCAAAAAACATTCAACTCTCCACAATTAAAGCTCATGATCAGAGTTCAGAACATCGTGATGCAGTGAGATTGAGCAGGCAGCTGAAACGTACCATAATTTTTGATGAGCTAGAACAAAATGTGAATGAACCAAACCAAGATCCCATCAGTGAATCGGATAAACTTGTATTCAGGAGTATATATTTCTGTGCCAAAGAAGAACTTCCAAGTGAAAAAATTAACAAATTGCTTGAATTTAGCATTGTGAATGGTCTTGACTCACAAATGCAGAATTTAAGTTGGACAACGATACATGAAATACAAACAATAATTTCTAAATTACTTCAAAACAATGTTATACAAAAGATTAGGGATTCAGACTGCTTTGGTATAATGATTGATGAATCCTGTGATTTATCAGTTGAGAAGAAACTTTTAATTTGTGTAAGATATGTAGACAAAGGGTGTCCCCAAACCTCTTATCTTGGTAGCATTCGTATTGATGATGGTAGAGCTCATACAATAACTAATCATATTCATGAGCTGTTAACAAAACTTGGCCTGGATCTTACTAAAATGGTAGGTCTTGGAACTGATGGAGCAGCAACAATGACTGGGTGTAGAATGGGTGTTGGGGTTCAGATTAAATCAAAGTACTCCCCTTTCATCACCCAAGTCCATTGCTTTGCACATAGATTAGCTTTGGGATCTGTAGATTCCATCAAGGGAAACAAGCAATTAGAAAAATTCAAATCCATGTTCAATACTCTCTTTATTCATTTTAGTAGTTCCGCTGTTAGGTCTGCTAAATTGAGAGAAATGCAAGTCATATTTGATGACCCAGAGTTAAAAATAAAGGAACCGCATGTCGAGGGGTCAACGCAAAACTGTCGTAACTCCTTTTTTGAAAATTTTACAGGAAAGGCAAAAAACTCTCTAATTTCTATGTTGTAGATTATATTTGAGCATGATGGATAAAATAATTAAAGATTATTTGTCTGATTTTGTTCTCATAGTTGATTTTTAAACAAAGCTAGTGAAAAGGGTTATTTTAAAGAAAATGTGACTTGCGACAGTTTTGCCTCTGAAAATGTCCAAATATTTTATGATGTGTTCATGCAAAACTGTCGTAAGTGGACTTACGACAGTTTTGTCATTCAAATTGCTTAAGATTTTTACAAAGAAATAGTGCAAAACCGTTGTAACTCAATTCTGTTTTCACCTTTATTTCCATTTTCTAGCCTATTGCAAGTAAACTAATTGATGAAATGTAAGAAAGGAAATAAAAACTATGTTTAAAGTGCATTTTTTACTTTTCAACAATTTTGTGAATCAAAGATCATGAAAAAAGTCAATTATTATTCATTATAAATTTGTGCAATATAAGAAATTTAATAATCTAGTGGATTTAACACCACTTTCAACATTTAGTATTCATAATGGCAGATAAATTGTAGAGGCTGGCGCATCTACCCATTGTTTCTCAAACCAGCACAACAACCACTGTTCATCCCTGCTAACAGCTGCCCATCCCACAAAGCTGCTCTACTTATATACCAAGTTTTGATAGCCATGACTTGTGTGACATTGACTTTTGTCAAATGTCGGATGAAAGTTGGCTAAGCATGGGTTCAAGCTCACTAACCCAGGATTGACAGCCTAATGTGTTAACTACTAGCCAAACTCAGCTTAATCATACAGTAATCATTTCTTTAAATGGCTGTATTAAAATAAAACTTGCGGGATTTTCCTAGCTTGTTGTTGTTGGATAATTATCTTACAAACTTGTTTCTGATATTTCTGGTAAGACAAAAGATATTTCCTTGAAACTTGGTATAAAACATATCTAATGAGAGAGCAACCTATACAGGCACAGGATGTAACAAGACAAAGTCCTGTATATCATTTTAAGCTCACTTTTTTTGACATTACAATGAATGTATTTTGATCTATATGATGTCTTTTAATTCATAATTATTGTAGGAATACAACAAAGTAGGATGTGATATTTGCTTCAAACTTGACATATATCTTTAGGTTTACTGTTGTTTTCCTTACTCTTTATGCAATTTCAAAAGCATTCTACTTATGGCAGTTTTAAACAAGATCTTTTTGTTTTGTTGATTTCACTTTAATAAGATTTTAACACCACTTTTTGTAACACCAGTAGTAACTTGACATTCTTTCTCAGCCTCCAGAAGCTCAATTGATTACGATTATCCTCTCATTGGTGGGAGAGGATTGTTGACAAGGATGTATCCCACAGCTGGGATAGAAACCATAACCCCTGATATGGAGCCCTGACATAGCATTAACTGTGCTGAGGCTGCAGCCTCTTGTCAGCTTTAACCTACAGCTGAGAGTTGCATTCCTCTTGTAAGAACCATCCCCTCCCATAGCTCCAGGCTACTATCATAGTGGTGTGTCTGCTGTGTGTCAATAACTTTTTCCTTTGAACATCTTCTGATAAACCACAATGCCCAATTTCAAGCAAACTTGACCAACTTGTTCAGGAAATTTAGACTTGCCAATCAATGTGGGTTTGTCAGTGCAAGTCTTCTTTTGAATTTGATACCTTGAAACAGTTTCTACTCCAAAATCATTTGACCAGTTCCACAAAACTTGAATGTAAACTAGTCACAGTGTAAATTCTGCTCAAAACTCGTCTGTGAAATTTTGTTGGAAGTTGTGACAAGTTGTATTTTTATGCCCCCGATAGGGAGGCATCATAAATTTGACTTGTCCGCCCGTCTGTCCGTCCGTCCGTCATTCCGTCCAAAAACTTTAACATTGGCCATAACTTCTAAATCAAAGCGGTGTCGGGGGCATTGTCATCTTACAGTGACAGCTCTTGTTAATTTGAAATATTCAAACAGATCTTGCTTCAAACAACAATTAATTTAGCCAAACTTGGTAGAACTTTTAGTTTGGCCCTTCTTAATTTTTTTCATGAAATTTTGAATGGACCATGATTTTAGATTTGGCATCGGAGAAATACAGGCTATCTTGAAACTCTTGTTATTTGAGCTGATTCCAGTTACCACAGTTGGTACCACAGAGGTCTAAGCTCTGCCAAAACTGTGGTATAATAATTATGCCATGGTGGGAAAAACATCTTGTGGCTCATGTGAAATCATTTAATGACATGCTTGTACTTATGAGCTGAAGTGGGGAACTTCAGAAAGCCATTTGGCTAGGTTGACCATTCGGTTGGAAATATACTGAAACACTGTTAAGAAATGAGTAAAAACCTGTGCAAACCAACATTTAACCTGCCGTGACCTTTATCCTAAGATGAATATCGTGAATAAAGGACATTCAATTTATTATCTCTCCGAGATATATTATATTATGACAAATTGACCTTAGGTTCAAAAGATATTTGACCCTTTACTTTGACTGAATTTCAGATAAGTCACAAAATTCAAATGCTGCATGCTCACTTCCATTTGTAAAATTATACAATAGTGTGAAATATGATATTCTTCCATTTTTCTAAAGATCATATAAATATGAATGCTATAGGAATTTCTTAAGAATCGAAAAAGGGGGAAACAACAAAGATATTTTTTTTAATAAATAAAAGAATCTGACAAGAGGTAACGAAATACCTTTCCTAGGAAAACAAGAGATGTTTGAGAAACATTTATGCCCCCAATAAGCGCAAGTCATATTCTTTGTCATTAAGCAAAGGACAATGACCCCCAAAAAAGCTGAGTAGAGTAACAGCTCTTTGACAATGCACTTGTCCTTAATGAGATCCATCCACCTGTGAAGTTTCATGATTCTAGCATGCATACTTTTTGAGAAATGCTCCGGACAGACAGTCCGACCAACAAGTGCAAAGCAATATATCCAAACTTCTTTATAGGGGAGCTTAATTAAAGATTTAGTGCAGAGATATTAGTCACATAGCTAATTTGATGAAGATTTCTTAAAGAATCTGAAAAGAGGTAAATTTAAAGATCTGAGGATATATCTTAGGTGGTAAGCACTTAAAGAATCTCATTAGAGACAAAGGGACCCTTAATCCAGGGTTTTCCATGACCCCCTGTTTCTTTGAATTTGGACTCCCTCCCTGTTTTTGAAATTGTCAAAGAAATATTCTTTATCTAATTTAAAAGGGTCATAATGTGGCAAAATGACCCCCAGTTTTAAACATAGAGCGAAAACCTTACCTAAATCCCAGGAAAATTAAGAAATTAAATATGGGGAAAAGGACCATTCCAGGGTACTAAATTAAACGAAACAAGAGGTCCATTAGGGCCTGGGACTCTCTACTGACTCCCTTAAAAAGCCTTTCGCATTATGGGGATCTTGTTTTAGGTAATCACATGCCATTTGAAATTAATTAAGAAGCCATCAATCTTTCTAAAGTTGGAAAAAGTTTAAAAAAAGGACATACTAATCAAATTTTCATTACAACCCTTTTGCTGTGAAACTTCTTGAACCTGGGCATTTTTTAACAGAATGTTCCTCATTATGGTTAAACCATGCATTCCATGCAAGTTTAAGCAAATCAGATGAGATCTGATGATTAGAACTGCAATATTACCAGGATATTTTAGATATATTTTCATCTCCCGTGATACTTTATGAACCTGACCCACTTTCAAAAGGAATGATTCTTATATGAGTACAATCACTCTGTGAAAGTTTGAAGCAAATCAGATGGAAACTGTTGACACGATGCCAAGAACAAGAAAAAGTTGAGGAATGGACACATAGACAGAGGGACATTCAGAAAATAAACCTTCTATCAGTAGAGCTAAAACCCTGATATGGAATAACAAGATGAAATTTCCTGAGAAATTAAAGAATCTGATTTGGGTAACAAAATTAACAGTCTTTAGACGTTTCTAGGACAATAAAAATTTTCACTACATACCACAATATGAAAATTAGAAACCCTTGTAACAGTAAAAAGGGAGGTAAGTTGCGGTGAATAGAAAGACCTTCCCTATGTTAAATGGCTTATAGATAGTCTATACAGACAGAGTTGACCTGTTTAGGAATGAGGATCTTTTTCCCTGAGTGTGTCTATGTACTTGTTTGGTATAAATTGTGGCAGTGGTGGGATAATGACAACTGCCAGACTGGAGTTGCCTTACTCATGGATAGGCCAAGCCTCAGGCCTAGTTGTTTTTTGGGGAGAATAATGTAACAGTTTAAATGGAGGTAAATTTCAGAGGATTTGCAAATAAGAAGGACCTGTCCTAGGTTAAATGGCTAATGATAGTCTATATAGACAAGAATCAACCCATAAACCCTTAAGGCTTGGTCCTATTGCACATGCAGATGCATTGGGGATGTAAAATGTATGAAAATCTTTACATCCATTGAAAAGATGCTTAATTGCATCTATTTCTTACCCTGTACATATGCTTTGCATACACCCTGTTTGTCCATCAAGCGCCAATCAATTGTGCTTACAGAAAGTCTGTAATTGGGATTCTAGTTCATCAGAAGAAGAAGGTTATGGATTTATTTTTTTTTTAACAAAGTACTACCCCTCCCTCCCCCTGTGGCTCCACACCTGGTGGCCCAACAGTTATGATTTTAGCTATTCTAATTATGGTCCATATGCTGATCATCCTTACCATTTTTCAAGTCTGTAGGGCACCTGGTTTATAAGAAGAAGGTTAAAGATTTGAGAATTGTTCTGAAAAGCTACCCTCCCACTCCATGGTGCTCTGCACCTGGTGGCCAAACATTCATGACTTTAGCTACTTCAGATATAATCTATGAGCTGATCATTCATGTCAAATATAAAGGCTGTAGGGATTCTGGTTCATCAGAAGAAGACAGTTAAAGATTTCAAAATTTTCAACAAAGCACTACCCCCTCCCCCCGATGCTCTGCATCTGGTGGCCCAACAGTCATGATTTTTAGTATTTTGATTAAGGTTTACAAGCTGATTATCTATGCCAATTTTCAAGTCTGAAGGGCTCCTGGTTCCGAAGAAGAAGGTTAAAGACTTCAAAATTTGCCCAAAGTACTACCCCCTCCCCTCTGGTGCTCCGCACCTGGTGGACCAACAGATATGATTTTAGCTATTTTAATTCAGGTCTATGAACTGATCATCCATGACAAATTTTAAGTCTGTAGGGCTCCTGGTTGAGAAGAAGAAGAACTTTTAAGATTCTCTTAAAATTTCACCTTTGGTTGCTATAGCAACCAGGGTTTTTCATGGATATCAATTCTTTTAGCTATTTTGGAAGGGGACCACCTAAGCAACATTTCTGTAAAATTTAGTGTTCATTGACCTAGTAGTTTAGGAGGAGATGTCGTTTAAAGAAATTGATGACGGATGACGACCGACGGACGGCGCCGGACGAAAGGTGATCACAATAGCTCAGATGAGCACTTTGTGCTCAGGTGAGCTAACATACAAACTGTATAACTGTAAACTGTATAACTTTAGTACTTTAAGATTGAAAATCATTGAATGAATTAAGAAACATTAACATGTATAATGGACTTACTACAGTTTTGCATGAACATCATAACCATTTCAACCATAAATTCTTCACTGCAAAACTGTTGTAACTCCAAAAATAGACTTACGACAGTTTTGCACAACAAAATATCCTTTTTCTGAGTTACGACATTTTTGCATTTTTCTATTAAAGTATTTTATATTTCAAATTTTCATTTTCTCTTTTAACTATGGATAAAGTATCAAATAAGGATATCAAAAATGTAAAAAAGTTGTTTTGTGAAAAAAATGGAGTTACGACAGTTTTGCGTTGACCCCTCGATGTAGTCAGATGGCTTAGTTTGAAAAGAGCTGTAGAAGTAGTCCATGAATGCTATCCCTCTATTGTTGCTACTTTGTCGGAATTAGGAGTCAATAATAGTACTGCAAAGGCTTTGCATACATATTTTGATAGTAAAAAGTCTGCTATTTTGACAAGCTTTATGCTAGATATACATGAAGAAATTGCTTCTTTTAGCCGCAGCCTTCAGAAAGAGAATTTGATTTTCAGTGAGGTTAAACCCAAATTGGAGGGAACATTGGCTAGCTTAAATGTTCTAAATCAAGAAGGAGGGGGCAGGCATTTCAAAGAAATGTGTCGTCTGCTAAATGAAGATGGTATTCTAAAGGGAGTTCCATTGTCTGGTAATTTTCAAATTGCCAAAACAGAGGTTCTTAACTTGGTTGGTAGATACATTGAATGCCTGCAGTCAAATCTTAGGGATAGACTCACTCAACAAGATGGTGACACTTTATGTAATCTGTCGGCTATTTTTGAGCCAACAATTTTTCATGAAGAGTTAGCTGATGGTGCTATTGATGATCTAGCTGAATTTTATGGGAGGGAGAAAGTTGTTAAAATTACTGAAAATGACGAAATTAGAGAAACCCCGGTGAGACCTTTATTGGATGAAAATGGGCTTAAACTAGAATGGAATCGACTAAAAGCTATGATAAAAGGGACATATAGGAATCTGTCAATGAAGATGTTGATTCGAAATGTCTTACTTTTACATGAAGATATGCTTCCAAACATGTCAAAGTTATGTAAAATTGCTCTGTGTATGTGTATAACCAGTGTTGCATGTGAGAGATCTTTTTCACTACAAAACCGTTTGAAAAATAAGTTCAGATGTTCTCTAAGAGCAGAGAACTTAGATATTTTAATGAGAATTTGTAGTGAAGGGCCTGATTTTAAGGACTATGACCCCTGCCCTGCAATAAGGTTGTGGAGAGATGCTAAGGCAAGGAGAATCACAAGGCTAGCACAACCATATAAATCAAGAATGCAATAGTATAATTGCATTCTGGATTTAAATGGCTGTGCTATGAATAGACGACTGTTTTGGGAGCATAGTCTGTGAAATCACTCAGGCTTATTCTCATTAAAATGTTTAAGTTTTCTGGATCTTTTTTATGAATCCCTATTGAAAAATTTCATTTAAAGGTAGTATTTCATAAGGTAAGAAGTATTTCTTGAAAAAAAGTTCAAAATTGAATTGTTCTCTTGAGAAAACATCTGAACTTTTTTTTAAGAAGTACTTCAGACACTACTTTATAGCTTCAGTGATAGCTGCCATGTAAGTTTTAGTTGAAGTATCGTAAGAGGCTTTTCTTTTTAATGAAAATTAAAAAGTATTCATAAATAATGAAGAAAAATAGATTTGAAGTATGACGTATATCTATAAGTCATGAACAAAACATACTTCTTCAATTCTACACTATGCTAATGAGTATTCCAAGAGGTAGGGAATTGTTATAAAACAAACTTCAATTTAACTTGTTGTATTTTAACATTAAGGTATTAATGTTAACCATCTCTGTATTGGGTTAAAGAGCTCAGGTTGATTTCCAATTATATAAAAGAAAGAAACGAAAATTGATATTTCTTCTCTTTTTTTATACCAAAAGTATGCTGGTACTGATCCCCAAATCAAGTACTGATTCAAGTAAATTCAATAACGCAGTGTATCAATTTTCATATCTTCGTGCGTTTCAGTGTTTATTTTCCTAGCTTTACATTGCTATTCTAGTATATCTTTAAAAATAAGAACGTTATCAAAAACGTTGTATCCTGTTAATTTCTGTTCTCTTCATACATGTGATATTTATTTATGTCCAAAAAGTAATTGATATACACGAGTTTTACGGTAGAATATATGTTTGACAATTTACTTCTCGACATTTACCCCTATTTCTACATGAATATTTTTGTTCGTTCGTCTTCACTATTGTGACAAATATTTATATATCTTACATCCGAAAATTGAAATATATATCTTTTTGTTGCAACACTATTGTGATTTAGCCTTAGGTATAAAACTCGGTACACGGATATATTAGATATAATATATTATACTGAAACGCAAGTAGAGTCTCAAGTAAAAGATTGGTGAAAGAGCGTTTCAGTATATTCAATAACACAGTGTATCGATGTTTCTTTGTAAGCTTACAGTTAGCTTATAGTAGTGTGATTTTTATTAACATTTTATACCCTAAAACATATATCTCATTGTTGGAACAATATTGTAAATTAGCCCTGCGTTGGTGAAAAAGATAGGTACGGTGAGATATGAATTACTGAAACGCACGAAGAGTCTCAAATTAAAGATCAGTGAACGTGCGTTTCAATATATTTAATATCGCCGTGTATCGATTTTCATATAGATCTACGTGCGTTTCAGTGTTTGTGTTCCAAACTTCACATGGCTATTCTTTTATGTCAGTACAAAACGTCTGCAAATGTTTGATATCTGTATCTCAGGGATAATTAACAGATTTTATGAATGGTTCAAAGAATGTCATTTTTTTTTATAATTTATAGAGAATTGATAAAACATTTATAACTATTTAGCTTCTTTCTTTTTCTTTTGGCCCCTCATATCGTAATTCGATATTCTTATTTTTGCTTTTATTCTTGTCCTTGACCTCTTTCATGTTATACCGAAATGTTAAATACCGAAACGCAAAGTGTTGAATTCCGAGTTATTCAATATCGCCGTGTATCGATTTTCATTTCGACGTGCGTTTCAGTGTTTACTTTCCCGGTTAAACTTTGCTGTTCGGTATTCAAAGATAGGCATAATAGATTTCTAGAATACATCAGAGATTTTTAAACGTAAGAATTGTTGGGTTATTACGACTTACAACCCTTTATGAAAAATGCCAATTACTTAAGTTTCATTTTGGTCCATTTGTTCCCGTTCCTGTGCGTTTCACTATTTCTACATACGTAATAGATCTGCTTATGTATGCCCGGCGCACATTTTAATTTATAAATGAAATATGTATGCAACAGTTTCAAATAAACAATTATTTTAACTAACATTTGATTTGGTATATTTTCGCCATTTATATAGTAAAACAAGAAATGGTGCAATTGTTGTATACAATTAATTTCAACAGTAATAGTCTAAAATATGTCGTCTGGTAATGGGTTAAATATTGGACTGACGATGGTTCGACCACCTACACCAACAACGGCGATCTAAAAGATAAATACAAGTGTTTGAAAACGAACTTAAAAGGCAACTATGTGCTGTAATAACAACATATTACTTTTAGCGTGCGTTTCAGTAATTACATTGCGTTTCAGCGTTTATTGCGTTTCAGTATTTCTATGGACCCTGAAAAGAATATACAATCTTTTCCACAAAGAATAAATTATAGATGTCAGTTCTTTCTTACCAACAGTTCAATTCTATGTGGAATCTAGATATTATAGAACAAAGAGTCAATTAGCCAAAACCTATCACATCCCACTGATCCAAGTATATCAAATTGGTTATTATCCGAATAAGAAGCGTCCGAATATACGTCACATATGTCTAATTGTTGACGGAAGTTTAAAGGTCAATTTCGCGATCTAGCCCCTATGGCAAGACATTTTTTTTACTAAATATTGTATATTTATGTCAACCAAGCAATTGGGATGAGTAACAAATTGTTGTCATATAAAAATAGCGGAAAACGCCTAGATTATTGATCGGAAGCAAATGTCAACTTACTTCATTTTCCTTGTGGTTCCGAATTCCCCGAACTAAATCCTGTAAATTTTTATCCAGAACTCGTTCGAGTGTTCCCTTTACTTTCTTTAATGCCATTCTGTCTGGTGGTTATGCTAGAACATCTAGCAATGCCACTAGAAACTTTTTGTACTGCAAAATATGTTCTAAATTTCTACCGAAGAAAAGTCGATTTCGTTTACACCATCAAAGATGGCCGCCTCCATCGATCATGTGACCAGCTGACGTGTTAGACTGTGCCACGGTCAAATTGATGCTGATGGGCTGTTCATTCAGATAGACTGGTTCTGCTGTCGACTCATGTATGAAGGCTTTTATAATAGACGACAGTGGGACCAGTCTATTCATTCAGATCAACTCTGGCGTTACAAACATTACGCATGTGCGTAATAAAATTGTGTATAATAAAATTGTGTAATACTCTTTTTTGCTCAAGTGTTTAATTGGTATCCAACATCCGTCGTTGTACGTAATAAACTGAATGTGTTAATCAAAACATCGTAACTACAACAGTGACATAATAATAAAAGCGCGTTTCTTAAATACCAATGCCCCACCGCGGCTTGCGGCTCGGACTGCCATTTTTCAGATAGGGTTATTTGACACGGAATTTAGAAACTAGTTGTTAAAAAAGGTTTACCTGATACCTGGTTTATTTGACCCGAATTGACTTCTTAGAGAAACTTGCATATATCAATCTCTGACAACCGTTTTGTCAGCTATCATGCTCTTCAAAAAAGTACGTTGACATTTGAACTATATGTAGACTTTCAACTTCGACAATTATATCAATATGTGTGTGTACATTCACTGAATCAAAGAAGGTGAAGACGGTCAATGCATTCGGAAATTTACACTGTGTTAAAACAGAATTACTTTTCGACCAAAGACTTGTAATAGTGACGTTGAATAAGGACGTCATCGCACGTGTCCTATTGAAGCAAACTCGACCTCTCGTATCTGGTTCCACACTAACTGACCGGAGATCCTACTAAGTTGACTGGAGACATCAGTCGTCGTTGAAAAGACCCCGAATATCGGCACGACGCCGTATTCGATGTCCGAGCCTGGACGAACGTTTTTATCCGGGGTCACTGCTCTGACTCTATACATAACGCTATGAGTCATATTATAGTGGTGCAAGATGTATGAGATAGTCTGTTGGAAACAACATAGTCATTTGTAACAGCTTTTCTAATAAAGCCTGCCGCCGTGTAGCGACAAAAAACTTTATGACGTTGTTCCTCCGTTCGCTAGACATGCTTTCATTACAGTCGTGTGCCTCGACGTTCAATTTCAAAGGCAATAAAAATGTGGCATTTTTTTCCACAACATAATGGAGAGCTATCAGGACTGCCCAGTAAATCTGTAACGGCAGGTGCTGAATGAGAAAGTTAGAGTCAAGTTACGTAATTTGACGTTGACGTCTCTATCCATAAACGCTATCGAGTAATTCATGGCAAAACTTTAGATATTCTTAAATTAAAATTACTGTTAACAAATAAATATTACTGTTAGCAAATGAAAATTATCGAAGTTTCCACATTAATTCAGAAAAAATCGTACTTTTAATCAGTGTCAAAGAACTTTTTTAAAGAGTATATTTTAAACTAAATACCGTTCGTAAACTCATAAAGGCACGTGCAAAGCCGGGTAGAAATTATCAAATTTTAATCAATCTAATGACCGGGGTCGGGTAAAAATCCCTGGATATATTGCGTTACATTTTGTCCATTGATTGTCATTATTTTACGAAACTGCTGCTTAACAGATGCCATATGATCATGACTGATCAAGGGCGTAGCTCCCATTACGCAATTTACGCAAGTGCGTAAAAGAAATAATTCTCTGTTGAAAAAATATCGTTGATGAATGATCATAACATCGAAACTACAGCTTATTTAAGCTGTAGTTTTGATGTTTTGATAATTCATTAACACCCAAATCATAAAAAGGAAGCGGACGGAGGGCATTCATCTTTTTTCACAGTCCTCATATATATAGCATTTATCCTATATATTTTTTCGTTGTCGCCTTCTGAGTGCGTATGGTTTTCAAAGTCCTAGATACGCCTATATTGATGACATAGAAGTTGTTACTCAGTAATACATGTATATTCTATTTTATTTATTTATTTATTTATTTATTTATTTTTTACGATCGGGCCTTTTTGTGATTTAACAGCCCTTAGTAGCCATGTTATTGTACCTATTAGGATTAGACGGAGGAGTTTGAAAGCCTAGGGCATGTCCAAAGTAAAATTCCTTTAGAGTTTCTCGACTTCTGACCAATAATTACAGAGAATGCGATTTTTTTTTTTAAAACAGTTTACTATTTGGGACCATTTTTAAGTGACCCGGCTGCTAATACCGAACCAATGTTATCAACTCGACTAGGACTATTTGAAAAGATGTGACAGAGCATGTCCTTGGCAACATTCCTGTGAAGTTTTCTTGAATTTTGACCAGTTCCTTTAGTATTTAAGTATTTCACTAGTAGAGTTTTATTATTTACTGCGACTGTAAACTTGGAGTGTGAACTGTGAACAAAAAGGGGTCGTCTCAAAAGGAACTTGTGCATATTCGGATATTTCATTCAGAGGGCTCGCAGATCATAAGCGTACTTTTTGTGACAATGAGTTTCGCTGTTGTACAACTTTTTAATCACTTCCAGTTACTTAAATATCAAGTATATTTAATAGTTGCTGAGAATAATCTGTTGAATTGCTATTGTGAATGTTAAAGATATCCTACCAGAAACAATTATGAAAGAAGGCTTTGATATTCTTTTTTTTTTTTCTTTTTTTTTTTTTTTAAATGAAGTTAAAGCGACACAACTAAATAACCAATTTACAATGTAATTTCTTTCGTTTTTTTCTGAGTATTACTAAGAAGTGTGTCATTGGAGATTCTCCTAAAAATAGTAATAAGGTATTGTGTTTCACTAAACTGTATCTTAATGATTTTGCACTAATTATAATAGCACAGACACGTTCTGCGACTCATTCCAACAACGTCTCAGTGATTTCTTCTGTCATTGCGTAGGACTTTAAACGGTGTAAATCAGTTTTCGAAATATTTTCCATGCAATAAAACTGAATCACCCAAATAGTGCAATCTTGAATTACATCTCTAAAGGAAAGAGTGACTTTATCGTTTGGAAATTTTCACAGACGTACATGCAATTTTGGCCTTAATCATTTAGTATTAGATTTCTTAATTTTAGAACCTTTATTTGTCTGTAAATGTTTATAATATATTATACAAAAATGCCTTGCTATAGAGAATGAATGTAGAGGAGATTACCACAATCTTAAAAAAATAAACTATTTTGTATATATCTTGTCCAAAAAGATTAAAAGGTGACTAGATGCTGCTCTTTAGTTTAAATATCGTAAGGTTAAAAATAAATGTGCTTTTTTTTTAAATTTTATTTTCTAAGTATCGTTGAACTTTAACGCTTTTAATAGTTTAAGTTGTTAGAAGTAAATATATCTATATTTCGATTTAACCTGATAATAGTCTTAAAAACTACCTAACATACCTAATTGCTCTCGTTTGGATCTACTATTGAGAAGGATTTTTTCGGCGAAACGATAAGGAACGCAACCCCTTTTCTTGCCAGTATCTTCAATAGGACTGTTGTTAGCATTTCGATAAGTCTGGAATCTACCTTAGTTTTATTGTATCTTTGGAAAAAATGATGAACCAAACTTTTTTTGTTCCCTTTGTTGTTAGATCAGTTAACCTCTAAATAATTCAATTGTAAATGGTAGCCTTTGATAACTGCAAATTAGTTGGAAACGATACACCGATTCGAAAATAGGAGGGAAAACTATTAGAAAAACGCAGAACAAAGACCAGCGGGTAATGATTACTGTTTAATAACCTGTCCTGCGTTCAGAAACACTAAACGGTGCAAACATTGTGCCAACTTTACCCCGATTTGCACGTGCACTTGCGTACACAGCGGGGAATAGATGGTAACCTGTTCGTACAGTTATGCCATTCTGAACATAGGTCAGCTGATGTTCAAAATGAGGGGGGAATATTCTTAGCTTCATCGATTGCACGATATAATATAATGGCAACATTTCTTTAAATTTTCTTTAACTACGAAGATATAAATTGCATGGCAGCATAAAATGAATCCACATTCTGTTGCATTTTTGTATTTAACGTGTAGAATATGTGTGATTATTTTGTGTATCTTAGTTTTTGACAAATAGACAAACATTATTACGCTTATTTTAAAGTGCAAGATTCTTAATTATTTACGTATGTTCGGAGAGTTGGGTACGTGCATGCGCCCACGCGTGTATATGTACATTATTGCTGTCTAAGGGGCTCATCTTAAATACGTATTTCATCTAGATGACGTCAATAATGAATTAAAGATGTTATATTATCTTTATTAGCGTGTGTCTTAGAGCGTAAACCTCAATATTTGTTTTGCTTAGCCTTACTCGATGTGAGCATTTCGAGATTACCCCCTTAATTTGTTCACACTTCACTGTTCACAGTCATTGTCGAGTTAAATGATTAAACTCTAGTAGGATCAATTTTTGCGATGCGACAGCTCGCAGCTCTCAAGTTATCAGCCTGATCAAGATAAATAATTTATATCGCGGCGGCCGGAGCACCTAGCAATGGATTCCTGGTATTTCTTTCACCTGTACTACCATTACACCCTTTCCTAGCCTCCGACTGCTATCTCACATAGGATTACGATTATCTACCCATTGGTGAGAGACAAACGTCGGAAAGGATATTTGCCGCCACCGGGGATCGAACCCACGACTTCCGGATTGGAAGTCTTATGCCTAACCAACTGCGCTATGGTGGCGGCTGTGTGAACGTTCAAAGAGGATCTGATGAAGACTGTTGACCAAATTACAATAACAAAGAAAATACGATAAAGTTTTAATAATTTCCATTTTCTCAAGATGAATTGAAGGACATGACTTATGTTTGAAAAGGCTGGTCTCTATGATGGTAAAATCAATCGGTGCAATTTCAGAGAGAATCTGTTGAAAAATGTGGACACTGTCGTGATAGCGAGGTCATTTTAATCAAATGTTCACAAGGCCCCTCTTCTCGAGATACATGTACTTGATGAACCTGGCCCATTTATGAAAGGAACTATCTTTATGATAGCACTTTCATTCTGCGCTAAAATCGACAATTCGGTGAAAATGAGGACTCTAGATCGCGATGACGTGCATATTTCAATCCGGCAAATTTTCGTAAGGCCCATTTTTGAAAGGAACTATCCAAATGGTGGTGCGGTCTTTCAGAGAATCAAATGAAAATTATGGACTCGCACGAAAAAAGTTTATAGACGGATACACGCACGATCGGACGGGAAACCCACTACAGCTTTATAGTTCTTCTCAACCCTGTCAGAAGAGCTAAAAACGCCGCTTGTTTTCAGTGACAGTTCTATGGAGATGCTGTCCTTGTTTCAAGAGCCTGAGAATTCGTTATTTCGTAGTGGCTTATGCTAGTAACCTTCAGAGCGATTTGTTTTACCACAGTCGCCGCTCGGAATATTCTTTGTTACATTTTTAGTGTAATCTGAAAAGTCGCGGCAAAGTAATTTCGTTGCCGGAGTCGTTGGGGTTCCCGATTTGGGTTCGACGCCGAACCACGGCGACCCTGGCTCGTCACGTTCGACGAATCATCGGAAAAGGTATATTCAGCCCTTTTAACAATCGTGGAAACTCGGCAAAATCCATTTCGGATATTATGGCAATCTTTCATTCATTCTCAAGCAAACGAAAGTTAAGTACTACATTACACAACCATCAGTTACCCAGGGTACGTCTTGGCAAAACACGAACGGGACAAGCCAGTGGCGGATCTAGGGTTTCTATAAAGGGGGTTCGATATTGGCCTACAGCATTCGAGTAATTAGTCCCATAGTATCCCTATCAATATATACAAATGGACTAAAGTCATATCCGGTTTCACGAATATTCAAATAATGATAAAACATTTTTATGAAAAAGAACATAAATGAATGAAGCATTATTGTAAACTAGACGGATAAACCAACCAATCTACGGTGGTTTTGTGAACTTTTGATCTGTGGTTTGAGCAAATTTCGTTTACATCAGATATCTTTTATTTGTATAATTTCAAGTTACTGTTGTTCGAACACTAAAAGACGATTGTTTTAATTTTCTTACAAAGTTTTGAGTGAACGTGTCCACTAGAATGAAATAATTTGGATAAAAACGGGGTTCGTTCGAACCCCCTCTAGATCCGCCACTGCAAGCATTTATTTAAACGATTGTTCAAGGCTACGCATCTCATCCAACATTTCTAGGACCAAAAGATACACATACCGGCGCATGTTCAAATGAAGGTCAGGCACCAAATGGTTGTGTCGACAATGTTCAGAGGTGGCGATTACTAATCGACTTTCATCTTGCGATGGATCGGCGCGTTGGTCTTGACGACGCTAGATTCGCCGAGCAATTCAGCGGGAGGACGAAGCACGGACAAATGCTCCCAAAAACTTCAATGATTTGAGAAATGGAACTCCATTTTTCACGTGTACTCATGTACAAAGCAGGGTACAAGTTATAAACGTTTTTGCATTCTGAATGCAACGCTGTACCACATCGCTTTCTTGTTTGCATTATTAGGTATTTGAATTAGAAGGGTGAAAAGACATTAATCTAAAGGGCATGCCGCCGCCATCTCCCCACCTCTCCAAGCATCGTGTAATGAAGCAGAACTTTAGTAGTATACAAGAGGCCCAAAAGGGCCTGTATTGCTCCACTGGCTTTAAAATCTTTCATTAAATAAAGCTTACTTTAAATGAATACATTGACACTCCAAAATCTCCTAAGACCTATTTAATAATGATTAACTGGTTCTGGTCCATACTGCACCAAAATACTCAATCATAATGAACCTGCAACCCTTGACCCATCTTATTAAAACCTAAGGTTCAGAAAGAGATGTCGTTCAAAGATTTCAGGCTCAAAATAGGCCCCACCTGCCATGCCCATATTTCTGGACCAAACAAAATTTCTTGAACAATTTAAGTAAATAGTCACCAAAGAAACATTCTGGTAAAGTTTCATTGAAATTGGCTGAGTTGTTCCGGAAGAGATATGGTTCAAAGATTTTGGCCTCAATATAAGCCCCGCCCTGCCATGCCCAAATTTATGGGCCAATCAAAATTTAGCAAATAATTTTTGAAAAGAGACACTCAAGGAACATGGTAAAGTTTCATTGAAATATGCCAAGTGGTTCAAATGAAAATGTCATTTGAAAATTTTGGGCTCAAAAAAGGCCCCGCCCTGCCACGCCTATATTTATTGGCCAATCAAAATTTCTCGAACAATTTAGTAAAGGGTTACCGAAGGAACATTCTGTTAAAGCTTCATTGAAATCAGCCAAATGGTTCAGGAGAAAATGTCGTTTAAAATTTCGGGCTCAAAATAAGCCCTGCCCTGCCACGCCCATATTTATGCACCAATCAAAATTTCTTGAACAATTTAAGTAGAGGGTCACCCAAAGAACATTCTGTTAAAGTTTCATTGAAATCGCCCCAGAGGTTCAGGAGTAGATGTTGTTCAAAGATTTCGGGCTCAAAATAAGCCCCGCCCTGCCCCGCCCATATTTATGAGCAGATCAAAATTTCTTGAACAATTTAAGTAAAGGGTCATCCAAGGAACATCCATGCTAAGTTTCATTGAAATCAGCCCAACGGTTTGGGAGGAGAAGATTTTTAGAGATTTCAAAGTGAAAAAATGCCACGCCCTGCCACGCCCATATTTGGGGGCCTATCAAAATTCTTTGAACAATTTAAGAAGAGGACCACCCAAGGATCATTTCTACCAAGTTTCGTTAAAATCCACCCATTGGTTTGGGAGGAGAAGATGTTTAAAGAAAAAGTTTACGGACAGAGGGACGCACGCACGACGGACACTCCCCCATGACAATAGCTCGCTGGCCTTCGGCAAGTGGAGCTAAAAACTGTACTAGACAGATGAGGAATATTGTTATGTATGTGCTCGTTAAAATACTTAAAATCAAAAGAAGCAATTTCTTGCAGTTTGACCTTGATTAGCCGTTGTGCTTGTCAGATGACCTTAAGATGTGAGTTGGTAAGAGGAATCTTTATAACAAATGAGAGTGTTTTAACTTGAAAAGTGTTGAAGTAATAGAAACATGTTTATTTCACATTTTGCAGCCAGACAAATGGACAGACAATCGGCAAACAACATGTCCGATCTATCGAAACAAGGGCATAATAACGCCAATAAAGAGGATTTGGCCCTATGAACAGGGCTTGCTGTACAAGTCAAAACCTGAAAATCCTGGCAAGCAAAATCTGTTGAAGAACTAACGTCTTTAAGAACTATTTTGTTACCTCATAAAATTACAAAAATATCGCGTTCATCCCAGCTCCTTTGCACTTGCAAAGAATCCAGTATTATTCCAGCTCAAAGTGGTTCATCTGTCTGACAGGTTTTATGGAATGAACCATCCTCGGATCACCCGAGGGCTCAAGATAAAGTGTATCAAATGGGTTGAACCCAGAGTATCCTTGGATAGGAATGAACGATTATTCAATATTACCATTTATTTATTTTGGCCATTCTGTCACAAACAAGAGGACCAGAGATGGCTATAGATCTCTCACCTGAGTTTCTTACTGACCAGAGATCTTCAAATATTACCAAAGTGTAAACGATATTGTCATTAAGGCAGATTTTCCCATGCTTTCCCATTTATCATTTCTTTTAATGAATTGGAATGGGCAAACATTTTGAACATGAAGATAATGCCAACGAAGTAAGCCCTGGAGTGTAATCATAGATATTTTCATAAAGGCCCATTTTCTAGAGTTTTGCAATAGAACATTATCATTTTCATTAATCCTTACGAACAGACAAACATTCTGACACAGTTTGAAGATTGATTCCAAACCTCACCCCAAAGAGTGTTTTAACTTAAATTGTTGTTAACACATGACTGGTGAAAAAGTATGGACATCCAATGATAAGAAAAGCTCACCATGAATATGTAATGCTCAGTGGAACTAAAAACATGCATCAGAAACAGGAGCATATTTTATCTGAAATTGCATTTCTTTTCTGAAAGTGAATGCCTAAGACTTTCCCCCTAAGTAGTATGGATTGTTCTTGTGATGGTTAAGTAAATATAAATGTATCTTTAAAAATAGCCGATATATGTGAAAGAAAATGTGTTCAAAATTTTACAGAACTAATAAGGATCCACTACCTTAAGATGAAATCATTTGCAACATGTGTTGGACCTTATTTATCTACCAAATGCAAAGTGAAGACTTTGGTCAGTCTGTGCAGATGCACAGGCTGGTCAGAGTCTTTGCTTTGTGCATATTTGAAATTGTTGGAAATCTCACACACAGGCCAAAAATCAACAAATGATTTTGCATCCTGAACACAAGGCTGACTTTTCTAACCTTGTCCAAAGTAAAAGAACTTGCAATGTTTACTTAAAATATATCTTTTTATTGTTTTATTGTATCATTTTATTTGTTTTAAATATCCATTTTTGGTTAACAAAATAAAGAAGAAAGTTTTTTTAAAACATGCACTCTAAGTAGACAATTGATTGATGGATGGATTGATTGATTGATTGGTTTGTTGCTTTGTTGGTTGATTGATTGATTGATTTGGATTTAATGTTGCTTTCAATGTTATTGCAGTTATATCGCTGCTGCAGGATTGACGGCCTTACACATTCACGGGCTAGCTAGGCTCGAATTAAGTACACAACACATTTAAAAACACTCAAACTATTTCTGATTGGCTTAATATTGTTAACCTTTTCATTTCAAGAAAACAAAAAGATTACTGTTGTTTTTAAGATAAAAAATATTCACTAAATATTGACTCATGCAAAATTTGAGATTTAGGAATTATCATCTCCAAAATATTACAACTTGCAAGTTTATACAGGACAAACAAATCATTTATAAGTGGAATTTATATGAACTGTCAAGCAAAAAGGGACTGTCTGGGTGGTAGGTAAAGTGTCGACCCTTGTCAATCTAAGAAAATTGCATAGTTTGATTTGGGTAAAAACCACTTGGTTAATTCTATGAACCTAGTATTATCTCCTACCTTCTTGTGAAAGAATTTTTGAAATACGAACTCTGGTTGACATTTACGGGAATCAATCCCTTTCCAGATAGCACAGTTTAATTGGGGTTGAAAACCACCTGACTGATTTTATGAACCTAGTATTATCTCCTACCCTCTTGTTAAAGTATTTTTGAAATACTAACTCTGGTGGACATTTACAGGAAATTCTTGAATCAATCTCTTTTCAGATATATATTTGTTTTACAGAGTACCCAGATGGTCCTTATTGGCATGATGGAACATATCAAAAATTTGAATTCATCAAAAAGTGTCTTAAATATTTTGGCTGGTGTATTAGTTAAATAACTGCAAAAGCCTAGTTCAACTTCGCAATTGGTTATTAAGATTTACAGAAACAATCACTTTATTTATCATATGTTTGAAATACACAAAACTATTACTCTGTGTTCTGTGACTGAGTTTGAGTCAATGAGGCCAACATGGATTCCGAGTTCATCTTGAGTTTTTTATTTTTCTTGGCCATCTTTTTCTTTCTCTTCCGATTTTCTGACTTGGGTAAGCAGGAAAGTGGATGTGGATTGCCAGTCTTTCGTTTCTTCTTCTTTTTAAGTTTGTCAATTTTACCAAATGCGTCATATTTCAACTGTCTTATTTTCTTCATTTCTTCCTGTGAGGGGTTCATTCCTGAAACCAGTTTATCACCTGCCACTTTAATGTTCTTTTCCTTTGGATTTTCCAACGTAATTGTTTGACGAAAAAGGTATAATAGAGGAACTCCAGACATCTGTCGCACCATGCTTGTAAGATGTGAATCCTGCAATGATATCAGAAACAAGATGTGTTTGTGAAAAACGAATGCCCCCGTAACAGCATTTTTTCAAAGTTTGACCTTGACAGATGACCTTGACCTTGTCATATGACCTTGACTTTGGTACCAGCAGATGCGGATCATTGAGATCTATCATCATGCCAAATATTAGCCTTGTATCTTGAATAGGCTTGAAGATATTGGCAATGTTAAGTTTTTTGGTTAACTTTTTGAGTTATTTGACCTTGACAGATGACCTTAACCTTGTCACATGACCTTGACTTTGGTACCAGCGGATGCAGATCATTTAGATCTATCATCATGCCAAAAATTAGCCTTGTATCTTGAATAGGCTTGAAGATATTGGCAATGTTAAGTTTTTTGGTTAACTTTTGCAGACAGACAGACAGACTGACGGACAACGGTAAAACAATATGTCCCCGATTTATTGATGCGGGGGCATAAAAATTGCTCTGTTTGCTATAGAATGTCATAATCAAAGCTTGAACCAAGAGCAGTCGCTGAAAGACTATACTCTGGGAATACAGTGCTTGATATAATTAGTATGGTAAAAATCAAGAGTTCAAATTACATAAAAGAATTTTTGATGACACTTCCATACAAAGGTTGCATAAACAATTTGACCTTGAAAAAGGACCTTAACAGATATCCTTCAAACTGGAATAAATTGAAATATTTGGAATATATCACTTTAATTCACTTTACATTAAAAGATATGGCCAATCTAATAATAACAATGTCCCAAGGTCTGAAAAAAGTCGTGACATTTAAGAGTCAACACTTATAATCATGGAACAAAAGGAATGGATGGGTTTTACGCCGCTTTCAACAATTTCGCAGTTATATCGTGGCAGCCGGAGCACCTAACAATGGATTCCTTGTATTTCATTCACCTGTACTACCATTACACCCTTTCCTAGCCTCCGACTGCTATCTCACATAGGTTAACGATTATCTACCCATTGGTGAGAGACAAACGTTGGAAGGGATATTTGCTGTCACCAGGGATCGAACCCACGACTTCGAGATTGAGAGTCTTATGCCTAACCAACTGCTCTATGGTGGCGGCCTTGGAACCAAAGGAACAGTGTCCCCATGTTCTCAAATAACTGGAACATCTATGACTCTATGGAACAATGGAACAAAGCATAGCCTTGGCATATGACTTAAGGATATCTTGAAAACTTCTCAGAAAGTTTATATTATGTAGTTTTATCCAATTTGGCTAAGGGGTTGTGGAGATATAGCTTGGGATAGATGGAAGAATGGACAGACAGACAGATACGTGCAAAAGCCTATAACTTACGCAGTAAATTGAAATTTACAAAATCTAAAAATGATTTGATCTTCCAAATGTTTTAAAATCAGTTTATTTTGCCAAACAATTTCTTCATTTCCCTCTATGTTCTATATTCAGAAAACATAGAAATTAAGATTTCATTGTCCGGAAGCTTCTTTCAATTTAGACCAGTCAAAATTTTTGTGTTACCATGATGGTTAAGTAAAAGAACTTACCTGTGTGGCTATCATATAATGTTTATTTTTATTGACCAGAGCTTTCAATGTTTGATGAAGACATTTTGTAGGTACCCGAGGTTTTTCATGTTTACACGGATAAACTTGGAACTGTTGCAGAATCTTCAATGGACCATACAGCAAACTACCTACAAATATATGATACACTTTACAGGTTAAGTAAACTCAATAGTACTAAACACAATTGAGTATGAACTAGTATTGATTTTCAAAAAAAGAATGAATGTCAAGCAATGTTTTATTTTCCAGCAATCATTAATACAATGTGCATGTATTTTCCTTAACTTAATTGCACTATATCTTTGGTTATCCTAAACAAGGATCTTGTATTAAAATCAAATTTATATGAGCATTATCAATAAGGTCTGAAATCCTAAACAAGGATCTTGTATTGAAATAAAATATATAGATCTTTGAGCAGGATATTATATCATGCTCTGAAATTGATTTGACTTTCTAATCAAATACATCTGTTTTCAAGAGTTACAAACTCCAAATTTATATACATTTGTATTGTTAAAAAAAACATTATTTCTATTCACTATAGCAATACACCATTTAGGGATCCCTGTTAGCATAAAAGCCCTAAAAACATGAACCAAAGGTACCCTATATTAAACACTGCTAGATCCTTCTCTTTTTCAAAGATACTCAGTTTAGATCCAATTTTTTGGCCTAATGGGTTTCATCTCTATGTTACGTATACAAGACATGCAAATCCAGTCAATCTGGATTGAATTTGTCCACTACAAAGAAGTAATTTCAAAACCTTTACAGGCGCTTACAGAGGGACTTCTTTTGAACCTCCCAAAACCCCTCTGCATCCGCCACTGTAAAGGTTTTGACACACAAAATTCTGAAAATTAAATGACTTCATAAAAAGTTTTCACTCAGGTCATATTGACCCTTTAAAATTTTAGAAGTACATGTAAATCTAAATATTATTGTCAATTATGCATTTATCTTAAATACGCTGTGACATGGCTTTTGTCATTAGAAGATTATATCAAATAATTATCTCTGATAAAAGTATGAAGGAAACAAACAAGTCATCAACATAACTGAGACATTTTGGCTTATTAATAAATTTTCTCCTTTATTGTTAGGTCCCAACCAAAAATAGTTTTGACCCCTAGAAATTTACAGTTTAGGGGACAATGACTTCCAAATTTGAAACACTAGCACAAGCCCTGATATATCAGGGCCTGTGCTAGTGTTTGATATTGGGGAGTCATTGACTCCTCACCTAAGAAATTCTGGGGGTCAAATCTGAATCTAAAGGGGTCAAAATGACAGAAGAAGCAAACCATAAGTAGAATTATGCATATTCAAGAGTCACTCTAACTGTTTCTTGTAATGATATGTAATTAGTCATTTATTTGTAAAACTAAAGATAGTAATTTGTGAAAATCTTAGATATAAAACCATGTTTTGACCCTTAGTGATTTCTCTGAAGGGGGTCAAAATGACCCCCTTGGGAGAAATTTCTAGGGGTCAAATTAAGATATTTTCAGATTTTTTGGGGGTCAAAACCCTGGTTTAAGGGTCAAACACGAGCCATATATATACCTACCTAATGCTTCACATTCAGCAAGAACACAATTTGTTGTAAAGAAGCGGACTTCCCCACCAAGATATTTTGGTAACTGCTCCATTATATTCACTTGATTGGTTAATGCTGCTTTGCAGAAAGTACCATCAAAAAGAACACTGTAAGGTGGTTTAAAGTCAAAGTTCATCTTGTAAAAACCAAGATTTTTCTTCAAATGCTTGTAATGCTTTCCCATATTTCTTTTGTTTGTCTTGTTCTGCTAGTTTGTTACCAATCTGTATGAAATAAGAACATCTTTGTAAGAACTATATCAATTGTATTTCTTCTGAATTAAACTCCCTTTCAGTATCCAGAGGTGGAGATAAGAGAGGTGGTAATGCCAGTCTAAAATCTTTATTTCTAATCAAAACCCCATGTTCTAGTTACTATAAACCTAACCAAGAAATAGAGATATGACTGATATAAAACAGTTGCTTGTAAAAACTTAACCCAGAATTTTTAAGTCTGAAAAGGGTTAAAATTCCACTAATTAAAATATCAGTCCTATTTACACCAGTGTTTCTACCACCATCCCCCCCCCTCCCCCTGCCCCCAAAATATAAAAAAAATATCTATCATAATATTACTTAAACATACTTCAAATTTTTACCTTTCTACAAAAAATTCTTCTGTTAATGAGTTAATTCTAATAGAAAGTAAGTTGGCTCAAAAACATATACAGTTAAACTTCGGTACCTCGAACACCTTGCGGACTTGATAATTTGTTCCAGAGATCGGTTGTTCGACCAATCCAAAAAAATGTAAAGGTACCAGACGACGGGAATGTGCCAGATCCGGTAATACATCGTATCCGAATTTACGTATTTTTATTTGGTTCTTCAATTTCACTTTTTAATTCACTATTTTTTAGGTTTCTATCGATTGATGCACGAGATTTGTGTTTGAAAATGAATAAAGTTAAAGAAAAGATTAAATAACTTTAGACTAAAGAGCCTTATTGTCGCATTCCCTTTGTTTACAAAAATGGCTACCGTATTATTATTCCTGTTACGTACGCGGCCTCCATTGCAAGTGAAAAAAATAATTAAATTCAAATTTAAACAACGTTCAAATGTTGAACCTTAAATGTTTTCGAGTTTATAAATTTACGACAGTCTTTGAGAAAACGTAGATCCATCTAAATTTAAAATCCAAAATTCTACACTAGTTAATCGTTCGGACACTTCTCGTCATACTTTCAATCAGACGCTACGGGTCTTTATGTTTTTTGACATCGCTAAGTTAACAAGTCGCCGAAATATCAATAAGAGACAATATATAGTAATGAATGTAAACAGCAGATGGCCAATCAACAACTTAATTCAATTAAATAAAACAGTGTATTTTTCACTGAATTGGTAATTATAACACACAGTGCGTAATTGACAATAAGGTGTCAAACTAGAAAGCCATGAATGGCTTGAGTCGCTCCACAGGCTTGAAATTCTTGTAAAAGCAAATAAATGTTTTGACTAGATTTTTAGATATTTGGGGTTCTACTGATGTTGAAAATGATTTTCAAAGTTTCAACTATATAACAGATAGAGAAATGACCTCTGCTATTAAAAGACATATTTTTCATCGAATCAAAATAATTTTTGGTACACTGATTAAAGGTCACTCAAGGATCAATCCAGTGAAATTTGGTTGATATCCATCAGTTACACTCTGAGAAAATGATTTTCAAAGTTTCTACTATATAATTAACATATACAGAAATGACCTCCGCCCATAAAATGCATATTTTTCATCCAATCAAAATAATTTTTGGTACACTGATAACGGGTCACTCAGGGATCATTCCAGTGAAATTAAGTTGATATCCAAATATCAGATTCTGAGAAAATGATTTTCAAATTTTCCACTATATAACATATAGAGAAATGACCTCTGCCCATAAAATGCATATTTTTCATCCAATCACAATAATTTTTGGTACACTGATTAAAGGTCACTCAAGGATCAATCCAGTGAAATTTGGTTGATATCCATCAGTTACACTCTGAGAAAATGATTTTCAAAGTTTTCACTATATAACATATACAGAAATGACCTCCGCCCATAAAATGCATAGTTTTCATCCATTCACAATAATTTTTGGTACACTGATAAAGGGTCACTCAAGGAATATTCCAGTGAAATTTGGTTGATATCCATCACTTACATTCTGAGAAAATGATTTTCAAATTTTCCACTATATAACATATAGAGAAATGACCTCCGCCTATAAAATACATATTTTCCATCCGATCACAATGATTTTTTGTAGACTGATAAAGGGTCACCCAGGGATCATTCATGTAAAATTTAATTGGTATCCATTGATTAGAATCTGAAAAAACTTACTTTTTACCATATTTGGAAATTAGCCACACCCATTTAATCCATGTTTTTCATTGGATCAAAATTTCTTGAACAACTTTGAAAGAGGGTCACCCAAGGATCATTCCTGTGAAGTTTGGTTGAAATCCATCCAGTAGTTTCTGAGGAGAAGATTTTTAAAGAAAAGTTTACGACCGCACGCACGCACGCACGGACGGACGGACGCATGACGGACACAACGCCATGACAATAGCCCCAGTGGCTTTTAGCCAGTGGAGCTAAAAAGGATTAAGAGGTGAAAAGTGTGAAAATCACCTAAATATGACATCTTGTTATTAGAGATAAACCCTTTGTTCAAATTTTCCCAGGTGAAATATAAAGCATTTTTAACTTCCGGACTGAAGAATGTGTTTGAGAGTTCGACCGTCCTGTTGTACAAGTTTTCCGAGGTCTAACACTATGAATTATGAGCGAAATCTGCCGGGACTGAGATCCTTGTTCGAATTTTCCCTAGTGTTTGAGATTACCCCTGTTCGAGAGACCGAAGTTTGACTGTAATATAAAATAAATTATACATTGAAGCCATTAAGATACATTAAAAACTAAGAATAAAAAAATAAATTTAAATTTTTCTTTTTGCCATAAAATAAACAGGAATGTAAAAAGCTCAACTTGATAGTCTTTCAATATAAAGGTATTTTATTGTAAAGTTTTATCAATTATATCAAAGTACATGTATCATCTATATCTTTAGCTTGAAATGAAGTTTAACAGGTGTGTGGAATGGGAAGGATGCTAGAAGACATGCAACTGTCATTTAATAAAGTAATACCTCTCAGGCTCTGACACATGTGTTTCTTTTTCATTTCAAAATATTACTAAAAGTTTACGGTTTCCTGTCAACTCGGCCTGTTAAAAACTCGGCTCGTGTAAAACTCTGTCTGTGTAAAACTAGGCCTTTATATAACTTATATAGTGTTTAGCCTAGTAAACAGTTATCAGATAATAGATCAATGTTTCCAAAGTTATTAAAGGAGTTGCAAATTCACAATCGATGACTAAAATCTTCGATCTTGTATTTACTACGCATATAACTTGTCATCTTCTTTTGGGTTAGAAAAAAATGATTTGAAAAATAAATTTTAATAAAAGGTGAATTAGATATCTAATTATGTCTTTTTTATTTCATATTTACACAAATGCCATATAATAGTAAAATAAGATTACCATTATTATTAAAAACCTTTTAACAAGTGATAATCAATCTAAAAAAACCCACAAAAGGTCCCCAAAATATTTACATTGCATCATCATGCATGTACCTATATTATATATAAAAAGGGCGAGTTGACAGGCTGAGTTAACGGGTTGAGGCCAAGTTATTCACAGGCCAAGTTGACTGTGAACCAAGTTGACTCTCTGTGACATCACATTCTTTCCATCTTTTATTCAATTGCTTTTTGGTCATTTTTTATAGTGGGCCTATATTGACTTGGCCCTTTTGACCCGAGCCTTTTTGTCATTGGGCCTTTTTACCATAAACTTGTAGTACCACGTCCGGTTACTGGTTTAGTTCGAATACATATCATTTTAATACACGCAACATCGCTGGACACCAGAAAACAGATGTAAGAGATTCAACCCAACAGAGATACCCTAATTTAGTTTAAAATGAAAAAGAAACCATTTTTGATAATCAGTTCACCCCGATAAGGCTTAATTTTGACATCTACTTCATCAACTCTCATGTTGCAATTCTCCTGAAAATTACTAACCTAATGATCAATAATAAATTGAAAGGAATTGAAGATTCTCCCCTGTGCGTTGCTCACTTTGCACTATTAAATACGATAGTTATTGATTATGAATAATAATGAAAAAATATTATCATATTCAATTATCATGATTTTATTTTGCATCAATTCTTCTCATAGATTGATTCTTAAAGTGCTACCGAAAAAATCCTTTTCGGTCATTTGAAACACAACCAAGATGGCGGCTAAGGGACGCACGTTTGATTCTCCGGTGAAATATGTTCAGATGGACGGCTTGGTTAGTTTTGATTCAAGTATAGACTGTCGTATCTAAAAAATGATCTTTTTTGTCTATCTAAAACACGAAATGACCTCTCAATTTTGATAAATGATGTTATGGTTGCCGGCTCTCAGACCACTTGAAAACATATGTAAGTTAAAAGTGGCCATATGTTTAAAGATCCTTTTTGCACTATTCTATCAGTCAGGCACATAAGGTAAGACTGTAGAGTAGCTGATTAGTTTAATACCGTGTTTGGCAATTGTCTTTCAGATGTCTAGTGATTGATATAATTGGGTAGACTCATACTTAGGTGACCCTTTATCAGTCTACCAAAAATCATTGTGATCAGATGAAAAATATGTTTTTTATGGCCGGAGGTCATTTCTCTATATGATATATAGTGGAAACTTTGAAAATCATTTTCTCAGATTGTAATTGATGGATATCAACCAAATTTCACTGGAATGATCCTTGAATAAACCTTTATCATGCAGCGAAAAATTAATGTCATTGGATGAAAAATATGTCTTTTATGGGCAGAGGTCATTTCTCTATATGTTATATAGTAAAAACTTTGAAAATCATTTCAACATCAGTAAAACGCAAAATATCTTAAAGTCGAGTCAAACCTTAGATTTGCTATTTCAAGAATTTCAAGCCTGTGGAGCGACTCAAGCCATTCATGGCTTTTTAGTTTGATCAAGTCGGACAAAGGTAAGAGGTTTAGAATACAGTGGTGTTTTAGTTTGTTTTAAATTCAGGAATTTACCCATCCAGCCCGATTAAAGTGAGCATATCTATAATAGAGCTCCCATGCAGTGTTTTCAAGCATATTTCCATATTACTGTTTGGAGACCTATTCTAGTTTTTGCCACCTGACCATTTTCAGAATAATGATACAATATCCATTTACAATAAATTATTTTCTGAATAAATAACTTGTAATTTAGAAGGGTTTCCTTTCTATCTTTACTGTTAACCTGGCGAGAATTGGTCTCTAACCATTACATTAAATGTAAAGTTATTTTATCTCTAATAATTTTCGTCCTCTAGAACATGGGAAAAATTCCTTACATGTAATTCATTTCTATTCATCTTCTCTCACTTCTCTCCTGCCAAACCCTCAGTGTCACCCATCTAGTACTAGGATTCAATGTGCCAATTTATAATTCTGATAATGGTCGCTTCACTCTTTGCTGTTTAATCCCTGCTTTTTACGTGCCTGTGATTTTATGATTCAGAAAACGTTTTGAAAAAAGAAGAAATTGCTTCTGACAAGCAATTTCTTCTTTTTTCACACTATTTTCTACCCTACAGAACGTTTTTTTTTTCAAATTAAATCCACTTCAAATTCTCGTCTGCAAAACCTTTGAATTTGGACAGGTCCAAAATTTTGTAAAACAGGAAAGGGTTAATAAGTATTGGCTGCACTCCCATATTATATATTTAAGGTGGTCCTGAAGATAATCAAGCATTGTCAGGAGGAAGGTACCAGTGGATCAGACTTTGTACAAGGGGTTCTGTTAGGCCTTGTGGTGGATAATCGTCTTGAAGTTACAAACTGCTTCCCTTTTCCACGTCATAATGAAGATGAGGACTTCGAAGAAGGTAGGCAAGCAAAAACTATGCTATAAAAGAAGGGTTTTCTCTAGAACTTTTTTCTGAGGGGGTCATTGTGTCCCCTTGGTTCACAAATTTTGGGGTCATTTCTCTGAATAAGGGGTCATAATTTTTATCCCTTTTGAACATAAAATGTAAGACCATCTATTCGGATAAATTGGACATAGATCTATGGTGTGAATGTATACTCAAATCAAACTTTTTTATTGCCTCTCATATTGTCTCAATATCTTGCATCATTTGGATTTATATGAAAAATTATCGAAAATTACACTTTTAAGCATTTATTTTTCCTTGTTTTCGTAACCCCAAATGCCCTAGCTGCTGACAGAAAATCAATATTTTGACCATCATCCCAATTCAACCTGATTACTAGTCTAGCCTTTCTGGGTCTAATCTGTTTCTGAGTATACTTTTCAAAAATTTTGCTGTGAAAAGGGTGCAGGGTGCATTGGACACTGGGAAAAGTAGTGAAATTTAGGCCAATATAATGAAGTCTGGATACATATTTGAGTATTCAATAAAGAGTAATTTGACAAAACTATCAAAATTACCATAATCTACTTTATTGGACATTACTTAGTGCTTGAATTGTAAGAATTGCCCTGAGGCTCTAAAATTTTCACACCCAGAAACAAATGAATTGTCTTGGCGAGTCTTAATGCGAGAATGACATTTCATTTTTCCGTGCTCTAGATACAGCCATTCGTATAGGGAGAGCTATTTTTCACAAAACCCCCTGGGGTTTGACTGAAGCCTTTTTCTGGGAGCTAGGGCCAGCTTCTTAACTAAGATCGCGTTCCGAACTGTCGGATTCCTCGGCAGTTATTCTACTTGGGCCTGCTGACGCATTGTTTTGCTTAAAAAAAATCGTCAAATTTGACTGCGCAATGATGCTGTATACAGCGTTACTAAGTGACGAAGGGTTCTCGATTTGACGTTTTATTCAATCAACTCGACAGAAAATGAAGCAAAACTTTATAAAACCAGTCTGGTTAATCTGTACAGAATTAAAAACGACCCAGTTTAGCGATAAAAGGACAGGGACCAGTCTGCAGAATTCTATTCGTCCCCAATCAGTTTCGAACGTAAACAAAGCCGTTTTTTCGGTTCTCTTTAGATTGCGTCCCATAGTCATAGTTATTTATTTTTTTGGCGTCATTTACATAAAAAATGCGTCAAAAGGCACAAATTTGTGCGTCAGGGAAAACCCTGATAAAAGAGTGAATTTGTCTAAAAAAAAAAAGATGTATAGATATTATTTCTCATATTTCAAACCAGTCACCAATAGATGATTAATTTTTAGTTTGTGAATAAATGCATTTTTTTGAGAAATTACAGAATCTTTAGTATAACACTTTCAAGTCCTCTTTTGAATTACTATTAATGATATGCTGTCAGGGTGTTGTGCATTTGGGTATGATGAGAAATCTCCATAAAATGGACATTGATCATTTACATGTTGGCTTGTATCAAAGCACATATAAGATATATCTATAAAAAAAAACTTCACAGATACAAACATGCACAGTAAACACTGTGTATTAAGATATATCTTTATGAATGGGGCCTGTGCGTGACATTTCCAACAATTTAAAATGTGCGCGAAGTAAAGACTATGATCAGTCTGTACATCTGCACAGCCTGACCAGAGTCTTCACTTTGCGTTTAGTAAATAAATCAGTTCTCAAAGTGCATGTAGACAGTCAGGCAATCATCTTATTGCACTTTCTAGCTGTCTAGGATGTTAAATGTTTACACATCATGCACATGTTAAATTGTTGGGAATGTCACACACAGGCTCAATGAATCTGTTTTCAGTCCAGTACCAGATGGGAATGATGAGAAATCTCCGTAAAGTGAACATCGACCATTTACACGTCGGCTGGTATCAGAGTACATATTTCGGTGGATTCATCAACCGAGCTTTGTTAGATTCACAGTTTAATTATCAACATTCTATAGAAGAATCAGTGGTCCTTATCTATGGTATGTTTAAGGTTTGATTTCTAATCTCTTGTATGTGCCAATGAATATGTGGATGGCTAAGTGCAAAACAGCTGTAACTGCCTATAAACATATAGGCAGTTACAACTGTTTAGTGCTAAGCCATTGATGTAGGCACTTCAATAATTTTGCATGATTTGCATCATTTTGACTTGTAATAATTTAAATCAATTCATACATAAATGATGGTCAACATAAAAACACATCTTACCAAGCTTTTTAATACTCCAACATTAATACATCTGGACATAATGTTTAAATAGTGACACTGTCTGCCTGTCTGTTTGTCCTCCTATCTGCGTATCAAAAATTGAGAATTAAAAAAAATTGCCATAGTTTCAACACGACTCGGGTAACAGTGTTCTGGTTACAATGCTCATATTTGGCATTAAGGTTCCTCTCATCAATATATATCTTTGTAGGTCAAGGTCATTTGACAAGGTTGAGGTCAATTATCAAGGCCAAACATTTGAAAAAAAATGCCGTCTTAGGGGCATTGATGCTGTACGAACACATCTTGTTAATAGCATGGTTTTAGCATGACAACAACAAAATGGTGACCAAAGGACTGGAAAGCTAGGCTCATAGGGGTCCTCTCTAAACAATTGGGAGTCCCTGCTTTAAATTTAGGACATCTCCTTTTAGATATACATGTTCTCAGATTTTTGTGTAAATATTTAAACATTCTCTGGATTAGACTACACAAGATATATATTGGATAGATATGTGCTTTTAAAGATCAACTACAGAAAAGAATTGAAGGCTGTTTGAAACAGTCTTCATTTCATTTCCCAAGTTGATCCTAAGAGGGTCCTAGGAACTCTTATCTGAGTTTTGAGAGTCCTGGTAACAGGTTTACTTATTTAAGAGTCTTAGATGCACAAATCCCTTAAATGTCTGTAATAGTACAGATAAGTACTATGGATGATGTATTTCCTGCTCATAGTAATTTAGATCTAGGACATTAAACATTTGATAGGTAGAATACTTTCTTTATTCTTTACTATGTTCATTCTTTAGTTCAAAATCAGATACTTTTGGCATTTATTCATGATGGAAAAGAAAGAAATACAATCAATCTTGCTCAAGTGACCACATCTATTAAGCTACCATTTTTATTAAGCGACAATTTTCAAAATTTCCTTCTTTAAATCAAAATATCCTCAAATGTAGGTTATGTTGGACCAAAAATAATTGAAAACGAATCCTATGTTGTTAAATTGTCTCATTGTGACGATTCCATTGAGTTATAACAACATAGGATTTACACAATAATATGCATATTCTATAAAATAGTATTTTTTTATTTGTGAACAAAACATGTATTAAGAGGCCATTTTCTTAAACAACCGCTTTTTGGTGGTCCCTGTAGTGGGCGCTTAAAACAAGTTTGACTGTACAGTAAAACTTGTGTTAAGTGACCACTTAGGAGACGACTGAAAAGAGGTTGTTTATGGGAATGGCCGCTAAATACAAAATACCATTACAAATGATATCATTTTGATAGCATTTATAGATTGTCAATCAAGTCGTACTGAATCCTATGATGTTCGAGTTCCAAAAACATAAGATTCAACAATAACCAACTATTCTTTAAGAATGTCCTCTTTGTCAGAGATTTTGCTTACAGTGAAGGGACTTTTTATGGTGGTCGCTTAGTAAAATTTGTCGCTTAATAGACATGGTCGTTCGAACAATATCGACTGTAGTTATTCTGCGTTCTATTCAAAAGATCCCCTTAGAACCACCCAGGGCTGCCTATCATTAAAGGCATACAGACTGACTCCAGATATGATGAAATTTTATGGAAACAAAGATCAAGATTTCTCGCCCGACAGTATTAAAGCTGCGGGAATCAGCTTTGAAAACATGTTTGAGGAACTGCCCATAACGATAAAGAATTCCCATTTGGTGAACAGCATGCTGTGTGAGATTGACAACACATTGGAGGAGGAGAAATCTTTTGATTTCCTTGATTTGGGGACAAGGTAAGCTTGACTTGGGTACAACAGGGTTTGGTTTAAACCAATTTATTTTACTTTGATTGGGAAACAGTTCTTACAACTTAGATTAATCCCTCTTGATTCTGCTTCCTGGAAAATTCACCTGTACTCTTGCAAAATGTGTGGGCCAATGAAAGAACCAAGATCCATAGCTGCTCCCTGGAATTGAACTTAGGACCATAGAGGCAAGAGGCTGACACTCTACCTCTAGACCACAGACATGACACAGGGTTTGACATTAAGGGGAGTCCGGGAGTCTGAGACTCCTTATTTTTTAGGCAGGACTTCTTTACTTTGCAAGTAAGGAGTCCATTGGTCTGTTCTGATGGTCTCCTCAATTAAACAAGTATTTTGAAAAGGAAAATGAGCAGGACATTTTGTTTTTAGTCCCTACTGATTTCATTGTTTTAACATCAATTCAATAAGTAGGTTTATGCAAATTAACATTTGCTTGCATCCATTGACCATTCTGAATGAAAATCATCAGAGTCCCAAGATATGATTTCCAGGAGTCCAAGCCAAAATTAGGGTCCAAATTTTGTACTGATGAGAAACTTTTGTGGAAGAGAATAAATTGCTTTCAGCAAGCAATTTTTTCTTTTCACATTAGTTCCTAACCATTATTTTCATTCAGAATTATTTCGTATTTTAATGTATTCTCTTCATTTCTTATAATTTAATATCAGTAAGCAAAATGAAAGCAATTTCTTGCGGGACTACTTTCTGTGGAAGCTTAGAAAACAGCTGCGTACTCAAATTTGTTTTCATTGAGAAATGAAACCAATTTTTCAGCTAATCAGAATGCACGAATGGAATCATTTTAAATTAACTTATAGCCCCATGTAGATAAAGTTGTGATGAACAGTAGAGACTAAGTTCAGCCTGCACAGATATGCAGTCTGATCTTAGTCTACAGTCCCTACACTGCCTGCTTTCTGTTTAATTATTGGGGAGAAAAACTTGATCCAGTTTAGTTGAAATTTCTCAAAAAATGGCTACTTGTTTGAAAGAAAATTTCATTTCAGCAAGATAAGGGTTAAAAACTCGATGCAAATCAAATGTTTTCTATCAAATTATTATGAAACATTATTTATACATGTATACCCTTTTATGTTTGTAGTTCTGTATTAGAGAAGAATCTACGTTTGTTGATGGATAGTGTAGACGAAGTAGCCATGGATGCCAACAAGTTTGTCAACTATCAGAGACAGTATCAAAAACAGAATCTGGCTAAAACACAGTACCTACAAAAAAGGGTAAATTTTTGTTCAGTAAAACTGAGCTTGAAAAGACCACTCAATGGATGAATAAAAAATGCTTGTGAAAAAGAGATGTCTTGTAAAACACTTCTCATGCTGTTCACATCATCAGGGCTCGTGTTTGACCCTTAAACCAGGGTTTTGACCCCAAAAAATCTGATAATAGCTATATTGACTTTAGAAATTTCTTCCAAGGGGGTCATTATGACCCCCTTAAGAGAAATTTCTAAGGGCCAAAACTTTTTAAAATGCCTCTGATATACTATCTAAAATTGTACAAATCAATTGCTTGCTTCACATCTTTAAAAGAAAAGGTCAAAAGACTCTTTAATCTAAAAAATTCTTATTTATGATTAGATCTTTCTTGTCTTTTGAACCCTTTAAAATCTGTTTGGACCCCAAGAATTTAAAGGTTAAGGGGGCAATGACTCACTAATTACTAATTATTAATTTGTATCTCACCAATGGGTTGATATTTGTAGACATATGTGAGATAGCAGCTGGAGGCTAGGAAAAGATGTATTGGTAGTACTGGGGTGAGAAATACCAGGAATCCATTGTTAGGGGCTCCAGCTGTGGCAATACAAGATTGTTGAAAGCAACATAAAATCCTATTCAAACAATTCCCAGTAAAAGTAAGAACTTGTGAAGAGATAACACCTCTCAATACGTATTTTGACATCCGTGATCATAAAACTTCATGATTTTTCTTTCATAAAATTCCGAAATTGCCTGTTGCATACAATTTCATCATTACCACAATGTTTCAATCACATAAGACAAACATTTTCAAACTTCGATCAAGTTTTTATGCCATCTTCAAGTTCTTGAATTTTAAACAGTTCAGAATCATTTACTTTCATAATAGTTATAGTGAACCATTCATTGCTTTTTAATTTCAGCAACAAGAAAATCAACAGAGAATAGCCAGGGGAGATAAGCCATTACCAGAGGAAGATTTGAACAAGATGTTTAAGCCATTACCTCCCCCTTCAAGACTGGAGAGTCTCCTCATCACCGGACAGATTGATAATTATTGTCAACAGATTGGAGAATTTGCGTCTCAAAGTTTCGGGAAATTGTTCACCGCTGAAACTTTACAAGACTCTAATGTTCAATCATCGTGATTTCTTTTCTTTAATTTTGAAGAAATAAAGCTATGTCATTTATCTTGGTTTATCAATTTTATTTTCAGTCTGTCTGTTTTCAAAGAAAGCCTAGACATTGCTATAGCTTTGATGTGTCATTTACAACAGTTTCCCATGCTGACAAAGCATCTGCACCGTCTGACCAGAGTGTCTACTTTGTGCCTTGTAGATAGATAAGGTCCTAACCCATCTTCAAATGGTCAGCAAATATTCTTACTGCATTGTATGGTTGTATGACTGCTTAAATATTGTGGCTAGGGTATAAGTGAAATGCTTGGAAATGCCACGCGGAATTACTTTACCTTAAAGCTGCTCTTTCACAGTTTTTCATAGATAAAATACAAAACTTGTTCTTAGATTTGGAAATGTGTGTATTTTTAGACTTTTAAGAATGGCCCGAAGCATTGGCACTTAAAACAACATATAAGAATAATTTCGTAGCTTATTTTTTCGAAGTGGCAAAATCAGTAAGGGATCCAGTCTATTTATTTCTAGTCTATATATTACAAAATCGTTATTTTCCGTGAATACTCTTTCATTTTTGCTTGTTTTGATATGAAGTTTCCAGCTGTCAAATACTTTAACCTTAATCTTTGATTGAATTAGAAAAACATGCCGAATGTCAAGCGAAAATAGTTGGCTCAAAATTGAAGAATATTTTTTAGTGTTAGTAGTCACTTTATTTTTCAGAATGAATTTAACCTAAATTCGGATATATCGGTCTTGCTTTCCATGCATTACCAGATTGAATCTTATTATTTAAAAGGCTTCAACATGATAAGGTAGTTAATTCCAATTGATTTTACGAAAAATTTTGAATTTCACATTTTCCCAATCTGTGCAAGAGCAGCTTTAATTTGCTAAAAGCAAGCAGGTTAGAGTAAAGGTGTTGCATGTACATTGGTCCATAAGTTGAAGTGAATGTTAACCATTTCAAATAAAAAACGCTAGATAATCGCCAACCATATTTTCCAGATTGCTTCTTTATCTGTGAAATTTATTTCCATATATGGCAGATATTGCTAAATTTATATTGATATCATAATGAAACCTCAGTTAACATTGTGGAAGATGATGAGTTCAGAAATGTTGTGGAACTTTTAAGAGTCTACTACTGTAACCCCAAAACTGAATATTATACACCTATAGTCAATTTAAAAGCTCACAATTATTTGGCATGATGATTGATCTCTGCTGATACCATGACATTTCCAATGTCCCCTGAAAATGCCAAGCACTTGAAAGTATTGCCTTTGGGGGGGGGGGGGGGGGGGGGAGGCCCTTCTGGGAACTTTGTAAAATAAATATTTGAAAACAGATTGGTTCTAGAAGAGGCCAACCAGAGGTTGCATTTCAAAAAGTGTTTCACAGGAAGGTAGATAGATTATTCTGGATTCAGAAAATTAGCAAAGTACAAAAAGTTTTGACCCTAGTCAGTCTGCACAATCCGCGCAGTCTGACTTGGGTCGACACTTTATGCACTTCCCAGATGTCATGGGTCACATTATAGGATCGATGACAAAGTTTCTTTGATAAGCTATCAGTTGTCCATGTCTGACTGAAATGAAAAGATAAGAAATTTGTGCCTGTTTAAAATTCCAGGAAATTGAAGATGGCTTAAAAGTTTGATTGAAGTTTGAAATGGTTTGTCTTTTGTGATTGAAACATTGTGGTAATGATGTCTTTATTTCCCAGTTGGTAGCTCATTACACTCCCAATCTTTAAACATGACTCACGGCCTCAATTCCCGGTGGCACATATTCTTTCTTCCATTTGTCGTCCACCAATGGATAGAAAATCGTACACGTAACCATTGTAGGATTACAGCTGGAGGCTAGGAAAGGATTAAATGGTAGTGCTAGTGAGAGAAATACTAGGAATCCATCTTTAAGTGCTCCAACTGCCATTATTTAACTGAAAACTGTTGGATGTGACGTTTAATCCATTCATTTTTTTTATTTTTATTTATTTCCGTTTATTTATCGTCGCTACCGTACCATATGCACATTTGAGCGAAGCCCCAAGATGACGCTTAGTTTTTACGGGGGATAGTAAAAGGATACATGACAAAACGCTTGACATCAGCTTCGGTTCTTTAACGTGATCGGCGCAAAGCACCGTCTCATGGGGCCTCGGTTTAACGTCTCATCCAAAAGACAACTAGTTTGCTAGTGTGCAAGCCTGGGAATCGAACCCATGCAATCGACCTTTAATTGTTTTGAAGTCTGGTGCTCTACCGACTGAGCTAATCAGGCTGGTTCCCTGAGATTATTTCCATTCAGATAAGATATCATAAGAAATTTGTCTTAAAATGTTTGCAATGTCGACAAATTTCGATCGGAGCCTGCAGTGGCAGACACGGAGAATTGTCCATGCCCTGCTTTCAGGATGCAAAACGTTAATGGGAGTTTAGAAATTATACCCCACTTTGCACATGTAAATATATGTACAACCGGGTAACATTTCTCAAACGTTTCATGAACGTTGTCATCTCGAAACCAGGGCTGATGTTATTCAGACTTCAATAGAACTAAAATTTGTTCCTTATTATTTAGATTTGAACTTCGAGGGTAAATTCCGCTGAAGTCAGAAATACCTGCATTTTTTCCAAGCAAAATTTGCATTTTCTTGGCGTCGATTAAGGTGAGGAAGATGATTGTCGCAACATTTTGCATATTGATTCGAGGTCAAATTTTGTCTATACAATAACTCCGCCATTTATGGAAATCACTTGGTACAATAATGGTTCACCAGCATTAGTAATATTTGGAATATTTTCAGTCAGCATCAAGTTGGGGAATCACGTGATTTAGGATCTTCTCAAATCACGTGATTTCCCATCTCATCACAGGCCACGGTCCAAAACTCTAGTTAAGCCTTTCCGGACCAGAGCCCCTGGAAATTACTTGACACACTTATACTACTCAAAGTTTGCTAAGCACCAAACAATTTTCATACTAAAAATTCAGGAAAAATGAGATTTGATTATAATTATGTTGGAAAATGGTCGATGGTTATCAGTTTATCCATTTTTAAGAAGAAAAAAAGGCTTTATAATGATAAGAAGATTCTAAATGAGAAATGAGACCAAACAGGGAGACCCTAGAAATCGGTCTGGTTTTTTGAAAATTGAAAACTCGAATTTAGCTAAAAAAAAAAAAAAAAAGTGTTCTTTCGATTGCATTTCGTTCAATAACGAGTATGAGAGCAGGCACTGTCAATAACAGCCTGACAGCGCCTGTGCATACTCCTATTTTAGTTCTGGATTACTCTTTCGGGGAAAACAGACCATTCTTCTCTGAGGATCTAGCTTAGCCCCTGGAGTGTTCTTGGCTGGACCCGGCGAGCCGAAACTCGACATGTAGCTCATTCCACATATTCTCTATCGGATTTAAGTCCGGTGAGCGAGCCGGCCAGTCCGGACGTGGATTGCCCTTTTCTTGGCGATCTCTTGCCCGTGTGTGGACGGGCATTATCATCCATTAAAAATGAATCCATCCCCAATTTGAATAACACTAGCGCAAAATCTTGTGGGTATTGAGGATTTCATCAATGTACCTCCAAGCTGTCAGAGTACCTCTTTCTAAAATAACAAGATCAGTCCGTCCATCCCAGCTGATGCCACCCCAAACTATGATGGTCCAACCCCCATAAATCCCACGTCCATCTCCACACCCTAGCCCGCCTATCAGTGTAGTCCAGGCAATGACTGGACTCATCCGTGAATAGCACGGGGCGCAAGCGTCTTATGCGCCAGCTGACGTGATACAATGCCCATGTTAACCGACGCCGACAATGAACTCTGGACAGTGGAATACGAATACATGGTCTTCCTGACCTCAGATTATGCTCATGCAGCCGTGTTCGTATGGCTTGAGTCGAAACTCGCACTCCCGAGGCGTTTTGAAGGTCGGAACGACTGAGCTGCGTTACCGTGGCAAACCCGTTCCTTCGGGCTTGAAATACAAAAAAACGGTCTTCTGCGACGGAGGTAGCTTTACTCCTACCTCCACCATGTCTCCTAACAGGTGTACCATACTGTTGGTATCGTGCCCAAGCTCTTGTTACAACAGTATGGTGTACCCCCAGTACCATGCCAACATAAATAAAGTACTGAACAGAAACTAAGCATCAACACGAAACCTGTGCATGTAGAAAATGAGAAAGGACAGGTGAGAAACCGGGGTTCATCATTTTGCATGAGTCTCTCGAGAAAATTGCGTGTCAAATTTGGTAATGTATACATTAGATATCTTGTCAATACATTATTGTACAATTTTAAAAACGAACACGAATGATTGTTTTATGGGTTTGTTTTTTTTTAATCAGCTCCTGTAGTACAGCGAAAAAAGTTGGTGCCTAGCAAACTTTGAGTAGTATATATTCCACACCACATATTCTTGATATTTGTCTGAAAGTAGCTGACAAAAAATTTAAATAAATATTTATTTCTTTGTTTTCATAATTTCGAATCTCGGTGAAATATTGCAAAGTATGATATCTAAGAACATTTTATAGAGGAGAATCGTTAATTCAATGTAAGATCGATCCATATTTCATTGAGTGAACGACAAAAGCTATATTTTCTCGAGTAGCTATGCCACGATTGAATGTATAACTTCTCTTGTTCACGAAATGAAATATCAATTGATCTGTAGAAACAAACGATTTTCTATTTGTTTATTTGAAAAAAAAAAAAAAAATAATACACAAAATATGAGGATTTAATCACACATTTGCTTAAAGCTCGTAATTTGTACATGATTACTAGGCGACACCGAGAGGCCTTTAAGATTTGTTTAGTTTATTAGGCTCAGATTATCAAATGACAAACCACCATTACCACCGAAAAGCATTAAACATACGAATTATAATACAGGATCAGTCTGTAATAAATTTTCAAAGACTTTGATGTCAGAAAGTTTATTTGCAAAACTGCTCTGATTGTCTGTTTCTTTTCAGCGTTGCTTACTTTTTAGCTCGTAGAATAGAGAGAGGGATTTTTACGTTTACCCTGGAGTCGACGTAAGGCTTTGGTTAAGTTTTAACGTACAACTGCCATATATCTGTAATTGTAATGTTTTTGCTCTGAAACTTAACACATCAAGGGTTAAGCGCAAGAGTATACTAAGTGTATATACACTGTGTATACGCTTAGTATAGTCTTGCACTGAACCCTCGACATGCTCCTATGACGTAAATATCAGTCCCTAGACAAAGATTACGTTGACATTAGATTTAGCGAAATTTTAACTCTTCTTTCGGACACAGAAATTCTCTATGTAGTTTTACGTGCAACTGTCGTGTATGTCTTGTTATACTTCTAATTATACCTGAGGTATTGCTTTGAAACTTTAGACATCTAGGCAAAGATTCATTACTATGACATTCATTTATTGGAAGTTCTGTCAATGTCAACATTGAGTTACTGCTACTAACTCGCTGTACTCTGACAGATCTTGTTGGATTTGTTATATTGGAGGATTGTATCTCGTTTCCCAAAACAAGAGGACCACGATGGTCCTAGATGGCTCACATGAGTGTCTTTGACCCCGGGAACATCACATCAATTGAATAGGGAGATGTCAACAAGGGGTTTATTTCTAAATAAGATCAATACCATGGAATGTTGTCAGCAAAGAGTAAAAAGGATTTACCTGGGCACAGCCGTTATGATTATGAACATACTTCGTGAAAATCAATTAAATGAAACAATTATGAAATATCCCTAACATTTGGTTTCAGAGAAGTTTTTTAAAGATCTTCTCCTTTGTGTCTATGTAAAATTGGGCTGTTCCATTCAGAGCCCAAATATGACCCCAGGAGCTTGAAATAAAAACATTGTTGGAAGTCAACTATATAATATTACAAACAAAATATGGAAGATGTCTGCCTCTTGGTTTTCAATGGAAATTTTCCGAGATTTCCCACTTTGTTTCCAGGGGTATGATATGAACTAAATGGTAAAGGCCCACTAGATAATGCTACGTACCAAAATATAAAGGCTCTCTAACCCGTTGTGTCAGAGAAGAAAATCTTTAAAGATTTCACATTTGTTTCTATGTAAAATGGGATATACCTGCATAGAGGCCACAATTGACCCCAGGAGTTTGTGTGAACGTACTTGATAAAGGTACACTAGATTAAAACTACATACCAAATAAGAGTTTTCTGCTTTCAGAGAAGAATATTTTTTAAAAGAATGCGTTATTTTCTTCTGTGTAAAATTGAATGCCCCTAGGCAGAGCCTAAATGTGACCCAGGGCAGATATTATGAACATGAACATAGGTCCACTTTGATGCTACATACTAGATATAAAAGGTGTCTGCCTTCTGGTTTCAAAGGTTTTTAGCTCCACTGGCTGAAAGCCACTGGGGCTATTGTCATGGCGTTGTGTCCGTCGTGTGTCCGTGCGTCCGGTCGTTAACTTTTTATTTGAAAATCTTTTCCTCAGAAACTACTGGATGAATTTCAACCAAACTTCACAGGAATGATCCTTGGGTAACCCTCTTTCAAAGTTGTTCAAGAAATTTTGATCCAATTAAAAACATGGATTTAATGGCGTGGCTAATTTCCAAATATGGTAAAAAGTGAATTTTCTCAGATTCTAATCAATGGATACCAATTAAATTTAACATGAATGATCCTTTGGAGACCCTTTATCAGTCTAAAAAAAATCATTGTAATCAGATGGAAAATATGCATTTTATGGGCGGAGGTCATTTCTCTATATGTTATATAGTGGAAACTTTGAAAATCATTTTCTCAGAATGTAACTGATGAATACCAACCAAATTTCACTGGGGTGATCCTTGAGTGACCCTTTATCAGACTACAATAAATCATTGTGATCAGATGGAAAATATGCATTTTATGGGCGGAGGTCATTTCTCTATATGTTATATAGTGGAAACTTTGAAAATCATTTTCTCGGATTGTAACTGATGAATACCAACCAAATTTCACTGGGGTGATCCTTGAGTGACCCTTTATCAGACTTCAATAAATCATTGTGATCAGATGGAAAATATGCATTTTATGGGCGGAGGTCATTTCTCTATATGTTATATAGTGGAAACTTTGAAAATCATTTTCTCAGAATGTAACTGATGAATACCAACCAAGTTTCACTGGGATGATCCTTGAGTGACCCTTTATCAGTCTACAATTAATCATTGTGATAAGATGGAAAATATGCATTTTATTGGCGGAGGTCATTTCTCTTTATGTTATATAGTGGAAACTTTGAAAATTATTTTCTCAGAATCTATTGTTTGGATTTCAACCAAATTTCACTTGAATGATTCTAGAGTGATCATTTATCAGTCTACCAAAAATCATTGTGATCAGATGGAAAATATGCATTTTATGGGCGGAGGTCATTTCTATATGTTATATCGTGGAAACTTTGAGTATCATTTTCTCAGAATCTAATTTTTGGATATCAACCAAATTGCACTTGAATGATCCTTGAGTGACCCTTTATCAGCCAACCAAAAATTATTTTGATTGGATGGAAAATATGTACTTTATTGGCGGAGGTCATTTCTCTATATGTTATATAGTTGAAACTTTGAAAATCATATTCAACATCAGAAGAACCCACAATATGTAAAGATCTAGTCAAAACTTTTATTGCTTTTACAAGAATTACCAGCCTGTGGAGCGACTCAAGCTATTCATGGCTTTCTAGTTGTCAAAAGGGATGTGCCCAGACAGAGCCTAAATGTGCCCCAATAGTCATGATATGAATAAAGGTCATAGAAGTTCACTTGATGATGCTACGCTACATACAGAAAAAAATGCTGTCTGCCTTCCGGTTTCAGTGAAGAGGATTTTTTTAAGTTTTTCGCTCTTTGAATCTATGGAAACAGGATTGCATCCAGGTGGAGCCCTAATTTGACACCAGCGTCTTGATATGAACAAACTTAGTAGAGTTCCACTAGATGATGCTAAACACCAAATATGAATGCTGTCTACCCCCTGGTTTCAGAGATGAATTTTTGTAAAGATTTTCGCCCTTTGATTTTATGTTAAAAGGTTTGCACCTGAGTGGAGCCCTAATATGACCCCAGGGACTTGATGTAAACACACTTGTTAGAGACCCACTAGATGATGCTACATACAAAATATGAAAACTGTCTGCCTTTTAATTTCAGACAAGACGATTTTCTAGGATTTGCTCTTTGATTCTAAGTCAAAAGGGATGAACCCAGGAGGACAGTATCGTCAACGGAAATCATGTCTTATATGTATGATGAGTTGTTAACTGATTTTTTTGGCTCCACTGGCTGAAAGCCACTGGGGCTATTGTTATGTCCGTCGTGCGTCCGTCCGTCCGTACGTGCGACCGTGCGTCCGATCGTAAACTTTTCTTTAAAAATCTTCTCCTCAGAAACTGCTCGATGAATTTCAACCAAACTTCTTGGGAATGATCCTTGGGTGACCCTCTTTCAAAGTTGTTCAAGAAATTTGGATCCAATGAAAATCATGGATTAAATGGGCGTGGCTAATTTCCAAATATGGTAAAAACTGAGTTTTCTCAGATTCTAATTGGTGGAAACCAATTAAAATTTACATGAATGATCCTTGGGTGACCCTTTATCAGTCTACGAAAAATGATTGTGTTCGGATGAAAAATGTGTATTTTATGAGGTCATTTCTCTATATGTTATATAGTGGAAACTTTTAAAATCATTTTCTCAGAACATGAGAATGTAATTGATGGATATCCACCAAATTTCACCGGAATGATTCTTGAGTGACACTTTATCAGTCTACAAAACACCATTGTGAGCAAATGAAAAATATGTATTTTATGGACGGAGGTCATTTCTCTATATGTTATATAGTTGAAACTTTGTAAATCGTTTTCTCAGAATATAACTGATGGATATCAATCAAACATCATTGGTATGATCCTTGGGTGACCCATTATCATGCAGCCAAAAATTATTGGCATTGGATGAAAAATATGTATTTATGGGTGGAGGTCATTTCTCTGAATGATATATAGTGGGAACTTTGAAAATCATTTTCTTAGAATATAACTGATGGATATCAATCAAACTTCATTGGTATGATCTTTGGGTGACCTTTTATCATGCAGCCAAAATTATTGGCATTGGATGGAAAATATGTCTTTTATGGGTGGAGGTCATATCTCTATATGTTATATAGTGAACATTTCAAAATCATTTCAACATCAGTAGAACCAAAATATCTAAAAATTTAGTCAAAACTTAGATTTGCTTTTACAAGAATTTCAAGCCTGTGGAGCGACTCAAGCCATTCGTGGCTTTCTAGTTCTGAAATAAGATACGCGCAAGTTTTGCAAATACTGTACTATGTTTTCACCCGACTTTAGTTGCTCAAACTTTTCTGAGAATAGGTGCGCTTGTAGATGGCTCGCTTAATTAATGCGGTATATGATGACATCTCGTTCAATACTCCCATTTTATGAATCTGCAAACCTCACATGTCGTACAAAGAGGTACCAGACAAGCCTAAGACGATACCGAAAAAATGGAAAACAAAAGCATCAAATGTTTCTTTATCATTTGTACATGCATTTCTCTTGTATCCTACCGTTCTAGTGTCGATGTTTTTTATGTCGATATTTTCCCTAGCGTGTTTTAAGTTTGCATGCTTGCAATAAAAAATTATAGATTTTCTAGATATATCTATTGATGTGGAACAAACATGTTTCAAATCTATCATCGTAAAAAAAGTGTTAAATTAAGCATCAGTAAGATATTGAATTAGATCTTCCTACGAGGGCTGTCCAAAAAGTTTCGGAAAATGTTCCCGAATTGATTAAATCAACATAAAAAAATAAAAATAAAAAAAATTAGCGGCGCATGTTTTATCATCAACATAGAAACGTCAGGTCGGCGTAGGCAGGGCACATGAATGGAAATATCTAAAAATTGTCTTGCGCAATGTTACAAAATATAAAAAAAAAATCCTCCCTTACATCCATATTACACTGACAATACATAAGCAACAAATAGAAATTGATTTGAAGTTTGTTGATAGAAAATACTGCGATATTGCCTGATTATCGTGGGCATATTATCGGAGGTGCGTTTTTTAGATTAAGATTTTTAAGATATCTTAAGATTTTAAATCGAATTATCTCCCGCGATTCATTTGAAATTCTACGACGCAGCCCGAGATATCCCGACTAAAAATCTTAAGAAATCTTAAATTTCTTAATCCTAAAAAACGCACCTCGGATTTGTCGCAACGTCGAACGTTCGAATCACTCATAGAAATGGGGTATTCGCAACAAAGAGAACAGCGAAAGAAAGGTCTGCATAAAAGATTAAAAGATGGTGTTATCATTAAAATGACATATACTTTATTTGAAATACATGGTGATATTGTGAGGAATGTTGACATAGTTTATGTATAGTTTTACGTCAATCCATTGACTAACTCTGAATCGCTCGTATCAAACCGTGTTAATCCCTTCAATGTTGTTTTTTTTTTTTTTTTTTTTTGTATACGGTCATGCTTAAAATTACTGAAAATGATATTTGAATAATGTCGAAGAATAAATAATTTGCAGCACTTATCCCGAAACTTCTTGGACAGCCCTTATATAATACTTGTAGTTTATTTGTATAGGTCTAACATTTTTGTTAGCTATGGAAAAGCCGTTGATATATTTAAAGAAAACGACATTTTTAATCTTGATTATCTTGATATTCATTTTCATTTTGCAAAATCGGTGAGTTCTTTTTGTATTTTGTAAATTGATAATTGTCTCTTATCCAAGAGAATTAAATACATTTACTATCTTGCATATCCAAAAGTGACCATTGTCACGGCGTTCTTTCTTCTCCCTATACCCTGTCCTGCGTTCAGGATGACAAAACGGTGCAAACAGTTTTCCAATTATACCCCGCTTTCCACGCAAGTGCACGTGCAAAGCGTGTTATAATTGGAAAACTGTTTGCATCGTTTTGACATCCTCAACGCAGGGCTGGGGCAAACGTTGAATAAAAACAATCGTCAACAATTTTGCAGCACCTGTTTCAATACTGCTAGATAAGCCCCGATTCACGTATTTCGCGACTTCGAGAAATGGCATGATTCTCTACGCAACAGTTCAATTATGTATACAAAGTATCTCCTGTACATTTAAATATGCATAAATGATATAAACATAAAATGCTATAAACAAACACTCATGTACATATAAACAAACTATTTTCTTCAAAATATGATAATCTGACGTAAACCAATATACACATATTGACTTTACTTCGAAGCGGCGCTATGTTCTATTTCTCATTATTTTGCAAACATTTCATTTTGAACTAGGCTTAGTGGTTACATAATCCGCCTAGATAACAACCAATCGCGTGAAATGAACAATTAAAAATCTATCAAATCTATATTAAATCTATATTAAAACGTGAGTTTATTGCTTTGATAATTTTACTGGTTTGACTGTAAAATTGAACTATCAAACCAGTTAATATTCATCACGTTATCTTGATAATTTACCGCATTGCATGTAAGGAATTTTAGCTATTGTTTCAGATCTCCAAGCAAACTGTTGAAATCCGTTTGTTATAAGTACACGAACTATTGCAAGAAATCAGAAAATCGAGACGGGAAGCAAACCATAGAATTGAAATGGACGCCTTATATGGATTTTATCGAAGAGTCTATCCTTATGAACGATGAACCACTCGAAGAAATAAAGAAAGCCATCGATCCAAACATGACTCGGGTCACTCTATTGAGTATGTTTCTTTAGGTTGTCCACCCCTAATGAACTCGGCGAGACTCGTGTTTCCTCGGGTAATGCCATTTCGATGGCTCAACGCGAAACAGCTGTAACTGCCTATAAACATATAGGTAGTTACAACTGTTTCGCGCTAAGCCATCGATTTTCTTTCTGATTGTTACAGAAAGATTATGACGTAGAAATTACGTCACTTATGACGTCATTGCAGTGCTTAAAGCATTCGGAGCATCACTCGGCCATTTCCGTTACCTGCAACATGTAAGGCGGATGGGTCATTCGGAACATCGCTCGGACTTTTCCGTAACTTTTGAATCGCCGAGGGTTCCCGATTGGCGGATGGGTATGTAACAAAATCGTGCATTTTGTTAGGCGGAAATAGTGTAAGAAAAACTTGCACTGTAGATTTCTATCTTTTACAGTATAATACGGCTGAAAAATCTTTATTTTTGAGAATGACGAACCATTCTCATAAATTAAGATTTTTTCAACCGTTATTTAAGAATATAAAGATATTTATACAAAGAATTGATGGTTTCACGTCAGTGACTTGAACGAGTAGCGTTGGCGACGTCGAATGTTTTCACTTAAAGTTTCGAGGGCTAACGCCATTTGAACTTACGTCATCGAGCTTTTCCAAGGTTTTCCCGTATTTTTTTTTTAAAAAAAAGTCCGTCTATGTACATCCGAGGTTGATCGTGAGATTGACCGAGTGGTGTTCCGAATGGTGCTTAAAGATGTCGTAGAATTCCATCAAATGCGACATTTTAGTACTGCTACGATGTCGGTTATGTTTGGTTTAGCCAAAATATAACGATGTCTTCCGAAGTTTTGCGACATCGTCTCGCTTTTAAGTCATGCCGATCCCGGAATATTCCTGCTTTTGCGGGAGGTATGGACAAACATCAGCCGCCTGCACATATCTGCTGTCTGATCTTAGTCCACACAACCTGATTTCCCCTTTTAAACCAGAAAAGTTTCAGTAATTATATTTTCAAAATTAAATGCTGACTCACAAGTTGGAAATACAAAGCTTTCAGCACTTTGATTTATACAACTTTACATAACTTTGCCAAGGTTTTTTTTATTCAGCATGCCAAGGGTTGAAATTTCTAATCTGGGTTGAACTACATTTACAAGAATAATTTGCAGGGGCGTACCTGACTGAAATTAACGTGTACGTAAGGAAATGACTAAGACATCATTAAAGGCACAAAGCAGCGACAGAGTAAGGTTGCAAGAGGGTGTAGCGTAGCCCTCTCTCTGATAATCTGATGGAGATGAATATCAGAGATTGGGCCACGTAATCGCAGAGCTCTATGTGTTACACGTCCTGCACATGCATGGGATCTGCGGTTCTCCCTCTGTAAATTTCTCCACCGCTTTTTCCTGCTTATATTTATAAGTCTAAATTCTATGTATGTATATTTTCTATGTATGTATATTTTCTTTGTATATCCTATAAATAAATATAGGATTTAGGAGAATTAATCTCTGTAAAAGAAATTAATGCTAATCGGGTAATTTTGAAGTGTAGAATTTAGCTCTTAAAACATATAGTATATAATTAGTAGAGTATATGATTTAGAAGAATTTAGATGAATTAGTAGAATCTAGGCCTGTAAAAAGTGTAGGTCTGTTATAATAAACCTATGTTAATAGTATAGCATTAGTAGAATTTAGCTCTGTGAACATAAAGTATGAGATGAAGTATAATTTAGGTCTGTAAACATATACATACAGTTAAGAATTTAGTAAACTAACATATTGTAGGCCTATATTATTCAGTGGATTTTAGCTCTGTAATAGTATAAGATTAGTAGATTTTAGATCTGTAAAAAGTGAAATTTAAGGCTCTAAACATTATAAAATGTAGTAGAATTTGAATCTGCTAAAATAAAGACGTCGCGCAGGAATTGCAATACTAAGTTTTAGCGACAAATAACAATTATTTCACATGTGTATTGCTTGTTACAATCATTTTCTTTTGATACCAATTTCAAGGTCACCAGCCAAGGTCAAGTTTTGTTTAGATGGTTAGATTTATGTAAATACTAACTAAAACTTTGTCACCGGCCGTTACTTTTGAATGTTAAGTGATATTGACTTAACAGCCATTGCTTGTGACTGAACTATTTGGTTGAACAAGCTTGATAGACGCCCAAAGGTGGGTCTATATTTATGTATCAAATCACTATTGCTAAATAATAGCAGTTGCCATGAAAGTTGCGGAGGCATTTTCGTTAAAGCAAACACTTATTGTTTTACACAGGTAACTCCCCCTACTTTACCGTCGGACAAGACATTCGAATAGGTGTAACTGTTTCAAATGGATATAATCAATTACGAAGTAAGGGTGGCGACCAGCTGAGGGTTCGAATCTTCGAAGAGAAACTTGGTGCATACTCCAGCGGATATGTTGTTGACCATTATAATGGGAGTTATACGGTAGTTGTTCGAGCTCTATGGAAGGGCAAACCGAAAGTAGAAATAACGATTGGTTGCCCGCGTGAGATTGCCAGAGCATGGTATCATACAATGATTAAGGTAAAGATGTTTCTTTTCAAAAGTACAGATTATTTGTTTTTAGTTTAATACCTCCATGAAATCAATAAACACCCTTTTTGTATCTAATTATTTAATATCATGGAGTAAAAATATAAAGATTTAAAGAAAATTAGACAGGTAAATAGGACTGTTTTTCGCGGAAGCTTAAAAAGACATTGCAAATTAAAATTGTTTTCATGGAGTATTGAAACCAAATTTTTGGCCAGTCAGACTGCCGTAACTTGATGGCCACAATAAGAATTCAATCATTTATCATTATATTTGATAAGAATGTTAAGCCGTTGTCATAAATTAGCGTCCTGGCCAGCATTTGAGGAAACGCAGGAAATCGCCCACGTTCGTTGCAATAACGTAAAAAGAGCGTTGTTTTAACGCTACAAAGGTCAAGGACCGTTGGAGAGTTCTTTAAATTTGTTCTTTGTACGCTTAAATCATGAGGGCAAACATTTAACATTTTCCGAAGTTTCTTTTAATCGGTAGCTGCAACACGGTTCCCACGCGCTCACAATCGCGAAATAAATGTTACACACACGCTCATCACACGCTAGAAGTTCTAGAACGCCGAAAATCGGAACGATTGAAACGTCCCAAGAATGCTGACCAGCCCTGCCAAAAGATACAAACTTTTCGCAAATTATACACGCTTTGCACGTGTTCTTACGTGTACAGCTCATTTAATTTGCAAAGAGATTGACACGTATAGTAATCCTAAACGTAGGACAGGTGAATCGACGATTCCAAAATTTTGCATTTATTTTTCACCACGTGTATTTTTGGATTTATAGCGGAATATATTTTGTTCTTTCGGCAAACTCCGGGAACTACGTTGGAAGAACGGGACAGGAATCGTATATTCCCGTTTAAATTCAATATACATTTTTATTTTATACGTTGAATAGTTGGTTCATTTGACCTGAGACTTACCTCATTGGTTTAAATATCAATAGCTGACGCATTCTAGCCCGGCCTTTTTCGGAGAAAACCCGAGGTATTGCTAAAACTTTGGTGTCGCTGTTATCGTCTCACGAAAACTTTGACACTTTGGGATAACTCAGGTTATAACGAAGACATTCACTTGAACATTGGCATACATGTTCACTATCTAAGGAGGAACTTATTCTATATATCAAGCGGAATGACTCTATGGGCATTTTGTGCCATATATGCCCTCTTTTGACTTATTTTTCCAGCACCCAAAAGCCGAGCATAAGATTAATAGTCGATGCGTATTTCTGTATAACATCTTTTGAACTAATTTGTGCATTTGCAGACTCCCGGGACTCGACGATACCACGCTAGATATAGCCAAGGTAACGTGACATTATGTCACCCTTTCCTACGTCGAATCACCGATACCTCGAAGTACTACTGTAATCGAACGAAGGAGAATGACGGGATGTCACTCTATTGTGCCAAAACCCAAACTGTTTCATGTCAGGATTTCATTAAACATTATCTTACCGTGGTTGACAAATCGGAAACCTTTACAACTGCTGAAATCCTTTTATCGAATAGGTATGATTGCGTTGGAGCCCGTGCTTGAGTTATACCAAATGGTAAACTAGACTGTAAATATTTCTTGTTTCATAAGCAAATAAGTCTTGCGAGTGAAATCTGAAAATCGAAAAATAGTTAAGTCAAATTCTCGACACATGTGTGGTGAGCTAAGACTTGGATCAGCCTGCGTATTCTCGCAGTCTGGTACCAGTCTTCACTTTAACCGTTCTGTAGATAGATAATGGTTTATAGCGAGCGGTATTGAAGACCTTGAAGGCTTTAACGTTGTTTAGCGCTGTTTTACAATAATCACAAAAATTGTTCCATAGAAATCAAATTTACAAATACTTGCGACATAATATCTTTTGGTGTTAAGTATTGTGACTGCTTATTAAATATTCCTACAAAATTTCAAACAAAAGATTTGTTGGATGTTATAATGTATGCAGATATATAGAGGATAATCGTTTGTTTCGGTGTAAGATCGATTTATATTTCATTGAGTGAACAACAAAAGCTATACTTTCACGAGTGGCAGAGCCACGAGTGAAAACAAAGCTTTTGTTGTTCACGAAATGAAATATTAATCAATCTTACTCGAAAAAACAAACGATTATTCCGTTTCTTTAATGCAATTATGAGACAAAATGTGAAATTTCTAGGACATATTTTCGTAAAGCGCGTCATTTTGCGCGTGATTGCTATGCAACGCTCATTTGTGACGTCACTTATTTCGCCCCGCGTTGATGACGTCAGATAGGATGAAATGCACAAAAGCAGGGTATAAGTTATTGATAATTTCACTGATTTTGCGGTGAGATTATCAAGTGATAATCTACCGTTATTTCTCGATAAACCACCGAAAAGCATTCAAGAAAAAAATGTATTTTTTTCCGCAGGATGAGGGATGTTCTGAAAGTATTACAGATCAGTGTTAATGGTGAGCACAAACAAATATCCATCTGCGAACCACCAAAAACAACCTATTATGCGTTCTAAATAATATGGGTTTAATTCTACCGTCTAGATCAAAATTCGGGGCCTTATATAGATAGGTGTAATAATGATTTGTCTAGAATATTAACCATGGTCATTTTCCCTTTTATTTTTCTCTGAATGCTGAAAGGTCTTTCTGTCTGTATGAATTTATATCATTTAGGTGGTTCTTCTTCTTTTTTTTTTTTTTTTTTTTTTTTTTTCCTTTCGACATCTTATTACCACCATATATTTAAGATAAAAGAAGGGAAACTTAAAATGAAAACTCATGATATGTTATGGTATTTTTCATGAGGCATCTCCTTATGGCGCTTCTAAAAAAGATGATGACATGCTACACGTATTTACGAGTCCCAATTTTACGTTAAAACAAATAAATCTGCAGAACTTAAAACTTTTAAGTAGACTTTTGCACATGCTTTCACATGTATCACTTACATTTCGTCTCAGGTTCCATGACTGTGTACAAACCGGTCCGCAATAGATCCAGATGTTCGGGCTATGATCCGGCAAAACTTTGGACGATGCCATCTCCAGTCGGGTTTTTCTTCAAGAGGTCTTGGCGTACGTTACACTGTGAAAGACTTACTAATCAGGGAATAGGCGAGTGTTTAAAGGGCAAACACTTAATTCTTCTCGGAGACTCGACCGTACAACAATGGTTTACATATCTCAGAAGTGCGTACGCATGCACTCTTAAAATAGACATGAGATCCTATAAGCGTTGTTATAGTAGTAAATTCGACTTTTCTGTGGATCTCTTATCCCTCCATCCCAGGACATTATATGCTTGAAGAAAAAATAATTCATTCCATACCGAGCATGATCAGCAAATACGCAAACCGAACAAATAACATTATAGTTTTCCACCAACAAGCTCATCTTTCTGCCAATCACCCGGATGTATTTCGAGAGAGAATGGTTAGCATTCGCAAATCAATTGAAATGGTATTAAACTCGAACGAGCATGTTCGATTTTATTTCAAAGGACCTCATACTTTTCTGGATACGCGTCAGTTTGGTGATTATTTTGGTTTTGTCTATAGAACGATAGCCCTGGAAGTGTTTGCCGGTCTGCTAGATCATATTGTATATTTGGACAGTAAAGATATAACAATTGCCACAAGTCAAACAGACGTTCATCCTGAAGAACTTGCTGTCAAGGCGATGGTGGAACAATTTCTGTCCTACGTGTGTTAATCCATTGACGACTTAAATTAAAACTCGCCCAATGTCAAAGAATTTTTGGACGTAAAGGTGTCCAACTCATGTCGACCTTGACATTGTTGTGCTGTTTTATATCCATGTAATGTTGCAGAATACGTTTAATTGATTGAATGGGTTTTACGCCGCTTTCAACAATTTCGCAGTTATATCGCGGCGGCCGGAGCACCTAACAATGGATTCCTGGTATTCCTTTCACCTGTACTGCCTGTACACCCTTTCCTAATCTCCGAAGCGGCCTACCAGTATGAATGCGTTTTGAATATGACCATGGGGGATTAGGGATACATTGTTATAAAACCTGTCCAATGTTTTTATTCAAAACAAAGAATACCATATAATGCAGCCTGGATCAAACAACAGTTTTTCAAAAACTGTTTTGTAATGAAAATTATTGAGCAATAAAATCAGGGTTTTTGGTTATGAACTTGATTTTACAAATATTGCACATTTCATTAAAATGACTGATCAATCAGACTTGTTTGACCTAGTTTTTATTCTCTTTCCCCTGTTTTCTGAAATTTTTTTTACATCAAAGTGATTCTCACAGGAGATACATCTATGGTTACACTCCTGTCTATTTTGGTCTTGTTAAACATATAGTAAAAATGGCATTTTTGCGGTTTAAAAAAAAAACCACAATACTTCATTGTGCACAATTACACTCGAAATCCTTTCGGTACAAAAGTGTGTGATGACTTATATCAAAGCTCTGGTCTAGAGAATAAATGTTTCTACCTTAATTAATATAATCCTGTGTGTGATTTGTAGTAGTTGTCTGGCACTTAGCATAACATAATTTCAAGCCAGTTACTGATATTCAAGCATTAATACAATGCGACAAAGGGAGCATAACACTCTTTCTAACCAAACTATTTTGGGACAACCGAAGTAGGTCCTTTTACTTCAAATAGGTGCAGTCTTAGTACTAGTTTGAATGACAGCTATGAATGATAACTTGAATCTTTTGCCTCGTGTTCTGATTTCAGAATCGTTTGTGCTATTATTTTGAGTCTGTATTTTCTTTCTTTATGCTCATTTCTTCGGATAACTCCGCATACATCAGCATGAAGGTTGAGTGAATATATTATTCTAACAAGAGCACCGCCTATGGGTGCAACCCTTGGCTGTGCTTGGCTGCAGGTGCTGGATAATACAAAAAGCTGAGTGGAAAAAGGGACTCTTACAAAAACCCCTTTTCAGAGTTGTCCCCCTTGATTGTCTGGATAGCTTTTGAGATAGTGAACATACATGCTAAATTGTATGAAGATATCTTCAATATCAACAGGTTAACAACAACAATGCCAACGCCGCTAAAATGATCTCCATACCTCAAGTTTTCTTAGAAATCAGACAAGCTAAAAAATCACTTTACCATCATATGTAATTCATTGTGCCTATGTTGAAATAAAGTACTCCTTAGTGTATTTAAGCCGGGTGTGCATGCTAAAGTAAGGCTATTATTGTTGTTAAAATCTTTAAAATCTAGATAGGTATTGTTTGCAAAAAAATATTTTTATAAGAAAAATACATTATTCATTGATGATAACCAAATAATTTGCGGCCTACTTTGATGCATTGCATCAAAATTTTGTCTTGTTATACTGTGAAACATGCAGTATTTTGTCTGAGTGGCGTAGTCGAGCGGATAAGGACGACAAAATATTGAACAAACAGACCGAGTTCGATCCTGCATTGCGACATAAATATTATCTTTTTCAATTTATACAATTAATGGCATATCTTTTTTTTATTTTTTTTTATTATTATTTTTTTTTATTTATAGAAATATATTTAATGTTGTGCTAATTTTGAATATGCTTCAATGGTCTGCACTCTTTGTATTCTTTTGATTGAAAAGATATGTGCTATATTCACTTCACCCTGGAGATGAATATAACGCCCAGCTAAGATATAGGCTGAAACTGCGATTCGACTATTCGAAGATTCAAAATTAAAAGACTTCACGCTTGTTAATGGAATGCAATAGCCAAAGCAATTGTAGACCAAAGGCATTTGTTTCATAATTCGATATTTTGTCGCATAGAATCGATAAAGCTTTATCCGAACGGTATTATCTTGTATATTTAATGATATGATGCATATCTAAACAAGAGGACCCTGAGGGCCCTAAATCGCTCACCTGATATTTCAAGTAAATTATCATTAAGACTCCATTTCCTATGATATGGCACGGATCCTTCCCATTTTCAACACAGTTCATTCTTGTGACCTGGCAAACATTTTGATCAAGTTTCATGAAGATTGGACTATATTTGTGGCATTTGGAGCTCTTACGAAAAAATTGTCATTAAGGCCCCTTTTCCCGTGATATGGCACGTATACTTCCCATTTTCAAATGAATTCATCCTCATGACCTAACAAACATTCTGACAAAGTTTCATGCTGATTCGACCATATTTGTGGCTTCTAGAGAGTAAACAAAAAAAATGTTATTAAGACGCCTTTTCCTGTGATATGGCACCGATCCTTCACATTATCAATAGACTTCATCCTCATGACCTAACAAACATTCTGACCAAGTTTCATGAAGATTGGACCATATTTGTGACTTCTAGAGTGAAAACAAGAAATTTGTCATTAAGGCCCCTTTTCCCGTGATATGGCACAGATTCCTTCCATTTGAGCAATTTTCATAAGGGACCACCCAAGGAATATTTCTGCAAAGTTTGGTTAATTTTGTCTCATAAGTTTGGGAGGAGATGTCGTTTAAAGATATTTTTGACAAAATTGTCTTTAAGGCGCCTTTTTCCGTGATATGGCATGGATCCTTCCCATTTTCAACAGACTTCATCCTAATGACCTAACAAATATTCTGACCAAGTTTCATGAAGATTGGACCATATTTGTGGCTTCTAGAGTGTAAACAAGAAATTTGTCATTAAGGCCCCTTTTCCCATGATATGGCACGGATCCTTTCCATTTGAGCAATTTTCATAAGGGACCACCCAAGGAATATTTCTGCCAAGTTTGGTTGATTTTGACCCATAAGTTTAGGGGGAGATGTTGTTTAAAGATATTGATGACAAAATTGTCATTAAGGCGCCTTTTTCCGTGATATGGCACGGATCCTTCCCATTTTCAATACACTTCATCCTCATGACCTATCAAACATTCTGACCAAGTTTCATGAAGATTGGACCATATTTGTAGCTTCTAGAGTGAAAACAAGAAATTTGTCATTAAGGCCCCTTTTCCCGTGATATGGCACGGATCCTTTCCATTTGAGCAATTTTCATAAGGGACCACCCAAGGAATATTTCTGCCAAGTTTGGTTGATTTTGACCCATAAGTTTAGGAGGAGATGTCGTTTAAAGATATTTTTGACAAAATTGTCATTAGGGCGCCTTTTTCCGTGAAATGGCACGGATCCTTCCCATTTTCAATACACTTCATCCTCATGACCTATCAAAATTCTGACCAAGTTTCATGAAGATTGGACCATATTTGTGGCTTCTAGAGTGTAAACAAGAAATTTGTCATTAAGGCCCCTTTTCCCGTGATATGGCACGGATCCTTTCCATTTGAGCAATTTTCATAAGGGACCACCCAAGGAATATTTCTGCCAAGTTTGGTTGATTTTGACCCATAAGTTTAGGAGGAGATGTCGTTTAAAGAAAAAGTTGACGCCGTGACGGACAGACGGACAGACGGACAGACGGACGCCGGACAACGATCGATCACAATAGCTCCCTTGAGCACTTCGTGCTCAGGTGAGCTAAAAATAAAGAAACGCACAGAAAAGAAATTTTTCTTCGTGTATTTGATGGTGTTAAAAACTTACTTTTCTCGAAATAACAACATTAGCAAAATCCGGTGCTGATAGGATACGAACCGGGAGCGTTTTGGTAATAATTAGTCAATAGTCTAGCATGCGTATCCACTGAGCCATCGCAGTCATTTATATACGTCACGGTATTTTAATTATATTAGATCAGGTTTTGTACAGGGAGTTATACATATTCGATAAGTAACCTGCACTACCTATAGAAAATATCGATACAACCGTGCAAATGTTAACATTATCGCTTGCAATTTATAAAGCTCACGCGATTACCGCGATAGTATTGTTACAAAGTCTGTCTTCGCCGGCTCCGTTTGTTAAACTAGGATCCTGGTGTGCTCCCATACTTTTATCATTTTCCAACTTATCTATACGCTCATTCAATTTCACAAGTAGATCCTTTATTTCTGTCATCTCTTTGCTTTTACCATCTGGAGCCACTGCTGCTTTGCATGGTTTGGCTTTCTGCTCCTCTTTGTCGATGTCCAGTGAACTTGACTCAAGCCTTCTAATTTCTCTCTTGAGATCACCATAATCGCTTTTATCTTATAACTATACAAATATCTGTGTGATAACACCCTGTATGATATTTTTTATGATATCACATAGTTATTTTTAGAACAATGATATAATGCGTTTATTTTTAGAAACTTGCATTTCAGTTAGAAAAGTCGACGAAAATAAGACAAATAGAGGTTATAAGATAAATATAATACATACTTAATGTATTGTATGAAAAAAATATCTAACTCGGTTGTGAGAATTGATACTTGTCTCGGCAGAGCCTCGACAATGATCAATTCTCCAAACCTCGATAGATATTTTTTCTTATACAAAACACTAAGTATGTATTATATATATCTTATCTGATACATTTGAAGAACATCTGCATCGTTTGGATCTTGTTTTAACTCGACTTGCTCAATGTAATCTCAAGCCCTCGCCACAGAAATGTATTTTTATTCAGGAAAAGGTCGGTTTCTTAGGACATGTCGTGCAGAGGGCATAGAAACGGATCCAGCCAAGATTGAGAAAATGAAGAATTGGCCGAACCCGAAGAATACAGACGAGTTGAGATCATTTCTTGCTTTTGCAGGGTACTATCGGCGCTTCATTTAAGATTACAGGCTACAGTATAAACACTGGATCAATCCATGTTATTTAAAACACTGTTCACGTCAATTGGTTGTCTTTATTATACTGAAAAAAAAAACATGCTCTAGTTTAACTAAGTTGCGTAGTCGAGTGGATAAGGACAACAGAATACTTACCGAGCGTACCGCGTTCGATCCTGCATTGTGACACAAGGGTTATCTTCTTCAATTTATACATTTAATGGCTTTTTTAAAAATTATGTTAAATGTTGTGCTAATTTCGAAGATGCTTCGATTTTCTGAACTATTTGTATTCTTTGGATTGAAAAGATATATGTCACATCTACTTCCTTGTGGAGATGAATATAAAGTTCAGCTTACATATAGGCTAAAACTGCAATTTGACTAATCGACGATTTTAAATTGAAAGAACGCACGCTTATAAATGGAATGCAATTGCCAAAACAACTGTACACCAAAAGCAATTGTTTCATAATTCGATATTTTTTCGCATAGAATCGATAAAGCTTTCTCCGAGCGGTCGTATCCCGTATATTTGATCATTTAATACATATCTAAAAAATGAAGAAATAAAAAGAAAAAATATCTTCGTGTTGTTTGATGATATAAAACATTTAATTTTCTCGAAATAAAAACAATAACAAAATCTGGTTTTGACAGGATACGAACCGGGAGCGTTTTGGTAACAACCAGTCAACAGTCTGGCATGCGTATGCACTGAGCCATCGCAGTCATTTACAGACGATATGATATTTCAATTATATTGTATCAGTTGTGTGTATGTGTGTGTATTTCCGTTTATTATTGCGTCGCTGCCGTAGCACATGCCCATATGAGCGACGCCCCCAGTTAGTTGTTACGGGGGATAGTGCAAGGATAGATGACGAAACTACTGCTGAGATCCGCCGTGGTTCTTTTACGTGCTCGGTGTAAAGCACCGTCTCCCGGGGACTCGGTTTAATGTCTCATCCGAAAGACAATTAGTTTGTTAGTGTGCCAGCCCGGGATTGAACCCACGCCGTCAAATTTCAATGGTTTTGAAGTCCGGTGCTCTACCAACTATAATGATAATAATAATAATAATAAAAGCTTTATTTATAGAAGGTAGACATTTAAGACATATACATATATGCACAAATCTTATTTTCAACACGGCCTTCTGAAAAGAAAAAAATAAAACAATACAAATTTTACCCTCTTTCTCTCTCACTCTCTCCCTCCCCCCTCTCTCTCTCTCTCCCCCCCTCTCTCTCTCGCTCTCTCTCTCTCTTTTTCTCTCTCTCTCTCTCTCTCTCTCTCTCACTCACTCTGAGCTAACAAAATAAAACAGTTTAAAACATTCAAAATTTCTTTGAGCTTACAATATAAAACAGTTCAAAATATCAAAAAAACTAGCTCTCATTTTTTTAATCAGACAGATGCCCCAGATAAAAATATTTTAAGTTGTATAACTATCTTTGAACATCTTTTACAAAATTTTTCAAAATAGAATAATTTTTATTTCTTTTTTAATGTATTTATGCTATTTTCGTTTCTGATTTCAATGGGAATCTCATTCCAAACATTTACTATGTAAAAGCTAAAACTATCCTTATACACATTTGTTCGTGGTAATTTCGCGACAAATAGGTCATTCATTGTCTTTGATCGCAATGTATAGTTTTCATTTCTGGAAATGTGGATGATATCGGACATGTAATCCGGTGCTTCATTATTGGTTGTCTTAAAAGTTTAAACAGCTACGTGATAATTACATCTTTCTGTAATGGGAAACCATTCTAATTCCTTAAATAATTCGTCCGCTTGTGTTTGTCTTGGTTTACCGAGTATAAGCCGAGCTATTCTTCTCTGAAGTGTATATATCTTATTTACATACGTTTTGTTATTCTTACCCCATATAAGTCGAATTCGCTATTTTGACTCGTCGATTGTATACAATCGTATTGTAATCACAAGTCACAATACCGTATTCGAGTTATACAACGCAACAAATCAAAAATGGGTAATAAATATGAATTGTAAAAAAGCAATTTCATTTACTTTGGTAGATAATACGGAATATTTTTGCAAAAGGCGATTTTGTTCTTCAGTCCTTTATATACATAAACAGTTTGTGGTCGCCAATTTAAATGATTATCTTTAAAGACCCCTAAGACTTTTTGTGACTGTGCATTTTCCAATTCATGACCGTTGATAGTTAATTTAATTTGACTGTCTAGCAATAATTTATGTTTGGGTCCAATCAACATTAATTTAGTTTTTAAAGGGTGCAGAGACATGTTGTTTATTTGCCACCATTCCTGTACGCGAATTAGGCTCGATTGCAGTTTAGATTGTAGAGATCCGATTTCAAAATCAGACTTGTACGTGGTAGAATCATCTGCATTTAGATCCATTTCAACTTCAGATTATGTTAAAGTGATATCATTGGTGTAAATTAGAAAGAGAAGAGGACCTAGAATCCATCCTTGGGGTACTCCAGATGTTATTTCAAGTAAAGACGATTTTAAATGTCCTATCTGTTTTAACTGTTTTCTGTTGGTCAAATATGATTTGAAAAGGGTACTCATATTCTCAGTAAAGTGGTATAATTTCAGTTTAACATATTAACCGTCATCTACATGAAAGCCACGCGTCTATCATTTCTAATTAACGGCGATGTACACAAATAGTGTTTTCTAAAACCAGATTGAAATTTGTTTAAAACGTTTGTTCTTTTAAAGAAGTGTAGTGGTGTGCATTTCGAATATCTTTGAAATAGTGGATAGAATCGAAATGGGTCTATAATTATTGGGATCGTCTTTGTCACCCGTGTTGAAAATGGGTATTACGCGCGCTACTTTCATTTGATCAGGATATTTTTCTGAAGAAATACTATTATTGATAATCGAAGCTATAGCCGGAGTAATAACATCACCACATTGTTTCACAATTTTTGGACCCAAGCCATCAAGACCCGACGCTTTAGTTGAATCAAGTTTTCTTATGGTTTGATGAACTTCAAATGCTAAAATAAATTCAATAGTGAAAGTTTCGTTACCTAACTTTTGATCAAGAGTCTCTTTGAGAAAATTAAAATTTTCACTGGAGAATCTCGTCTTGTTCACAATTTCCGATATGCAAACAAAATGTCTATTTAATTCATTAACTATATTAAGACTTCCTTCAATAATTGAATCTGATGTGATGATTTTCTTAGGCATTATTAGTTCTTTTGAGTTGTTTACATATGCTATTTCTTTAAGTTTTTTCCAAATTATTTTGGATGACACTACAACCGTATATCTGTAAATACAACGCTCGGAGTTGTATTTGTGATATATACTTTTGAAATACTGTTCTCTGATTGGCCGATTCGCTTCAAGCGTGGTCTAATTTTCGTTATACCGCGGTACGATATTTTCTATCTGACTTAGACCACGCTTTTCTAACATTTTCTGTACTCCCCCCCCCCCCCCCCCCTCCAAACTTCTTTACGTTGAAAAGAGATAAACCTCGCCGTAGTATTATTGTAATTATGTGTAAATACACTGAATATCTTATTAGACTATTTTTGTTACTTATTGCAGATCTTTTGCATTTTTGCCACTGCAGAAAGTCTTTTCGAAAAAGGCACTCGTATAAAATGCTCGTTTTATGCTGTCTGTAAATACATAGATCGCAGTTGTATCTTTGATATATACTTTTGAAATACTGTTCTCTGATTGGCCAATTCGCTTAAAGTGTGGTCTAACTTAATAAGGCTATGTATAGGATAGAAAACGAGTGCCGTGGTATATGGAAAATAGACACGAGCTTTAGCGAGTGTCTATTTCCCATATACCGCGGCACGAGATTTTCTATCTAACTTAGACCACGCTTTTCTAACGTTATTTGTAAATTTGATCCGAACATCTGGACAACGAAATCGAGTAAAAATCGCTGTGATATTACTGTTATTATGTGTAATAACGCCGAAACTATACATATGAATCTATTATTATTACTAATTGCAGGTCTTTCGTATGTATGCAACTGTAGAAAGTCTTTTGGAAAAAGCGATCATATGTTATGCTCGACACTTTCTTAAAATGACACGGCACACAAAATCTGTCAAGATTCACGTGCACGGCACACTTTCATTGTATATCTGTGAATACAATGCTAGGAGTTGTATCTGTGATTTATATTTTTGAAATACTGCTCTCTGATTGGCCGATTCGTTTCAAGCGTGGTCTAAGCAAAGATGACCCAGAACTAATTAACGATAATCGTGAACGGCTTGCCGAACGAGCAAATGCTTACAAACGTGTCCTCAAACAAAACTCCTAAATAGACGTAACTCACCGAATTCAACTAAGGCTCAGAGAGGTACAAGACAAGCTTAAGACGAGGCCGACGAAAAACACACAAAAACACTAAATGTTTCTTCATCATCTGTACATGCATTTCTCTTGTAAATTACCGTTATGGTGTCGTTTTTTATCGCAAAGTTTGAAACCATTTACTGAGGGAAAATGGCAAACATGGAAACATACTGTCAGTATTTAACACTAATCGACACGTTTTTTTCCCTGGCGTGTTTTAAGGTTCATGTAAAGTGTTTGAGACCCAATTTTAAGGGCGCTTCATTAGCCAAGAAAAAAGCATCATGTCCAGGTATATTGTATATCAAAATGAAGCTATTTTTTAGCACAAGCAGTTGAGCAACATAAGACCGCCATAGCTATAGCGGTAAAGCCAAAACATTGTGGAAAAGGGTCATTTAGTACAGAACAAGCAACTGCATGATGGTTGGATAAAATTGGCTCATATTTTAACAAAGTACAGTCTAAAGTACGACCCAGGTACTCCTACAACCTTAGATACAAAACCCTGTCTCAAAAGGCTCTTTTGAAACAATCAATTTCCATTTATTTTGTCAACATACTTGTCAAACCGGTTTGGTCTGTTTTCAAAATAGATGTTAAGTATGGTGCAACAGCACACCATAATATTGTGAAATATTTTCTGCAATTTATTTCAAATTATAGTTTTTGAATTCATTGATCTATAATAAATTACTATATAGTCCTATTTATCATTCAGTGAAATAGAAATTGATATATTGCTTAGCAACCTTACAGGTAAATAAACTATTAATGTCCAAACACACCATACCTTGAAAAGATCTACACGTTTACAAAATTAGAATGGCATATATGACATATGTGTTTATAAATAAGTCAAAATAAATTGCTTGCATAACTACGTTTTGAGCTCGAGTTTTATACCAACGTTTGTAGTAGTACCTGGGTCGTACTTTAGACTGTAATTTGTTAAAATATGAGCCAATTTTATCCAACAGTCATGCAGTTGCTTGTTCTGTACAAAATGACCCTTTTCCACAATATTTTGCTATACCGCTATAGCTATGACAGTCTTATGTTGCTTAATTCATTGTGCTCATAAACAGCTTCAATTTGATATATAATATACCTGGACATTTGCCTTTTTCTTGGCAAATGAAGTGTTTTAAAATTGGGCCTCAAACACTTTACATGAACCTTAAGTTTGCATGCTTGCAATTAAAAATTATAGATTTTCTAGACATGTCCTTTGGTGTGGAACAAACATATTTCAAACCTAACATCGTAAAAAAGTGTTGAATTCGATCTTTCTGCGAGGACTGTTCAAAATGTTTCGCGAAATGTTTCCGAATGGATTCAATCAACTTCAGATAAGTACATGTTTTTATCATCACCATAGAAACGCCAGGTCGACGTGAGCATGGCACTCAAATGAAATTATCTAAAGATTGTCTTGCACAATGTGAGAAAATTTCAACCCTTACATACATATCACACTGACAATATATAAGAGCCAACATACAGAAATAGATTTGAAGTTCGGTGATAAAAAGTATTGAGACATTGCCTGATTATCGTGGACATATCGGATTTGTCGTAACGTCGAAAGTTCGAATCACTCATTAAGGTTTGTATGTTTATATGTCTACCAGTGTTAGTACGTTTGAACAATCCAGGCAGTTGTTAATAGTTTTTCAAAAAAGTGGTGCTAACTTGGGTTCAATTTTTTTTCTTCTTTTTCAAGACTTGTCTACGCCAGACAACTGTGCATTTAAAAATGGCATTATACAAGAATTCTATCCAATTCTAAGTTAATTCAAAGACTTTTTGAATGCAAAATCATTTGCTAATTCTAGATCGCACGAATTAAACTTTCGCGCAAGAATATTATTCATAGACAAGGCGGTAATTCGCCTATTGGGTTTTCCCGTGGTCAAGGGGAGACAATAACTTACTGGCTTAATGGATAGTCAGCTGTCAGAGAGACAATGGGTAGTGTTTAAACTTTCCTGTGACCTAATATTATGATGGAATGTGTGTGTATAGTATAAAATCATTGACATGACTGACCGTAATCTCTATTAGCATACATTACATTCTAGACTGATTGTCACATGGTATCTCCGTTAGGTCTCGTTTAACTTCGTGAACCAAGTTTCATAATATAAGCCTATTAAATGACACTGTGATGAGTAGATACTTGTCATTGCACGTGGAATGATTAAAGAATCAGAAGACGAAAGACAGTGGTTCGAATTACTATGACAGCATATATATTTTTCCTCTAGGTTTCAATCCATTTTATAGAGTTTTTTGTGTGTTTTTTTTCAACAATGTTGAATATCACTCGATTCTCAAAGAGATTTGCGGTATGTTGGTATGTTATAAACTTTTTTGTTTTTCCCGATAGTTTCTTTTTTTTATTTGTTTGAATCGGTTTAATACCTCTTTTTATATTTTTTCGGTCATATTGCGGGGGTGAAACGTTTAAATATGGATGTGTAGTAATTCTCTTACGAATTCTACCACGACAACTCTTCTGAGACTGAAGTTAGTATTCGATTTTCAACCAAAATTGGTCTTTTGGCCCTTTGACAGCGTCTTGTGTTTTCCATATTTGAGTCCAGGACATAGAATGCGATAAATGAAACGGGCTGTGCAGAACAATTATTGTCATTCAAACACAAGATAACTAGTCCAACGGGGGCTTACAGAAAAAGGAAAAGAAGAAAAAAAACCCAGTGGGTTGAAAGCAGATTCGAACTCATGATTCCTGCACCAGTAGTCATCAGACTAGACCCCTCGACCACACAGTCAAACAGTATGTATTGGAACTATTACTTTATACAAACATTTTTAAAACCCATACACTACTCAGATTTACGATGTTTTTCGAAAGCTTGCGGCTACCCTCGATGATAAATGTATTCATAATTTATTCATTGCATAAAGGTCAAGTCATGTCAATAATTTCACACTATAGAATGGTACAAATATAAGCAGACGACATATTTGGATTGTGCTATACCCCGAGTTCTTTCACCGTCTGTAGTAGTTAAATGCCTAGAGGTGCGTTCGCTATGGAAGAAGTCTCGCCAAATAAGATGTTTATATGCCATAAGTTACGACTTTCGACTTTTTAAGTTGGAATGCGGAGCAATTCCAACTTAGATTTAACAAAACCGCAAAATGAACACAAGATAATTTCATTTCGGGTTTTTTGATAACACATATCACGTGAACAGGATGTGAATACACTTCGACCTATTTTGTATTTCTCAACTTGACATATTCATACAGTTAATTATATCAATAAGAAAAAATGTTGTACAATTACATAACTATCACTTCATGTATATTATTAAGACGCTAATTTATGTTGTAAACGATAAATTTTAAAAGTTGCGTACGAATTTACTTGTATCACAAGTTTGCATTACTATATCTGGAAATCATGTGATAAGTTAAGTCCAATAATGTCAACTATTCACAATAGCACTAGCATATCACGTGATCTGCTAATTTGGTAATGTCGCGATCTGTTTTCTCTGCATTGTGGCAATTGCACAAGTCAATCACGTGATCTGCTTATTTGGTAATTTCGCCTATGTTCGTAGAATTATGTTATAGCTTCTTTGAGAGGTCTAGTTTCTCTTTCTGAACGACCTTATTACACTCTTCAACGAAATGGTTCAAATGTTTTGTTCCTTATTGTTCTGTAAACCATAATTAGAAACGCGCAACATCTACAGATTATTTATCTGTATTAAAAACCCAATCCAGTAAATATTCTCTTTGATTACTTTTCTATCCGTAAAATCTTTTTTCCCGTGTACTCTCCTATGACACGAGTTGAACTCGCCCATGTGTAAACAAAAGCAGTTTTCTGATTGGCCACACCACAGGACCTGTTGACCTACTACGATTTTATCTGATCTTTTATGAATGAAATCTGTACTCATGAGTTACGAAAGGTCAAGTTTACAGACGAATGTAATGTTCCTACATATATGAAGTAAAATTTACCCCAATACCAGTCAACGTTTGTTCTCAACTGTCCCGGCAATTTACACCTCTCGTTTATATCTGAAACTTTGTTGCTGCATTCTTGTGTAATATAAATATTTTGTTTCGGTTTTATCATATTCCCAAAATCCTTTTCCTTGTTTTTTCGTTTCGAACAAGAACGGGAAAAAAACAGGGGATATAGCCATCTCGGCACGATTTACTGCGAATATATATGCATGTCGTTGTTATTTTGTCCTCAAACAAATAAAAAAAAACTTATCCCAACACAAAAGATCTAATTTCAATTAATTACATCAAATGGAGACCGAAACGTCGCAGCTATAGCATAAGTTTTACCTTTAGCTGCGATGTTTCAAGTCCCAACCGGCATTTTTTCTTGTCCACTAGTTTATCACTGATAACAAAATATAATTCTTCAAAGTACATGAAATGGTAACTACAACTGTAAAGTAGCGCTTCTATCCCTCGGATGAGCCTAAAATTTCCCCAATCCAATCATTCATCTATTTGTTTTACCGGAAATCCTTGAAATATAACAAATAACATTATTTATGTATATTGTCCATATTGTACCCCATTGTACTTGGATGAATATCTTTTCTGTTCTGTTCTATAAATACGGAAAACCATTTCCAAATAGCACGATAATTTCACTTAATTGTGGACGAAGCAAGGATCGATGAAGGTAGGCAAACATTTATCTTCTCTTTCTGCTTTTGTCCATTTTCTTTAAAATTGCCTAGACATTAATTCGCTTGTGCAAATAGACGCCCGTGCGCAATCCTTTAAATATCATTGAAGATAATAATAAGTTCACTACAGCCCTTTTTTAGCTCACCTGAGCACAAAGTGCTCAAGGTCAGCTATTGTGATCGTATAATGTCCATCGTCCGTCGTCAGTCGTGCGGCGTCCGTCGTCTACAATTTCTTTAAACATATTCTCCTCCTAAACCAGTGGACCAATCTTGATGAAACTTAGCAGGGATATTCCTTGGGTCTAGCTCTACCAAAGTTGTTCAAACAAATGAAATCCACCCCTAACTTTCCCTTTACCCCTAACAAAAAGGGTAAGAATATGAAAATTTTCAAAAATTTTCTTCTCTGAAACCAGAAGTCAGACAGCTTTCATATTTGGTACGTAGCATGATCTAGTGGACCTCTAACAAGTTTGTTCATATCAAGACCCTTGAGTCATATTTGGGATTTTCCCGGGCGCAACCCTTTTTACAAAGAATCAAAGAGCGAAAATCTTTAAAAATCTTCTTCTCTGAAACAAGAAGGCAGACAGCTTTCATATTTGGTATGTAGCATTACCTAGTGGGCCCCTACCAAGATTGTTCATATCAAGACCCTCGGGTCACATTTGGGCTTTGCCCAGGCGCATCCCTTTTAGCTCATCTGAGCATGATGGGTGCATCCTTTTTACATAGAATCAAAGGTTGAAAAGGGACATCCTTCTTGCTCTGGGCTGAAAATATTCCATGGTATTGATCGTATGTAGAAATGATCTCCTTTTTGACATCTGCCTATTTAAATAATGTGATGTCCTAGGGGTCAAAGAGACTCAGATGAGCGATCTAGGACCATCATGGTCCTCTTGTTTCATAAATCCGAACGAATTTACCCCACGTATTTTGCTTTCAGGTCCAGTTCGTTCTACTCCCACCGGAATGACTACAATACTAATGAACAATTATGCTCTTTTCTCCTCGATTCGCGCATGGTAATCATATCATCCGCGTGTGCATTGATTAAAAGTGAGCACCAATATATACTAATTGACAAAGTCTTGTCTGGTTTCGCGAATATGCAAATAAGGCAAAATATTTTAATGAGACATAGAACATGAATGAATGAAGCATTATTTAAAGTAGACAGTTAAACATTTTAAATGTAAAACTTTGATCTACATTCAAGAATAAAACGACGATAAAACAAACGCGTTAGATTGTCTTATAAAGACTCGGCCTAATCCAAGCGAGGGTAAAATTAGGTGAATAGAAATCATGCATGCTTGTACACAATATCTTGATGATATTGCGCATAGATTTTCCTAAAAAAATGAAAGGGGTTAACATAACGTCGATTCAATTGTTCTGACTGACGTCGTTAAATACGCGGCCTTTTAAACACTAAAATTCAGATAAAAGATATCACTCTCCATAACAATGCCGAATTCATTAAACGCGTGTTTAGATAATTAAACGAATAAAATGGCAGAAGACGTCTTTATTTCATAATCCATCGACTAATCTGCGAAAAAGTATGACGCCCCCTAAATGAAAATAGCGTCTCTCAAAGCCAACCAATTTTCTACCAATTTTTTAGTGTTTTCCTATTAAATTATAAATAAAGAATTGCTCTCGTACAAAGTTTTACTATGTTTAGTCGTTTGCTGCGTGAAAAAAGTTAAAAATATCATCAACGTCTTTGGGACTAACTCAACGTCATTTGTGATCCAATGCCGGTGACAACAGTGAGTTGGAATCTCAAGAAAAATTTTGACGAAGTTAAATTGTGACTTCAACCTCCGTGACTCCAAAATTGGGCACTTTCTTGGGCCATTGACAACATTTGTGTCAAGTTTTATGATTTGGGTCAATTTTTTGTTCAGTTAGAGTGGAAACTGTTAACAGTTAAAGCTTATTTATGACCTTGACATGTATGACCTCGAAAAAATAGGCATTTCTTTGGGTCATGGGCAACATTTGTGTAAAGTTTAGTTATTGCAGATCAATCGCTCCTCCGTTTAGCTAGCGGGGTTTCAGCGTATCTCGTTGTTGAAATACATTATTTTATATACGCCCGTAAAAAGACGCGACGTATTAAGTGATCACCTGTGGAGGGCGGGATGCGTAAGCTTTGTAAGTGGCTTGAGGTCACCGTCTCTTGAACGCATTCCAACTTATCAGTACTTTCAGTACTTTGATTTAGCCTAAGTGGCCAAAGACCACTAAGGGTATTACCATGGTGCTGTGTCCGTCGTGCACCCGTCCGTGCGTCCCGTCGTAAACCTTTTCTTTATAAACATTCTCACCAGAAACTACAGGATAAATTTCAACCAAACTTCAATACTCTAAAATCATGGCTTTGATTGCATGGCTTATTTCGAAATATGGTAATGTGTTACTTTTCTCAGATTCTTACTTATGGATATCAATGACTTTTCGACTTTAGTAACCCTTTATCTGTCAACAAAAGATAATTGTGATCAGAAGAAAAATTATGTCTTGTGGGCGGGGATCATTTTTCTATATAGTATATATTGGAAACTTTGAAATTCATTTTATCAGAACCTTATTGATGAATATCAATAAATTTTCACTGGAATGTTCTATGAGTGACATTTTATAAGTCTACAAAAATTGTTTTGATTGGAAAAAAAATTATGTGTTTTATGGGCGGAGATCATTCTCTATATGTTATATGGTACAAAATATTTTCTCAGATCCTAACTGATGGATACAAGCCAAATTACTCTTTAGTGATCCTTTATCAGACTAAAAAAACTGTTGTTAGATGAAAAACACGCCTTTTAAGTGTACAGCTAATTTCTCTATTTGCCATATTCCGGAAACGTTGAAAAACATTTTCTTATATATACCTATATGTAGCCTATAGTTTCCCTTTCTGTCTCACTCTTTTCACCACAATGCTATCAGAAACGTCTACCTTCAGTACTTCCAGTGCTTTGATTTATAATTTATACCTGAAATTACTGAAAAAGATATTGAATAATATCTCAGAATAAATTATTTGCGGCACTCATCCCGAAATTTTGGGCAGCCCTCTTATAACAGACATTCCCGTAGTTTATTTGTATAGGTCTAACATTTATATGTAAGCTATGGAAAAGCCGTTGATATATTTAAAGAAAACGACTTTTTTAGCCTTGATTATCTTGTTCTTCATTCTTATTTTGCAAAATCGGTGAGTTCTTTTTGTATTTTTTAAATTGATAATTGTCTCTTATACGAGAAAATAAATATATTAACTATCTTGTATATCCAAAAGTGACCCTAGTCACGTTATTCTTTCTTCTCCTTATACCCTGCCCTGCATTCAGGGTGGCAAAATGGCGCATACAGTTTTCCAATTATATCCCGCTTTGCACGCAAGTCCACTAGATGATGCTACGCTACAAACAAAAAATGCTGTCTGGTTTCAGTGAAGAAGATTTTTTAAGTTTTTCGCTCTTTGAATCTATGTAAAAAGGGTTGCATCCGGGTGGAATCCAAATATAATCCCAGCGTCTTGATATGAACAAACTTGGTAAAGTTTGTAGATGATGCTAGATACCAAATGTGAAGAGCTTCTGGTTTCAGAGAAGATTTTCGCTCTTTGATTCTATGTAAAAAGGTTTGCATCTGGTTGGAGCTTAAATATTTCAACAGGGTCTTGATATGAACAAACTTGGTAGAGGTCCACAAGATGATTCTACAAAAAAATATGAAAGCTGGTGTCCTCTGGTTTTAGAGAAGGCGGTTTTTTTTTCTCTCTAAGATTTGCATTTTGATTTTAGGTAAAAAAAAGGATGAGCCCGGTTGGAGCCCACATATTACATCAGGGTCTTGACATGGACAAACTTGATAGAGATCCACCAGATGATGCTTTATACCAAATATGAAAGCAGTCTGTCTTATGGTTTTAGCGAAGATTTTTGAAGATTTTCCTAGTTTCACCCTTTTGTTGCCATGGCAACCAGAGTTAAGGATTGGTTTCATTTATTGACTTCACTTCGAAGCAGCGCTATGTTCTATTTCTCAAACTTTTTTGCAAACATTTCATTTTGAACTAGGCTTAGTAATGTTACGTGGTTACATAATCCGCCTAGATAACAACCAATCGCATGAAATGAACGATGAAAAATCTGTCAAATCTATATTAAATCTATATTAAAACGTGAGTTTATTGCTTTGATAATTTTACTGGTTTGACTGTAAAATTGAACTATCAAACCAGTAAATATTCATCACGTTATCTTGATAAGCTACCGTAATGCATGTAAGGAATTTTAGTTATTTTTTTCAGATCTCCTAGCAAACTTTTGAAATCCGTCTGTTATAAGTACTCGAACTATTGCAAGAAATCAGAAAATCGAGACGGGAAGCAAACCACAGAGTTGAAATGGATGCCTCGTATGGATTTTGTCGAAGAATCTATCCTTATGAAAGATGACCCACTCGAGGATATAAAGAAAGCCATCGATCCAAACATGACCCGGGTCACTCTATTAAGTAAGTTTCTTTAGGTTGTCCACCCCTACCGAAATCGGCATGACTCGTGTTTCCTCGGGTAATATCATTTCGATTGCTCAGCGCGAAACAGCTGTAACTGCCTGTAAACATATAGGTAATTACAACTGTTTCGTGCTGAGCCATCGATTTCATTTCTGATTGTTACCGAAATATTATGACGTAGAAATCACGTAACTAATGACGTCAGTGCAGTGCTTAAAAATGTCGTAGGTTTCCATCAAATGCATTATTTTAGTACGATGTCGGTTATGTTTGGTTTAGCCAAAATATAACGATGTCTTCCAAAGCTTTGCGACTTCGAGCCGCTTTTAAGTCATGCTGATCCCGGAATATTCCTGCTTTGGCAGGAGGTATGGACAAACATCAGCCTGCACATATGTGCAGTCTGATCTTGGTCCATACAACCTGATTTTCCTTTTTAAACCAGAAAAGTTTCAGTATATTTTCAAAATTAAATGCTGACTCACAAGTTGGAAATACAAAGCTTTCAGCACTTTGATTTATATATAACTTTGCCAAGGTTTTTTATTCAGTATGACAAGGGTTAATTTTCTAATTTTGGTTGAACTACATTTACAAGAAAATGTCAAGAATAATTTGCAGAGGTGTACTGCCTGAAATCAAGGTGACGTAAAGAAATGCCTTTATTTTAAGACATCATAAAAGGCGCAAAACAGCGACAGGGTAACGTTGCAAGAGGGTGTAGCGTAGCTTCTCTTTCTAATAAGCTGATGGAGATGCTCTCTATCAGCATTTTCTGAGAGAGGGCCACGTAATCGCAGCCTTGGGTTACACCTCCTACACGTGCATGGGATCTGCGGCTCTCCCTTTGCAAATTTCTTCGTCTTTTTTCCCATCTTATATTTAGAAGTCTAAATTCAATGTATGTATATTTTATTTGCATGTCCTGTAAATAAATATAGGATTTAGTGGAATTAATCTCTGTAAAAGAAATTTAATGTTAATCTCGTAATTTTAGCATGTAGAAATGAGCTCTGTAAACATTTAGTAAACAATAAGTAGATTCTACCTCTGTAAACATTAAGTTTAGGATCTAAAGTACAAGTTATATGTAGGCTATATAGATAGTAGAATCCAGTTCTGTAAATAGTGTAGGACTGTTATAATTTAGCTTTGTAAATAGTACAGCGTTAGGAGAATTTAGCTCTGTAAACATAAACATATAGTTCAGGATTTAGTAAACTTTAACTCTGTTAACAGATTGCATATTATTCAGTGGAAATTAGATCTGTAAATAGTATACGATTTAGAAGAATTTAACTTTGTAAACAGTATAGGATTGGTAGAATTCAGCTCTGTGAATAATAAAGGATTAGTAGATTTTAGCTCTGTAAATAGTATAGTCTAAAGTGTAGTAGAATTTAAATCTGTCAACATAAAGATGTCCCGCAGGTAATGCATTTTGCGTATAATAGCATTTAAAATCAGAAACGCTATATTGACTGGTCGTTATTATTGCAATCACAAGTCAAAAAAGCGTGTTCAATTAAAAAAGTGCATAACGATTTTTTCTTCGTGCTGTATAAATGTTTATTATTCTAATTGTACATATGCCTGTATATATGTTTACATGTCACTTTGATGTTTGTTACATTGTGTTGTTCTCTTCATATCTGGAGGAATAAAAGATTATCTATCTATCCTTTGGTACCAATTTCAAGGTCATCAGTCAAGGTCAAATTCGGTTTAGTCAAATCTATGTAAATAATAGAACTTTGTCATCGACCGTTACTTTTAAATGGTAAGTGATACTGCCTTCCTATTCAAAACGCGTACTGCTTGTATTGCTTGTGACGAAATCATTTTGTATAAGTACCCACTTAGTCGAGGTTATCAGTCAATGTTATATTTTCAAGGTAAATTTTATGTAGAATTGAAAGCAAAGCGTTTTGAACAACCAAGAGACTCATCTTAAGCTGGGGCTAACTATTTGCTTCTAGTATCTATATTTATGTATCAAACCACTATTATTTCTAAATAATGGCAGTTGCAAATTGCCATGGCAGTTGCGGAAGCATTTTGTTAAGGTAGTGTAACCGCAATAATTCCACAACATTTCGGACCACATGTTCTTTAACAATGTTAACCGGGGTTTCCTAATGAAAATCATTAGGAAACATCGGTTATCACTGTTAAAGTTCATTAATCCCAAAACGTTGCAGAACTATTACGGGTCTACTACCTCAAAGCAAACACATCTTGTTTTACACAGGTAACTCCCCCTACTATACCGTCGGACA